>CM056593.1:26636249-27073749 GCA_029721435.1 Gymnothorax reevesii | reverse complement strand
CTGAGATGTTAGTGTCTGCGGAGGGTGTACTGACCCAGGGTCAAACCTGCATGAGTTTACACACTGAGATGTTAGTGTCTGCGGAGGGTGTACTGACCCAGGGTCAGACCTGCATGAGTTTACACGCTGAGATGTTAGTGTCTGTGGAGGGTGTACTGACCCAGGGTCAGACCTGCATGAGTTTACACGCTGAGATGTTAGTGTCTGCGGAGGGTGTACTGACCCAGGGTCAAACCTGCATGAGTTTACACACTGAGATGTTAGTGTCTGCGGAGGGTGTACTGACCCAGGGTCAGACCTGCATGAGTTTACACGCTGAGATGTTAGTGTCTGCGGAGGGTGTACTGACCCAGGGTCAAACCTGCATGAGTTTACACACTGAGATGTTAGTGTCTGCGGAGGGTGTACTGACCCAGGGTCAGACCTGCATGAGTTTACACGCTGAGATGTTAGTGTCTGTGGAGGGTGTACTGACCCAGGGTCAGACCTGCATGAGTTTACACGCTGAGATGTTAGTGTCTGTGGAGGGTGTACTGACCCAGGGTCAGACCTGCATGAGTTTACACGCTGAGATGTTAGTGTCTGCGGAGGGTGTACTGACCCAGGGTCAGACCTGCATGAGTTTACACGCTGAGATGTTAGTGTCTGCGGAGGGTGTACTGACCCAGGGTCAAACCTGCATGAGTTTACACACTGAGATGTTAGTGTCTGCGGAGGGTGTACTGACCCAGGGTCAGACCTGCATGAGTTTACACGCTGAGATGTTAGTGTCTGTGGAGGGTGTACTGACCCAGGGTCAGACCTGCATGAGTTTACACGCTGAGATGTTAGTGTCTGCGGAGGGTGTACTGACCCAGGGTCAAACCTGCATGAGTTTACACGCTGAGAAGTTAGTGTCTGTGGAGGGTGTACTGACCCAGGGTCAGACCTGCATGAGTTTACACCTGCATGTTACGGCTGTGGTTCTGTTCTGTCTGCCCTGTTTATTTGCTCCTCATTCAACAGCATGTTGCTCTGTCTTCTTCTCTTGATTTCTCCTGGTGTCCCGTCTGGGTCGGGGCGGGGGGGTCAGGTTGAGGGGGGGCTGGTCCAACTGAACTCCATGGCTTTCTGGGAATGGGACAAGGCCTCAGCCCCGCCCACAAAGCCCCCCAAAAAGTCCCACTCAGCATGCGGCCTGGTATGTGGAGGAGGTGCTCCTCAGATCCAGATTGAGCCCAGCTTTCCCCACCCCACTGCCAGCATTAGCATTAGCCAATCACCATTAGCATCCCCAACCCCACCGTCCCAAAGACGCACAACCTGCACAACCTCAAGCTATCAAAATGAAAGCCAGTTTTCCCAAACTATACTACTCCTCCAACCCCCACTGCCCAAATTACATCCAACATCCCCAATTCCAGCCACTATACACCCTAAAATAACATCTCTGCTCCAACGCCCCATGACCCAAATTACACACAACCTCCCCAACCCCCAACAAATCTAATAATGGCCCAATCCCAGAACCAGCGCCCAAATTACTTGCATTTTTTACTTGAAAAATGACTTGCTGTTGTCCTCATCGCAGTGTGTTTCTTTCTGCCTCCGTGTGCGGAGTTTTAAACGCTGTCCTGAGCGGACTCTGGAATCAGTCAAGTGAAACAGATCGAGTGCAGCATCTGACGCTTGTGACAGATTACTTTCAGATTAATAAATGGCTGCTTGTGAATCTTTTCAAATCATATAAAGTGCTGTAAATGCAGACTGGAGCAGACCGCTGTGACTCAACGAGACTCCCTCTTTCAGTCTACCATAGCCGTATTGTGTGGTGTTTGGGTCAAAACAAATCATTTAAAAATCTGTATTCCATTTTTTAAAAGACAAAGAGCCCTGGCATATTTCCTGTGAGGAACGTCTTCAAGAACTCATTTTTGTTTAGTGCGCCTAGTGCTCTCCGACAAATTTTTTTTTTTGTCTGAACTGAAAAGTGAATACAGTGATGAAATGGAAGAAAGTGTTGATATCCTACACACACCACCCCAGTCCCCACTAGAGTCCCCTCCCGTCCCCCCCGTCACTCCGCCTCCCGTTCCTCCCCGATGCTTCTGTCGTGACGGCCTCGACTCACCCTGATGTACTGCTGCAGCATGGACTGATGTAATAACTGTGTTAGCGCACCGTTGTGGATGTGATGAACAGTGGTCTGTACAGTCATGCCTCTTGTGGTGCAGCTCAGGCTTTGATTAGTTGATGTTTGGACACTGTAACGCTGTAAAACATACACCTTTCAAACCAGGCTGATGGGTGGGGTGTTTTGGTAAATGGGTGTGACCTCAGAGGAGGAGGTGGAGCTAACCTTTGTCCATCTCTGGGCTGATCCAACAGAAGTACATGCAGGAAGCGAGGAGCTTGGGGAAGAACCTCCGGCAGCCCAAATTGTCGGACCTCTCCCCGGCCGTCATCGCGCAGACCAACTGGAAGTTTGTGGAAGGTCTGCTGAAGGAGTGTCGTTTGAAGGTAAGGAGGAATACTGTCCCCTCCTGGTTTTATAGGCTATTGGCATGTTCTGTAGGGGGTTAGATGTCCTGTTCTACTGGAGGCAGATCATGTCTTAAATGAGACTGGATGGTGCTGCATGGGGATTGGCTGGTCATACAGGGGATTAGTCAGTCTTATTGGAAGGTAGTCAGCTCTGTAGAATATCAGTTGGATCTTCAGGGGATTAGAGTTTCTTATAGGGCTGAACAAGTCAGTCCTGTACGGGATCAGTCAGCCCTAAAGCAGGTCAGTCCTGTACGGGCAGTCAGCCCTAAAGCAGGTCAGTCCTGTACGGGATCAGTCGGCCCTAAAGCAGGTCAGTCCTGTACGGGCAGTCAGCCCTACAGCCGGTCGGTCCTGTATGGGATCAGTCAGCCCTAAAGCAGGTCAGTCCTGTACGGGATCAGTCGGCCCTAAAGCAGGTCAGTCCTGTACGGGATCAGTCAACTCTACAGCAGGTCAGTCCTGTACGGGATCAGTCTGCCCTACAGCCGGTCGGTCCTGTACGGGATCAGTCTGCCCTACAGCCGGTCGGTCCTGTACGGGATCAGTCAGCCCTACAGCTGGTCGGTCCTGTACGGGATCAGTCAGCCCTACAGCCGGTCGGTTCTGTACGGGATCAGTCAGCCCTACAGCCGGTCGGTCCTGTACGGGATCAGTCAGCCCTACAGCCGGTCGGTCCTCTACGGGATCAGTCGGCCCTAAAGCAGGTCAGTCCTGTACGGGATCAGTCAACTCTACAGCAGGTCAGTCCTGTACGGGATCGGTCTGCCCTACAGCCGGTCGGTCCTGTACTGGATCAGTCTGCCCTACAGCCGGTCGGTCCTGTACGGGATCAGTCAGCCCTACAGCTGGTCGGTCCTGTACGGGATCAGTCAGCCCTACAGCCGGTCGGTCCTGTACGGGATCAGTCAGCCCTACAGTCGGTCGGTCCTGTACGGGATCAGTCAGCCCTACAGCTGGTCGGTCCTGTACGGGATCAGTCAGCCCTACAGCCGGTCGGTCCTGTACGGGATCAGTCAGCCCTACAGCCGGTCGGTCCTGTACGGGATCAGTCAGCCCTACAGCCGGTCGGTCCTGTACGGGATCAGTCAGCCCTACAGCCGGTCGGTCCTGTACGGGATCAGTCAGCCCTACAGCCGGTCGGTCCTGTACGGGATCAGTCAGCCCTACAGCCGGTCGTTCCTGTATGGGATCAGTCAGCCCTACAGCTGGTCGGTCCTGTACGGGATCAGTCAGCCCTACAGCCGGTCGGTCCCGTACGGGATCAGTCAGCCCTACAGCCGGTCGGTCCTGTACGGGATCAGTCAGCCCTACAGTCGGTCGGTCCTGTCCTCTCTCTGCAGACGAAGCGGATGCTGGTTGAGAAGATGGGTCGAGAGGCGGTGGAGCTGGGCCACGGCGAGGCGAACATCACGGGGCTTGAGGAGAACACTCTCATCGCCAGCCTCTGCGACCTGCTGGAGAGGATCTGGAGCCACGGCCTGCAGGTCAAACAGGTGAGTCCCTCCCTCACAGTCAGTCAGTCAGTCAGATCAGTTTGTCAGGTCTGTTTTTCTGGTCAGTAAGTCCATTAGGTGAGTCAGTTGATCAGGTCAGTTTGGTCAGGGTCAGTCAATCTGGTCATTCAGTCATTCATTCAGTCTGTTGGTCAGGTCAGTCGATTGGTTGCGGCAGATAGTTAGGTCCGTCAGCCAGGTCAGTTTGTGTGGTTAGGTTGGTCAGTCCGTTGGTCAGTAGGTCAGGCAAGGCCATCAGTCAGTCTGTCAGGACAGTCTTGTACGTCACTCAGCCAGTCTGGTGTATGTTGGTGTGAAGTTGAGTAAATGTGAGTGCCATTGCCTGTGAGTGTGTGTGTTTGTATGTGCGTATCTCCTTGATGGTTCTGTTGAAATGGATTGTGCGTTTGTGTTTGTGACTCTGAGTCCCTTGTGCTAACTGCTGTACAGGGTAAATCTGCGCTGTGGTCCCACCTCCTGCATTACCAGGTGAGGGAGGAGAGGCTCCAGCAGCAGGCCGAGTCCCCAGGTGAGACTCTGCCGTTTCCTTCTAGCGTTTTACACCTCTAAAGAGCAGGTGTCGTCGGAATGTTTTTCTACACTTTCAGATAGACATGCACCAATCAGTCTTTTTCAGTCCCCATACCGATACCGATACCGATACCTGGGCTTTGGGTATCTGCCGATACTGAGTATCGATCCGATACTGGGGTCAATTAACTACCTGTAAGCCGCACTGTCTGGAAGAGACTGGGATCATTATTTAAGGCATAAGCCAACATTAGGCTTCACTTTTTTAATTTCAAACCTCATAAAACAAACAATAACCAATAATACTGTCCGATATCCAGTCCAGCTGTTCCAGCTGTCAGTATTGGACCGATATCCAATATCAGTATCGTTGCATCTCTACTTTAAATCAATATTTTAGAATTAATGTGCTTAAATTACCATTAGTGATTGTATTGTCTGCTTTAGAATGTTCAGTTTCAGAAATTCAAATCTCAGACTGTAAACGGTGAAGGTGATTCCGGAAGATTCACCCCTCATGGGGCTTTTCAGTCTCTAAACGGTGTGTTTGTCAAGGAGAAATTTAAACTGAGTGTGTGTGTGGCTTAAGCTGAGGTGTGACCCTCTGAGCCCCTGTGATTGGACGCTCTCTCTCCTGCAGTTTCTAACGGAATGGAGCGGCGGAAGTCGGAGCCAGGGCTGGGCCTGCCGCCGCTGAGGGTGTCCGTCATTCACGACATGAGGTCTGTGATTCACTCAGAGAAAATGGCTGAAACTTACCTCAACCGCCACTAAGGTGTAGCTCCCACCTGGGCGATACATGGCGGCCATTTTTTCTTTGCCAGTTATATATGAGGATTTACATATTGTACTGACTGGCAGCCTTCGCGACCTGGATTGTGTGTGCTTGTGTGTGGGCATGTGCATGATTGCATCCATGAAAGGCTTCTAATTTCGGAAAAATAAATATGACACATGAAAAAGCATGGGTGAATTTAGTGGTAGTGTTGACTGTCTCCTAATAATGTCATAACTTCACTGCGTGCTTCTCCACAAAACTGTGCAATGTCCAGACGAGCTCTCACAAACAAAGAAGGGGATAGTGAAAGGGGAAAAGGCTGAAGTGTGTCAAATCTCTCTCTCTCTCTCTCTCTCTCCCTCTCTCTCTCAGGCACATTCAGAACATGAGCGAGATAAAGACGGATGTGGGACGCGCTCGGGCCTGGATTCGCTTGTCTCTGGAGAAGAAGCTCCTCTCTCAACATCTCAAACAGCTGCTGAGCCGTCAGGCCTTAACCAAGTAAGAAACGCACTACATCTACTGCAGTCACGCGAGTACATGCATACACACGACACACCCCACTCCCATGTGCACACACTCTTTTACGGTCACAGCCACCCAAAGATAAACTCACTTGTAAATGCAGAAGCTAAACACACGCATAACACACGCATATTTACTTGTGCAGACCACAACACATTGTCAGGACCATCCTTAAAGTAACTCAGTGCAGTGTGCATCAGGATTGGAAGGATAATGTGTGTGCATGTGCATGTTTAACTCTGCTCTTGTTCTTGCAGAAAGCTGTACAAGCGCTATGCTTTCCTCCGCTGTGAAGAGGAAAAGGAGCAGTTCCTGTACCACCTCCTCTCCCTCAACGCTGTGGACTACTTCTGTTTCACCAGCGTCTTCACCACCATCAGTGAGTCTCCACTCTAACTGTGGACCTATATCATTACTGTGCTGAGATCACAAAATCAGATTCAGTGTCATCACCGCTCGCACCCGATTCCTCCTGTCTGCAGCACAAGTACCTGACCTATAGTCCGTACACAGCTTTGTGCTCTGTCCTCCCAGAGACGCTTGTCTGGTTCTGAGATGATTTTTATTGACTGTTTAAATCTGATCATCTTTTCTCTACTGAAAAACTAAGCACAGTATTGAAGTGCTGGTGGATGTCCTTTGTGGAAAATGTTTAATTAGTTGGAAATGAGAGAGATCCACAATGAGATAGATGTTTGTTTTTATTATAGAGAACACCCTCTCAGCATCGGATGCGTCCCACAGAAAAAGATTCGAGTACATTTTGTCTCGGGTATTTGTCCCCGTTAGTTAGTATTTCATTTAGTGAAGGTGTGGGTTTTAAATTACAAAAAGAGGACAGAAAATCTTTTTTAGCATTTGGCAAAATATTCAGGGTTTGGAATGCGAAGGCGTTTCTTAAGCGTTTGCTGATTTATCATTTCGATCTTCCGGGCTAATTAAAATAAATAGAGCGGCGTTCTGGATCGATGGCTGGGAAGAATTGGCATGAATAATACATGGGGCTGCGCTCGCTTTATCAAAGATCCGCGGGCCAGATGAATTATTCAGCTCGCCATCACACCGAAGGAGCCTTTAGAAACCATGCAAACCTTTCAAGCCTCAACTAAAGTGAGTCCTGAACGTGCCCGCGGTCCTCTCCACCAGCAAGCTCAGTCGTGAAGAGAGAGCGGGAGGGGAAATAAGCCGCATTTGGGCACACAACGCAGAAGGCATTGTTTTTAAGGTAAGGGTAGATTACATCACCCTCATCAAATATGAATGAGCGTATATTGGAGAAAGGAACAAGTCCACAATCTGCTAATATGGCCTCCTGAATATTTTATTGCCATCCCAAAAAATAGGCTCCAGGTTTGACCCACACTTTGCTTTAACTTGAGTGTTCTGTTCAGTTTTGGGACTTTTTGGGGAAATTTGCTGGAGGTGTGTACCATTTATAAAGAGTCATATTGTGTTCTGACGTATACTCTGAGTGAAGAAGCCCAGGCTATAGTTTCAGGTTTTCCCAAAATTTGCCTAAAAGTATAAAATCATCAAAGAATTGTCAAAAATATTTCATGAAAAATAATGCTAACTTTGAAATTAAAGACTAAACATCAGCTCTTCTGGGCCCTTTGATTCCGTCCCCATCAGTGTTTCATGTCATCAGGTTAAAAACCATTTTTGTCTGCCTGTGACCCCTGAGTGTTATCGTCCGTCATGCTAATCGCTTGGTCTGTTGTGACCCTTTTGCCCGCAGTGATCCCGTACCGTGCTGTCATCATCCCCATCAAGAAGCTGAGCAACGCCATGACCACCTCCAACCCCTGGATGTGTGTCTCGGGCGAGCTGGGTGACTCGGGCGTTCGGCAGATACCCAAGAACCTTCTGGAAATGACCTTCGATGTGAGTGTGCATTGCGCCTGCTGCTTAACTCCACTGCCGAGCTGTGGATGTAGTGCAGCGGGCTACAGTCAGGTCCATAATTATTGAAACAGTGACACAAATTTGAAAGACTGGTAATACTGGTCTTTCCACATGGTTCTAAATAGCCAAATTAAGTCATAATTAGCATCTTGTTGAATGAAATGAAGGATTTGTGCCACTGTCTGAATATTTGTGGGTCTTGCTGCTTGTGCTAGGTGCGCTCAGGCTGTTACTTCTTGTTGCTGTAAAGATGCTCCTCTTACAAAAGTATCACTGCTTCTCTGCCACGTCCTGTTCACTTCCCTTTGTGTATTAGTGTATTTGTTTGGACCTATGAGCCGTTACCATAATAGTCATTGATGCTTGGCTTATATTGTATTAAAAGAAATGACCATTGTGGTTAAGTGTGGGGGTGCATGAGCCCCAGCAGTGTCTATGCTATTTGTTTTGTGATGCTGTGACGCATGCTCTAATATCAACATGCTCTTACTGTTGCATACTCTAACAACATGCTCTAACATCACGCTCTAACATCAAATTCTAACATCATCATCTAACATCATGCCCCAGCATCTTATTGTAACATCATCAGATTCTGAAACCATGGTTGTCTAACATTGGGTTATAATACCAGTATTCAACATCATCATGCTCTAACATCACATTCTAACATTGTATACTAATATTATACTCTGACATTGTGGCATCATGCTCTAACGTCCATCATGCTCTAACATCGTGATTTGACATTATCATGTTCTGCCATCATTAAGCCGTAACATCCTTTAACTCTGACATCATCATGCTCTCATTTCATGTTCTAACACCGTCATATTGGAGCGTCATCATGCTCTGAAATCATCATGCTCTAAGATCATGTACTAACACCATCATGCTCTAAGATCATATACTAACACCATCATGCTCTAATGTTATGGACTAACACCATCATGCTCTAATGTTATGTACTAACACCATCATGCTCTAACATCTTGTACTAACACCATCATGCTCTAACGTCATGTAGTAACACCATCATGCTCTAATGTTATGTACTAACACAATCATGCTCTAACGTCATGTGCTAACACCATCATGCTGTAACGTCATGTGCTAACACCATCATGCTCTAACGTCATGTAGTAACACCATCATGCTCTAATGTTATGGACTAACACAATCATGCTCTAATGTTATGTACTAACACCATCATGATCTAACGTCATGTACTAACACCATCATGATCTAACGTCACATACTAACACCATCATGCTCTAATGTTATGGACTAACACAATCATGCTCTAATGTCATGTACTAACACCATCATGCTCTAACGTTATGTTCTAACACCATCATGATCTAACGTCATGTGCTAACACCATCATACTGTAACGTCATGGACTAACACCATCATGCTCTAACATCATGTACTAACACCATCATGCTCTAACGTTATGTTCTAACACCATGATCTAACGTCATGTGCTAACACCATCATGCTGTAACATCATGCACTAGCACCATCGTATTGGAGCGTCATCATGCTCTGACATCATTGTGCTCTAACGCCATCGTGTCTTTTTCTCGCAGTCTTCATTTAGACCTCATCACACCCACATCTCCACAGTGTTCAAGGTTAGCCAAACCTCTGTGTGTTCACCTGGTGTTTGGGTTCTGTCCCATTCTTAATGCTCTGCTGTGAAACCTCTCTTCACCTCTCTTTCCCCCCGGTCCAAAGCTGCTATTCCAGTCCCACTGCACTAGTTCTCTCCTATAGGCCTCCAGCTCCAGGATTCTCATCATAACATTTGGAAAACATAATGCCTTCCCTTCCCTTAGAGGCTGACCGTTCTCTAAACATTGCAACAAAGTTGTTGCAACACTTCTGTGGCATTACTTCCTGCTCTTGTGGGAGTAAAAGTGTTTCATCTGTGTGGTGTGTACTGGTCCGACAGTCGCACTAGGGGATTCTCTGAAACACGATACTTGGGCTACTTCTCTAGATGGTTATGGGTGGACACACACACACGTGCAGACACACACGCACGCCCACACAGGACTCATTTCACCCTGTGTGTCCTCTCTCCCGCAGTGCCAGAATCTGGGAAAGCTCACGACTGTACAGTTGGGACATGATAACTCAGGACTGCTGGCTAAGTGGCTGGTGGACTGTGTTATGGTGCGGAACGAGATCACGGGACACACTTACAGGTAAGAGCTGCATTCCCCTGTCCTCCCCAAAGCTTACCCAGTGTGCACTGCTCCTCTGAGGCTCTGCTCAAAACTGGCTACTACACTAGTGGTACGTCTGATTTGGCCAATTTGTGAAATGTCATGTGGCCAAATCAGCATGTACTGCTGTAATAGTTGGCAATTTGAATGTAGTCTACGGCTGTGTTCGGAATGTACGTTTGTCCACGCAGTCAGTTAGTTTATAGTGTTTTTTAGTGTACATATTCGCAATATAGTGCTCTATTTAGTGATTGAGTGTATATTCAGTACACATATACACGTATAGTTCCCTCATACCCAGCATGCATTGCTCTTCTCTGTCCTCTCATAACCAGTGTTCACTTTAGCGGCTTTGTGGCCCCTGACCCCTTCCCATCCTTACCCAGGTTTCCCTGCGGCCGCTGGCTGGGGAAGGGCGTGGACGATGGCAGCCTGGAGCGGGTCCTGATTGGTGAGCTGGTGGCGCCGAGCGGAGAGGAGGAGGCGGGGAAACAGTGCCGGACTCCGCCCCTTCAGCGCTCGCCGTCCCAGACACGACGCGTCAGCGTCACCTCCCAGAGCCGTGGCTGCAGTGAGTCCCGCCCACTCCTTACCGTCAGCCAATCACGCTGTGTAATCCTGCGATGGGTGGGGACTCCCAACTTGTTTGTCACCTCGCGACAGCCAATCAGCTCAAATGCTCTTTCATAGCTTCACAAGTTCAGCTAGAAAAATGTGATTGATGTCATCACTTGGACTCCTGAAGATTTTTTTAATTATTGAATATGAAGAGATTACTGTGCAAAAAAATAAAGCAAGAAATGAAATAACCACCCGAGCAGCATCTCGGAGTGATGAGTAACATCCCATTCTCCATTGATAGATCTGTAAATTGGGCATTAGCAAGCTTTGAGCAGATATCACATAATTTCAGAAGCTGAAGTACAGCCGCACTGATTTATTTGATGTGTTTATACTCAGTAACACTCTGACTGATGTCATTCACTGGCTCTGTAATCACAGGCTCTCCAAGCAAACACAGTAATTACAGAGCTTTCATGCCACCGAATACTGGCTCAGCTGTACTGCTGTGAGAGAGCGGACGGGCCGAAGTGAGGGACGGCTGCTCTTTGCTGCAGTCCACACACACACACACACACACACACACACAGAAACACACGCACACACACACACTCACACACGCATGCATGCACACTCACACTCTCACTCGCTCTCATACACACTACACTGTGAGCGATATCATGGTTTCATGACTGTCGCTGTCATTTGACTCCATACTTGGCAGAAATGGTCAATACTGAACTGCTGTACTCAACACTTAAATGTCAGAATGTGGTCTGTGTCAGTATAACCCAGGCCAGCTGCTAAACCCCTCCCCTCCTTTCTCTTTTAAGAGTTTAACAGTTTTCTGGAACATTTGTGTTTTTAACAAAGCTGCTTGCCTCCTGTGTAGAGCTGAACGGAGTTCAGATCCAGGAGGCCATCGGAGAGGCCGTGAACAACATCGTGAAACATTTCCACAAACCAGAGAAAGAGGTGTGTGTGCCGCTCGAGGTCCTAAAGCCAGTCAGATTTCACTGTTTTATCATAACTGTCATGAAGACATCAACGCTGTCTATGAGTTTACAGTGAGAACTGCAAGTATTTGGCAATGCCATTATTTCGTAGGACTGTAATTCCTTCATACTTATGAGGAGAGAAAACATAACTCTTTAAGTGAACGGTGACCTAAAACAGGCTCCTGTTTGGTGGATGAGTGGAAAGATTTACTTGAGAGTGTAATAATTAGACTGAAACATTTCATCACATCCCAACATCCCAGCTCCCACTGCTCAGCTGAAGCAGGCATCATGTTTACCTCAGGATTGGTGCCGCGGATTAAATGGGGCTCAGTCCTGCCAGTCTGTGCGTTCACTCACCCCCCGTATATCCGCTATTTCCCCCAGAGAGGCAGCCTCACCATCCTGCTGTGTGGGGAGAGTGGCCTGGTCTGTGCCCTGGAGCAGTTCTTCCATCACGGCTTCAAGTCCGCACGCCTCTTCCAGAAGAACGTCTTCGTGTGGGACTTTGTGGGTAAGTTCTGCACCACTTGAATGGCTGGGGAGATTCAGTACTACTGACTCCATTATGAGTGATTCAGTACCCCTGACTCCATTATGAGTGATTCAGTACCACTGACTCCAATATGAGTGATTCAGTACAACTGACACCATTATGAGTGATTTAGTACCACTGACTCTATTGAGTTATTCAGTACCACTGACACCATTATGAGTGATTCAGTACCACGGATTCTCTTGTGTGATTCAGTACCACTGACTTCATTATGAGTGATTCAGTACCAGTGACTCCATTATGAGTGATTCAGTACCACTGTCACCATTATGAGTGATTCAGTACCAGTGACTGAGTTTGGAGTGATTCAGTATGACTGACTAACACAGTACAGAATTCAAAACCACGAATTGACATTCAGACTGGGAGAGGACGGCTCCAGTCAGAGAGAGACTGATATCCTGCTCGTCTCCTGCAGAGGGTGATTACGACACCAGGGGAATAGTGCTGCTTTTAAAATAATTCCAGAGAGTAATCTTGTGGGATATCAAGTGAGTGTTCTTCATACAGTAAACTACACCTGAAAATTAGATTTGGGATTTGACACTGTCAGTGTTATATCTTGTCTGTTGGCTCCCTCTGGCTGCAGAAAGAGCCATGCTGTCACATCAACCAAAGTCAACCGCAGTGACCGCTGAAAATTCTTCAATCTTTGTTTCTACCTGAAATATTTTCAGTGAAACACTATTTAAAGGGTGCAGTCAACTCAATGTTTTTCTGTTGTGTGTGGATCAGACATTGTTTGCATATAGTAGTGTGCCGTGATGATTACACACTTCACAAAATTAAGACAAATCTGACAATAAGTACTATATAAGTATGTATTTGGTTAAATATTGGATCACATAGATGAAAATAAATAAACACATAACATTATGTAATGAAATAAAATGTAATGTCAATATCTTGTGGGGCTGCCCTCTGCCTTTATTACAGCATTTCATCTTTCAGGCAGTTTCCACTTGTTTTTTTTTTTTTTTAGGTTTATTTCCTCACTTTCTGAATCATTCCATATGGTTTGAAGTTCATTCCGAAGAGATTATTTTGATGTTTCAACAGATTTGCTCAAACAGATGGTGTGGAACAATTTACCCCAATACAAGGCTCTACCTTTGCCCTGTGGCGACCAAAAAATTAGTTCGGGCGACCGGACAAACTCAGACTCCTCGCCCGGCTGGCGGGTAAAAATTCTGCATGATCTTCATTGTATATTCAGATATTCTAACCTTATAATTTATCTAATTATTTATTAAAGTTAGTCAGAAGTACAGACAAATCCCTCCGCCTTTTCCTCATTACTTTCGCGCCAAGGGTTCGTTTCTCGAGAGCACAGACGCTTACTAGTTGGACCAACTGTGTATGAACTTACGACGTCACGTCCCTGGAAAACGCACCCCAGAGCGAATTCTAAATCCATCAAATTCTGTTTAAAAAAAAAGCCTCCCAAAAACATTTACAAAACCTGAGGCTATTTATCAGTTTATTTGTTTGGGCAGGTCATATTATGCTTAACCATGAGCGAGCTCAGGATCCTCAGTAATTGCATTTAATAATTTCTATCGCGTTCTCGGTGAAGTAAACAATGTCAATGATAGCAGCGATTATGTTAATACTCTTCTCCAGTCGACACGCACTGATGTGAACTCATATTGCTTGACTGGCACATTTAAACACAACCTTATGTGGGCTTTAAATGTAGCGTAATATGCTGTCAGAATCGAAATAATTCGATGGGGCTGTTCAGAACTTCATCTTTATTTAGCCTCATGGTTCAGAATACCAGGTGTCATTAAATGATGACACATTTTAAAGGAACATACGGAAATTAAAAGCGAACTAGCAAAGCAACTATTGAATTATTGAGTTTTTGGAGCAGTACTTCTCATACATGCAAATAGACTTGTGCAGGAATATGCAGGTAATATGGAGACACCAGTGCGCTCTGCTGCAATACGGTACCAGGACGGATTTACCCACTGCCTGCACTTGTTTCTGAAGCTGCGTATTTAACGCGCCCATTTCATTACTAGTTGGCCATTAGCTATATCCTACAAATCATTAACATAATTTACGGACACAAGAAATGCGATGCAAGTTCGGTGGCCCCTCGGGCTTCAGTACTTTCTACTGCTAATCAGGCAATGTCACTGTTCGGTCACTGGCAGTGTCTTCAAAGTGAGTGAGTGATGTCTGCGGCCGGCGTTTTTTACCCGCATCATATTCCTCCAGGGGCTGGCTAATGTACGCACTCCAGATTTTGCAGTGGGCTCTTCTCGTCTGCTGAGTCAGAGAGTACCCATTCATTTGGCCAAACGTCACTTTCTCAGTTCTTTAAGAGACGCTGTTCCTCTATTTTGCCCACTCGTATGACTACACTAATTGAATACGTGAATGTCCGTTGTCATTGCTGGGTTGTGAGCTTCAATGGCAAAAGTTCTCAATCAAATTTAAACTTATTGGTTTTAACCGAAGTCCTATATCGAATTTTGGTAGTTTCAGCGATCTTGTCCGTTGTTTTCATTGCTTGGTGCGGACTAATGATTTGACCCTCAAACAAGAGTAGCCTAACATATTTTCCATGGTCACAGGATATGATCGGACATGGTTGCTGAAGAAATGAGAAGCTACTAACTGCATCAGCTAGGTTTGAAAAACTTAGTGCCAGCAGAAACGTATTAATCACTGGTTATTTTCCAGTTTTTTAAGTTAACTCTTGGTGGCGACTTTCTTTTTGGCTGAGCAGTGTATGAACACAAGATGTATGAAATAATCATGTTTTATTTAAACTGTTAGTGTTTTTCATTTTATTTATTTATATAAAGTGTTTAAATAAAGTTTATACCTCTGCAATTAAATTTCATGCAATACTCTTGTCTTTTTCAGTCTCTTTCTGTCGGGCTTGTAAAATCTTCTGCGGGAAAGTGACTTTTCTCTCACTAGCCCGACTGGCTAGTGGCAAAAAATGGGAAGATTGAGCCCTGCCAATATATCCGATCCATAACTTCTCTGCAGTCATTCAAGAAATATTGTAGACTTTTATCTACTGCCTGAATTTAGTATAACCTATTTTAACCACAAGTAAACTTTGGCATTTGCCATATATGTATTTTTAAATATAAATGTGTGTTGCTTCCACTTTCTGCTGTGCTTTTCTCTCCTCTCGTCAGTGTTTAGTGAAATCCTTGATCCCCCCCTTCCTATTAGTATGTTTTCTATGTCTTCTACATTTTATCACTTAGTTTAATGTTCTATTTATTTTTCTGTGCAGGGCCCCTTGCAAGTGCAGTTATCTTCACTGGAAGGGCCACCCTGTTGAAATACAACGGAAATAAATAAAGCAAATAAATAAACAGATTTAAGTCTGGACTTTGAGGAGGCCCAGTCATGACTTTTGTCACTGGACATTTCTTTCCAAAGGAGATAATTCTTACACAACTTAGAAGTGTGTTTTGGGTCATGATCTTGTTGAAAATAAAATCTCGAGCAGTCAGTCTCTTTGCAGACGGTAAAACGTACCTCACAGGGATGCTGTGATGCTGCTTTTGATTTTATATGACATCACCAGCTCCAGCACATGGTGCCCCGATCCACAATATTACCGCCTCCAAATGTTTTACTTGAAGGAGTTGAACAGTCATTTTTTTAAACATTCTCCAACTCAACAGCGCACATAAGCTCTGCGTTTGGGTGAGAAAATTTCAAATTCTTTCAACTGCCAATTTAAAAATAAAAAACTTGCCAGAAGTGCTTTTGTTTTACACCTCTATTGCCACTAGCTTTCAGCAGCTCGGTCTCTTTGAAATTCCTGATGGTGTCTCTTACAGTGCCATGGCAGCATTTATCGTCTTCAGCAACATGTAAGGCCACAGTGTGGCTATGAACAATCTCAGACAGCTCCTCTTGCCGTGTCATCGTGTTTAACACTGGAAACGTTACTCAAAGTTCATGTCACCTGGAACAGCTGACCATCGGAGGTAATTTTACAGAATAATGTCCCCTCAAATCAGTTTGAACAAATTTTTTAGCTTCAGTAATTATGAAAAGAGTCGTCAAACAAGCATTCATCCTACACGAGAGTCAGACGCCACTGTGTCACTCACCGGCATGATTCTGTCATTGACATTACTAAATGGAATGTCTTCAAGAAACTACTGTCTGTAAACACAGTCTGCCTTGCCATCCACAGATGCCACCTAAAACTTTATCATGCAAAATGGAAGCCATTGTTGAGCATGATCCAGAAGTGCCGCCATGTTCTGTGGGCCAAGGCTCCTTTAAAATGGACTATAGCAAAGTGGCAAAGTGTCCTGTGGTCAGACGAGTCCAAATATGACATTTTTGTTGGAAATCATGAGTGTTGTGTTCACCGGGCTAAAGAGGAGAAAGGCCACCCCTCCTGTTATCAGCGTTCAGTTCAAAAGTCAGCATCTCTGATGGTATGGGGATGCATTAGTGCATATGGTGTGGGACACTTGCATGTTTTTAAAAAGCACTATGAATGCTGAAAGGTATATAAAGGTTTTAGAGCAACATATGCTCCCCTCCAGACAACATCTATTCCAAGGAAGGCCTTGTGTATTTCAGCAGAACAATGCAAAACCACATACTGCAGCTATTACAGCAGCATGGCTTCGTAGTAGAAGAGTCCGTGTGCTGAACTGGCCAGCCTGCAGTCCTGATCTTTCACTGATTGAGAACATTAGGTGCAAAATTAAACGAAAAGACCGAAAACTCTCCAGCAGCTGGAAGCCTGTATTAAACAAGAGTGGGATCAAATTCCAATGGCTAAACTCAAGAAACTTGTCTCCTCAATGCCCAGACGCCTCCACTCTGTGTTAAAAAGAAGAGGGGGGATGCTAAATCATGATAAACAGGCTCCTGTCCCAACTTTACTGAGACCTGTAGCAGCCATCAAATTTGAAATTGGCTCATTTTGTGGATAAAATTGAAAATATTTCTCTGATAGAACAGTGATAACATAGCAAATGTTCAATTGTGAATAAAATACTGGCCGGTGTGATTGAAAGTCATTGCGTTTTGATTTTATCAACAATTTACACTTTATCCCAACTACTTCGGAATTAGGGTTGTACAATTACAAAAGTAATTGATTACAATTATTGTAATTGTAATTGAAAAAGTCATTGAACCCAACCCTGCTGCACACTACTGTATAAAGTAACCTTTTGAAGAGTTGGTTTTGGGAATATTTTAGTTTGAGGAATTCCCTATGAGTCGGTGAAGAACTGCAGTGATGGTTCCTTCAGCTTTGGGAATTAGGGATAAGAACATTCTCCTCTCGGTTCTGTGACCTCGCTCCTGAACCGGACTGAGCAGCGCCTCAGGCCCTCAGTACTGGACTCCGTCTCTGATCGCCGGTTCTCCTCGCTCCTCGTGTTCTGCAGAGAAGGCTGTGGCGTACCTGGACGGCGCTGATCAGGTGGCTGAACAGCAGGAGGCACCAGAGCCCATGGGCCAGACCTGCGAAACGTTTTGTCACTACGTCTCCTCCATCAACAGCACGCCGCGCAACATCGGGAAGGACGGCAAGTTCCAGCTGCTGGTGTGTCTGGGAGCCAGGTGAGTGCAGTGTGAACACCTGAACCTGTCACATTTACCTGTGTATACTGGCACATACACCTACATACACCCCTATACCTGCACACAACCTGTACCTGTCACATTTACCTGTGTATACTGGCACATACACCTACATACACCCCTATACCTGCACACAACCTGTACCTGTCACATTTACCTGTGTATACTGGCACATAGACCTACATACACCCCTATACCTGCACACAACCTGTACCTGTCACATTTACCTGTGTATACTGGCACATACACCTACATACACCCCTATACCTGCACACAACCTGTACCTGTCACATTTACCTGTGTATACTGGCACATACACCTACATACACCCCTATACCTGCACACAGCCTGTACCTGTCACATTTACCTGTGTATACTGGCACATACACCTACATATACCCCTATACCTGCACACAACCTGTACCTGTCACATTTACCTGTGTATACTGGCACATACACCTACATACACCCCTATACCTGCACACAACCTGTACCTGTCACATTTACCTGTGTATACTGGCACATACACCTACATACACCTTTATACCTGCACACAACCTGTACCTGTTACATTTACCTGTGTATACTGGCACATACACCTACATACACCCCTATACCTGCACACAAACTGTACCTGTCACATTTACCTGTGTATACTGGCACATACACCTACATACACCCCTATACCTGCACACAACCTGTACCTGTTACATTTACCTGTGTATACTGGCACATACACCTACATACACCCCTATACCTGCACACAACCTGTACCTGTTACATTTACCTGTGTATATGCATCCACCAGCACATACATATACACACACACACACACACACACACACAAGGCTGTGCACAGCTGCACCTGCAAGTACCTGATCTGTTCTCAAAAGCAGTTGTCTGTCAGGCATCAGGTAGAGGAGAGGATCACCTCCTGAATTTGCCACTGCCCCAGTTCTGACCGTATCTCTGATCTTCCACTGTCCCAGAGACCGGCTGCTGGCTCAGTGGATCCCCCTGCTGGTGGAGTGTCCTATGATCGCCCGCATGTACGAGGAGAGCGCCCTCCTGAGGGACCGCACCACCGTTAACTCGCTCGTCTGCGTCCTGCAGGCCCTGCATGACTTCAGCATCACCCTCGAGTCCTCGCTCACCAAGGGCATCCAGCTATAGCCCCCCAGAGGATGCTGGGATATCTCACGAACTTCAGATGCCCTCCTGCACCCCGCCCCTCCTGTATGGCCCATTTCGTCCCCTCCCTGTTCACCTGTTCCCCCTGCGGGAGACTTGCCCTGTCTGATAGGCTATATATCAGGACTGTGGGACTGTAGCGGGGGCCGGACTGGGCCCAACACACCCCCAGATCACGGACTCAGTGTGTGGGTGAGATCCAGGAGCCCCGTCTGTGGAGCGATACAGTATTACTTTAACTCTGCATTCCCTCATTCAACTGCAGGTTTAGCTTGATTTGAGTAAACAGCACCGTTTCATGATCTCTGCGAATGCGATGGAGTCTCCCGCCTCCTGACAGGTGTACAGGGGCTTCAATTAGCTTTAAACAGCAGGCCTCCGCCTCATGTCTGCCTGGAAATAAAACAGAGGAAAGTTCAGTATTAGGAGGCTGTAGTCCTTGAGCGAGGCTCCTCCGTCTGTTACCTGCTGCCACATTGTGTCTAAACTCTGACTCCGAGAGACCCGTGACTCTGTCGGCTGCTGATTCCGTTAGGTGACATCGGATTGGTTCACAGACCTGTCCATCACCGCTGGGCCGGCACTGGCCTGTGTGACTCGACAGAACTGATGACCTGATGCATGAACATTCCATCGTCAAGGCAACAAAGAGGCAACGCAGTGGCTGATGTCACTAACCCCCTCGATACTCCGGCGCCCTCTCCTCGTCTCTCTGGTCACCGTGGGCACGTCTGCATTCGCTACCACTGCTCTTCCTGCTTGTGGTGTTCCACCATCGTATTCATCGCTTTGGGTCTTCTCAAAACCTGGACTGAAAATCACCGAAATCAAAGCCCACTCTTTGGCATCATAGTCAGTGTTTGAGGTAGACGTGTTTGTATAGACAGTACATTAATGTCTGAATTCCCCAGATAATATCATTTACGATTGACTTTGTTGTTTTTGACAATAATTGTAAGGAAAATCTTCTGATTTTCAATCTGCTTTCGTCCCTTTTGTTGGGTGGAACTCAGAAAATACAGTGGAAATACACGTTTGTAGCAATAACTTCATTAGAAACCCTTGCATACTTATATTTTCTCCTGCGATGCAAGACATGAAACAATTGGGATGATGTTGCTTCAGAGAAACTTAAATGTAAACCAGTCGCATGTGTCAAATTCTGTAGATTTGTTTTTATTATTATTATGACAGAGTGATAATTTAAAGGATGATCTACTTGTTCTGGTTTGTTTACTACGGTCGTGAGCTCCTGTGCTGTGCTACTGATGCAATTTACCACTTACAGTTAAGCAAAGGGATGCAACAATGTGCAGAAAAGCCTTGTGGGTAATGAACGTCTGTATGAGGGCTCAGTGCCCTATTTTCCGATGGTAGATGCGAACACCATTCATGGATTCTGCTCTTGTTGCTGGTTTATCCTGTGGCTCCAGAAATGAGTCTGTACTCGGGGATTTTGGGTTCACTGGGAGTGTTTTTGCAGTTCCTCTATAAACACTGAAGTTATGTGATGAGGGAAGAGATTATGGGCGTGTCCTCTCTGCTCAGTCATACCCCTATTGGCTGAGTTTGCTTGCGTTACATTCGGTTCAGAACCCGGTGTGCGCCAATGTGCCACAGACCACTGGTAGTACCGTGCAATTATTTTATTTAGTTTTATTTTTTTGGTTTATATGTCTATTTTTACTGCACATGACTGGGAATAATTATTTTTGTAGCTTTCCTTTATCTTGAGAATATAAGCAGTGAGATGTGGTAATAATTCTGTTATTTAATGAAGCATGCAAAGATGTATGTTGTCTTTTTTGTTTGATTTTAAGGAAACTCCTGTAGCACTAAATTTGTTTTAGACGGAGCGGGTCTGTGGTGACTTGGAGAAATTAATCCTGAGTTTTTGTTTTTTTTAGCCCCCAGCCTTTTGTTTCTCCTGCATTCTAACATATTCTCACGGGACTTATGAAGAAGTGCATTCCCTAAAAGTATGAAACAAGCTCAAAGCATTGAATAACTGTGAAATTTTCACTCTTTCTTTATCATTTCAATGGATTCTCTGCATCTAATGCCAGCTGAAGGCTTCTTTTAATTTAAACTGAATGGTTTTTCAAATCTGCAGGAGTGACCAATTCTTATGTGTTATGCTTTGTTGTGATATTTATGAAACATCTCATTAAAGATGCTCTGTACATCTACTGGAACGGAGTCCGGTTTTATGTGCATCACGTGCGGAACATCAGCTTAGGCTGATAACTATGGTAAAAAAAATGTGTGAACCGTGAGGTGTTCTAACAGTTGATTCTTATCAAAACAAACTTAAAAATGCAATTACTTACGATTTAGCCCACTCTTGTGTACATTAACCTCAAGAACTTTGGCCGCTAAGTTTAATATTCTAAATGACACTGAATAGTATATGCATGTCCCCTATTCCAAATCGTGGCTGGTTGACATACATTTAAGTGGAGACATCTGGTCGACTTAAATTTATTTGGTAGATCCGACAATTATATCATTTGATACTGGCCAGAAATGTAAAGATATCTTAAGCCTGCCCTCTATTATTATTATACTTACGTTAGCAATTTTGTAATCATGATCCACAATGTATTGATTTCCGTTTGCATACGTATAAATACTGTCCTCTATTCTGAACTATTCGTGCAAAAAATAAATTAATAAATAAATGGGCAAGACCGAGCGCAACATCTGCGAAAATAGCTTACCAATCGATTTCAGCTATTTATCTCATTGCTTTGACGGGCGATTGTCGAGTTTCAGCAACTAGATACAAAGGGGCATTGACTTCAGAGCCATCTGCCGCTCCGCGGAGATGTGCTGCTCCGCCCCCTTGCTTACATTACCAGAGAAGAAAATGAATAGCACCATGGCAACCTGGACCAGCCTCCCATTTCCCGCGCAATGTTTCCTTCCTTATAAGGCCATCAAAATGCACACGCAGTGAAACGTCAGACGCGTATGTAAATTGGTTTGATTGAAGAAAATCAGAAAATGGTGGCGTGGGACGCGCACATGCGCAGAGAGTAACGATTTACTATCTCGCAGAGACAACAACAAGCGAGCTTCATTGGCGCAGTTTGGTGGATCGCTAAATGAGTTGAAGCGGGATCGAGTGTAATATTCCTGTTTATTTTCCCTTCGCGTTACAATAATAGGCGGATCCCAGGTAAGACCGTTTTTTCATCATAAAGCGTTAGGACGCAGCGATTTCGTGTTCGTGTGAGCCTGCTGCTCCAAAGCTTTTGTCCGTCTCAGAAATAAGTTTCGCTTCGTTCGTGGCATGCAGAATCGGGTTAAATATGCATTCATTTTGTGCCGCTGCGGCTGATCGATTGAGTTTAAGTTACCTGATGTTTTCTGACGTCCGATTGCCTTCTAAACTGGATTTTACCCCCCAGGTTTTCGCGTACGATATTTACTTTCTTCGGCAGGCTATGCGCAGTTTGACTAACGTTGGATATCTAACGAGATTTCTGCCAACATGATGTCTAAGTATTAAGTTGGTTCAACTCACTGCAAATGAGTAGACTGTAGCCGTTGTCATTGATTATTGAATGAACGAACTTCGAGTCTATCACTCCAAGCGTTAACTTGCCTGACATTTTTTCTTTGACTTTTTTGGTCTCAAGTGGGTTTTGGTGTTTGTCTTCCAACTAGCAGAGACATCTGGACCATGAAAAATTGCATTAACTTGCCCCTAAAGTTGTCTCCGGAGGTGTAAACTCAAGCAGTGTCGTTTGTGAACTAATCCGATGCACGGGAGGCGCGCTCTTTAAAAAACGCGAGCATTTCCAGCGCACTGGCGACTCGTGTTTAAATACTCGCCCGTACATCAGATGAATTTCTGTACTTTGTAACCAAACTCCACATCTCAGACACGTTGACGCACCAAATGAATCTCTGTAACCGGGACAATCGCTTTCCAAACCTAACGGTGTAATGGCGTCGGCTCATGACATCAGGTGCTCATGACTAATGATTTATGTCATCGCGGTTGTATCGCATTCATATTTTCATAAGAATCTTTATCGCTTTTTCCTGACATGATAGGTCTATACTTTTCATATTCGGTGCAGAAGAGCATCATTTAAGTTCACGTTTATGGTGGGCATTGGCTGTTCCCGCTGACATTGGAGTATCTCTAATGCGCGACTCGGCGACTCTCAGTCGCTTGGAAAACAAAGGGCATACATTGAGTTATTTAAAATCATTGTTGTGTATTTGTTTAGGGCATATCATTTTTATGATTTTTGTCACGCTTCTGCGGTATCGGGACCAAATCATTACCGCGATCGGATCTGAAATGACTCGAGTGGTCCATTCGGGATGATGGACTGGAGGAGTGATGCAGTTTCTGAGCCACGCTGCCGAGGGACAGAGGTGGGCGGAGTACAGATCGGTTTACCATCCCCTCACACTCCCAGACCTTTGACGCATTCTATTTTATCCTTTAAAAATCCCCTATATTTCGAATCATTTCAGATGTTGTGCTTCGCAGTAAATGTATGACGACAGTTTTTTAGGCGAAATGTGTTCTTTCGGGACGGTAAGACTCGCTCCACCGTCAACCATGCGCCGCCCTCTCCTGAGAAGTGTTGCCATGTTTGAGCTGCGTCTGCGGCTGAATATCGTGCGTAGTCGTGCTGAGGTCGGGGAGCATGGAGGGCTGTGTAACCGACACTTTCTTGCGTGCGTGCGTGCGTGTGTGGGTGTGGGGTGGGGGCAATCGTGCATCTTGGGTCGGCTCTGATTGATAGTGCGGCGCTCAGATTCAGGTGTAACTATCGTGGCATCGTTTAGTTTTCCCATTTGATTATTCAGTATCAGGCATCAGTGCGTTCTTCTTGGCCACAGTGTGGGCTCAACTCTCCATAACTGTAGCTTGTTACTTTTTCTTGTGTGACTGCGATGCTGTGGTGAAGATCTCCTCGGATGGGACTGCGCACCGCCGGGAGGGTGATGTAAACGGCTGCGCATCAGTGGCGCAAATCCCGCTGACCTAGTTCTCCTGATTCGGGGGGCTCGGGCTCAGGCGAGCTGCCAGCCTGCTTACCCCGCGCATCATTCCACGTGCTGTCTGGGTGTCTGGCGCTGACGCACTGAGGATCGCAATGTCGCTTCTGGTGCAGATGCTCATGGTTTTAAACGTGGCATTCTCGCTATGCAATTATAACTTGGCCTATCCCTGCAGTCGGAGTCAGACAGTTGGTTACAATCTTGATTCCAGTTGTCTTGATTTCAATCACGGGCACGTTTATGCCTTAAATTATAGCATTGCTCTATAATTTACCCAACGCTGTATACGAGTGTTAGTCGTATGTAATTGGTGCTTTAAGTGTATTTTGTGAGATAAAATGGGTATTACCGCGGAAAGCTTTGATGTGCATGATTTAGTTGTGTTTCTGGCATTGGAATGCATTTTCATTTTGACAGAATGTGTTCACTTGTGACTCAGAATTTTCATGGTAAGCTATATTTGGTTTTTTTAATGTTTTTTTTCTCTTCTCTGTAAGGAAGATGTTTGGTTTCCATAAACCGAAGATGTACCGGAGTTTAGATGGCTGCTGCATCTGCAGGGCCAAGTCGTCGAGCTCGCGCTTCACGGACAGCAGGCGCTACGAGAGAGACTTCCAGAGCTGCTTTGGGTGAGAAGGGCTCCGGTCCGCATCTGTCAGGAGTGTCACGTTCCCCGGCCCTCGGTGCCTTTGAAAAGGGCCAAGTCCTTTGTGTGGAGCTCGTCCCTGAAGTACACTCTCCGGCTTGATGTTATTAATGTGGCATTCAGAGGAGGCTGAGAGATGACTAGTCAGATATTCAACAACTGGACAGCAGTGTTTGTCACGGCAGAAAAAAAAATTTTAGGCAGGAATCTGTTCACCCTTTAGTCCAGGCCCACATCATGGCGCAGTGCTGCATGTTCTGTGAGGATGAGGCCTTTATTAAGAATACACTTCAGTCAACCAGTGACAGTGATGTTTAAGAGATTAAACCTCTCACGCCTTCACAAAACTAGAGCCTGTGCAGGAATGCTGCATAAACCCTGGAAAAAATGTATCTAATTAGTTTCCCAGTCATAACTGGGCATTTTTTTAATAGCATTTGGCCTTGAGAATACAGATGAATACGACTTGACAACATTGTGTCCTCTTGGTGAGTTGCTGCCAAATTTAGTGTGGCGACACAAGTTACTTGAATTTTGCATGCTGTTTAATTTCGCATGAAGAATCACTCTGCGTCTGTAAGCAGCTGCAACGTATGTTCAGCCATGACCGCGTTCCTGTAAGTAGCTCTGGCTGGACCCAGGCGTTTCCGCATCTCCTTATGTAACATGGCTGATGCGGCCAGTCGTGCCCTCGATCGGCTCTATCCCTTGTGGTTACGGCGGAACCGCTCAAACACCTACGTGTCGCTGGGCTGATCAGAGGATGTGGTTTGGGAAGTTCCCGCCAAAAGCTTTGCATCCAGAATATCTGAGCTTGAGTCGAGCACCTTGGCATCATGACCACATGCACTGCTAATACGAGTCTGCAGCACACAGCAGTGCACTGATCTGAGACTCGGCGTCGTCATTCTCGTTATCTGTACTTAATCAAGGTTCCAGCCCTCGCCCTCATGGAAGTTTAGTAGTTCGGAGTTTAAATGCATATGGAGCAGTATATGTTGCAATACATGCTGAAAGAGTATGTATGTTTATATTGTAAATTAAAATGGTGTTTGAAGGACCCAGAGGTCTTAGAGTTTTTTTTGGTCACAATTTGTACATGTCAACAGTTAGTAACAGTGTGTGCTGCACGCAGCACAGTACCCACTGACTGTATTTAGCGGTGTTGCTTGTCTCATGTTTGTCCTGGACTTTGCGAGACGCGATCAGGGGACATATGACTGTATTTAGCGGTGTTGCTTGTCTCATGTTTGTCCCAGGCTCTGCGAGACGCGGTCAGGGGACATATGCAATGCCTGTGTGCTTCTGGTCAAACGCTGGAAGAAGCTTCCGGCAGGATCCAAGAAGAACTGGAATCACGTGAGGACCGTCCTGAGAGATTTCCTCCCGCAGCACCACGTTTCCCTGGAGATGGTGTTCGTACCCTGGCTCTTGCTGACGGCCTGGTGTGTTTGTGCTCATGTCGCAGGTGGTGGATGCGAGAGGAGGGTCCAGCCTGAAGGTCGCCGTCAGGCCGAAGAAGATGAAGTCGCTATCGGGGAGGATCCGGCCGAGTCAGATCAGCCGTCTGCAGGAGGAGCTGAAGAGACAAAGTGAGATCTCGCTCTCTCTTTCTCTTTCTCTTTCTCTCTCTCGATTGTAAATCAAATATTTCCCCGCAAAGTTATAATACATGTTCAAAGTATTCTAGGAGTTAGACATTTTGCTGCCAATCAGTTCGGTTGCTAGGTAACGTGTGTGTCTCTCTCTCTCTCTCACCTGTAACTGTGCTGCTACAATGAAGTGTGGAATAACTTGGGGCCCCATTTCAGAAAACAGGATTATAACAGGGCTGCATAACTGCTCTAAAACCCAGAGCAGCAGTATGGCAGGAAGTAACACAAAGCCGAAGTACAGAATGTAGTTGGTCAACACTTTTATTTATTTATTTCTTTTTTGCGCATTGGTTTCTGAAGTAAACAAGCCCACCCCACACTTTTATTTGGCAAAGAGGAAAAGAGCCCTACTACGAAGGGTTAAATGGACTGCGGAAAGCCCAGGACCTTTCAGAAATCAGAAATGTGGAATGATGCAGAAACAACTGCTCTGGGAATTAAACTCAGATTATGGCGCAATAATCCAGCTCATTCTGTAGCCTCTGTGTCATGAAATACCGCAGGTAGAGATTTGAAGGTGAAAGTGCTGATTGGTGGGTTTTTTTCTGACCCCCCCAGACTCCGATGCTCACAGCTCCACCTCCAGTGTGTCTCCTGCTCACTCCCCGAGCTACAGCAACCAATCAGACGAGGGCTCGGACGTGGAGCTCTCCCCTGGGTCCGGTCGATCGCCCGTCTTCTCCTTCCTGGATCTCACTTACTGGAAGAGGTCAGGACCAGTGGCTGCAATTCCTGTTTGTTATTGATTTTGTGGAAACCCCTGTTCATTTCCTGTTTTTGTGACGTCTCATCCTTTCATCCTATTGGTTCCCTCTGGGCTGCTGTGTGATATTGTCTGGGTGTCTCTGTGCGATGCACCCTGTGCAGTCTGGTGTTTTGGGTTTTTTGTTCACATTGTGTCGGTGATACTGTTTTGATAAGGAGGGAGATTGGCCTCCAGTTTCAATAAAGCCGGTTGATGTGGTTTCCTGGCGGTGTCCCATTCTTTATGAGCTCTATTTCGAGTGGGGTCTTCACGGCTCGGGTGAGGGTCTGGATTGGAACTCTGGTGCTGGCTGGCATCCACTACAGGGGAGTTGGAAGTTTACAGTTGTATTTCCATAGTTGCGTGTAAGTTACAGCAATGTGGCTGACTGATCGGTGCGTTTGAGCTCTTAAAATGGGCACGCAGTCGCAGAGGAAGCTGTCATGATTGGGGAGGGACATTACGAAGACCATCGCTACCTGTTTGCTTCAGATCTCTATCGTTGTGTTTACTCAGGGGCACCTGTTTGTAATTCCAATGTGCTTCCAGTGGGAGTGGGTCCTGCTTTGAGTCTGTGCTGAGCGACATGGTCTGTCTGTAATCTGTGCCTCTGGCGCTTGTTTGTAACGTTCACCAGATGTTGTAGCTGGTGGCTCGTTCGGATTTGCGATTTGGAGATTATTGTTTCATGATGGAATGATTATAAGGTTTTCTCACTAAATTGAGGACCTGCCCACGGAATGTGCTAATTGTGAATTGGTACCACTTGTCATAATGGATTGTTTGTGAGAGGTGAAGACCGCAGTTGGTCATTTAAAGGCATTGAGTTGTTGTCATTTTGAAAAGAAATTCCAAAAACTGAGTTGTTGGACAGTATGGGTTGTGTTTACGGTAGTGATCGCTGAAGCGGCAATGAACGGCATTAGTATAGGGAAAGAACATGATGGTTACAGGTCAGTCCTCTGCCTCGCACTGATTCAGGTTCAGCTGACTCATGTTTGTTCTCGACTCCAGGCAGAAGGTTTGCTGCGGCATCATCTATAAGGGCCGATTCGGGGAGGTGCTCATCGACCCCCAGCTCTTCAAGCCCTGCTGTCGGCAGAAGCGGCAGCAGCTGCCCGAGGAGGAGGACGATGACGAGGATGAGGAGGTGGCGGAGGACGAGGGAGATCGAGGAGAGAGCGGGGAGAACCAGAGGCCTGCTGGGGAGCCATCACCTCCTCGCGCCTCGGAGGAGGGGGAGGCGCTGTGGTGATTTCACTGGGGCTGAGGGATGCAGATTCTTGCATGAGAGAGAGGACTCGCACGTTTGGAATCCTCCGGAAACCTGATGGAGATGGATATTTCTCTTCCAGCCCTTGTGCTTAGATTGCCTCTGATTGCCTTTGTTTCGCGGGCAGCTGGACTTGTGTTTTCAGTTCTTGTCTTTCATTTTATTGTTTATTTTCTTCTTGGATTATTTCACACTTCCTGTTTTGTAGCCAACAAAGCTAAAAGGACCAATGTCCTCTCTCTTTTAGAGGTTCCTGAGTATTGGATAATTCACTCTCTGCAAAAGGATTCTCTTTAGCTTTCTTTTGTTGTTGTTTTTGTTATTTAAAAAACCGAATGCTGGATTACTGAAAAGCCGGACGCTACTTTTTTATTTTGACTGCGTCGAATCGGGAAGAGAAACTGCCGGAACACGGACAAACTCTTCTTTAACATGGAGCCGTAGGTTTGAATTCTGTTTACCAGCTCTGCTCCTGAAGTTATCCTGTCCGGCACATTCTAGATATTTCCCTGATGTCACATCCCCCCAAGTCAGCCAATCAGCTCATCAGTGGAGCTTTTGATTGGCAGAACGGGGAGATGTATAGAATGGGTTGGTGGGAGCCGGGCTGGTAAATGCTGGGTTACAGCTGTGTTCTACAACAAGGACCGAGCCATTCCAGGATTCTGTCAACTTCTGCCTTTAATTATTTAATTGGCTCACTAAGGTCTTGCTTTGTTATTGTTTTGGGACATTTTGACTTCAAGGTTTTGAGTACAGAGCTGTAGTTTGTAGCGCTGCTCCAAACCTAAAACCGTGACATTCGGTTTAAACGAAGACCCAGATACCCTTAAGAACCAAAGCTGCACAGCCTTTGGTTTATGACACCAGCCTTCTCACTGCAGGTTAACCTCACCGGAAACTCGCCTTCGTCTCTGCACGGAAAGGATTGGACCTTCTCGCCAAAGCTACACACGGAACGAACACCGAGAAAAGCAACACCCGCCTTAAATTCACTTGACTTAAATGTTCAACAGTTTTCCTTTGCCGGCCTGGCATTGGAGAACACGGCTTATTAAACTTGAGGACATTTAATTACACTCGTGTAACGACCCTGAAGAGGGTTTCTGGGAAGGGCAGGGGGTGTCTTATAAACAGCATTAGCTCCAAGTATTTTATTTTTTCTTTGCATATGATATCGTTGAATTGCATGAAATATTTAAAGTATTGCATGGGATTTGAATTAAGCTTGACAGTAAGTCTCACTTCAGACGTCCAGGCCTTAAGCTATGCATTTTCTCTCCAGAGATTACATTGAATAAAATTAGCCAGCACTTGACTGAAAAATTAATTTTCTGCCATGGACTTTTCTGAAATGTACGGCGTTATTGCCGTAATCTTTGCCAACTGTTTTTATATTTCGTTTAGGAGGGAGAGCGTTTCTAATTCTCATCCTTTCGTATTACTCCAGAGTACAGTAGACCTGGATTTTTTTTCCCCCCGCAAACTTGGGGTACAAATATATTATTTTCTGTTATTCGGACTGGATAATGCCACTGCAGGCCTCATCTTTAGTCCGTCTCCTAGGAGACTTGCACCTCACAGTAATTGTACTTTTCTACACAGGAGCCTCCTCATTTTATAGTAATACTGATGGGTAAGATTTATTTTTAGTATACACTTGGGTACATACTCTGCAGAATTCACACTATTTTACTGCTGTCATAGTCTTACCCGCAGGAAGTATGGACCACCGTTTCACAGTCTTAGGTAGGCACCATATTACACTTTCGTACAATTATGGTGATGTGTTTATTTCTAATAATGGGATTACACGGGGCGGACTTTGCAAAGAGGGCGCCCTCTGCATTTTGTATGGATTCTGTGCTTATATGCCTCCTTCACAAAGGGAATGTAGTATTATGATAGCATATATTAGTGCATAGATTTACAACTATCAAAATTTCCCTTAATCCAATCCCAATACTGTGTTAAAGGAACCGTATAACAGAACTTCATCAATAATAACCCACACTGAGTTTGTTGGATTGAATATATAGGCAGCTATGGATTTTTGTGTTTTTAATGGTTATTGTATGAAGCAAACAGTCGGGTATTATGAGCTGTATAATGACTGTCAGGTTTATTTGTTATTACTGTGTATGACGCATGTAAATGAGCACTGGGCATGAATACTGAAATATTATCTTTTCTCTCCTCTATGGCAGGGTTTAGTGTGCAGATTTAGAATAGGGAAACGCTGCCGCAGTGAACCATATTTCCGCATATTTATTTTTATTTATTCGTGTCTCCTGTATTTTCAATGTCAATTGCAAGTTGAAATATTCCTTCTCAAGTCAGTTTGGGGGTTGAGAAACCAAAACTGGTTGTTTAGATTCATGTCTTCTGTTGTGTGCGATAGCAGGTCGGCAGCGAACAGTGACGGTCAGTGTGTACCCGCTGTACGCTGTATACACTCATGCTGTAGTGTCGGACGTTGCGTTACAGCAGCTGCCGGGGGCCTCATGGAACACTGAGTCTATGCAGCAAGGGCACATCATTACACGGCGTCTCATGTTTTTAGGCTCTCCAAGCTGTTTCTGGAGATGTTGGGGAAATGGCACTGTAATTAAGGAATAATTCACCCAAAAATAACCTTTCCCCCCCATTATCAACTCCTCTCCACGCAAACTGAAACACAGGTGAAGTTTATTCATCCAAAAAACTAATTTTGAATGAACCAGAAACGCACTGTAGCAGGCTTCTCCGAAACAGCTGAAGTCAATGAGGACTTATTCATCAGCGTTCTTTAGAGTCCGAAAACAGGCCGAAATGGTCATGAAATTCCTCCATACGGCTTTTGCTGCGTAATATAAGTGTCCTGACGCTAGTCCATCACACTGTGACCGGAAAAGACTCGAATTACACCATTATTTGGCCTAAATTTTTCCGCAGCCTTCCATGTTACGGCAGCAAATATCCCTTTACATTGACATCATCATAATGAATTACCTGCTGTTATGCATAGATGTTCACTGCAGTCCTGCCGGTTGGGCAATTGTTCAGCTCTCACCTGACATGTCGAGTTTGGCTCGTTCCGTAGGTGTCAGGTCACAGCAGCCATGTATGATCGTTCTGCATGTTGTACGCATCACATTAGAGAAGTCCACAACAGGCTTTGTATTTTTATATGTAATTGTACATTTTTTAACTAGTTCTGCAATAAAAGTAGTCTGCTGTTAACTGTGTGTGTGTGTGTCTGTGTGTTTATGGATTAAAGCTTGCTTCCATTTTGTTTTTTAGCATGGGGCTGGAGAGATACATATTTTGGACATTTGGCTCTACAAAACCACTTTGCATAAAGCGGAATGCAGTAAAGGCTAAAAACAGGGCTAGAAATCCACTGAAGTACTCTCTGCTGCTGTAAAAAGCTGGTTCTGAAGGAGAAAAGCTGATGGGGAGCTTCTGGGAGAAGAAAAAAGGACCCAAATAATAAATGGACTTCAAGGTTCCCAGACCATCTCCCGATATATTCAGTCAGACCTCGATTCACGCTCACCTGATAGGATGCTGACAATATAACCACAGATTACAGTGAAATCGAGACCAAAATTTTAAGGTTTTTTTTTTCCTACTAATAAAGATGTACTTGAGCAAATTTCTGACCAATCTAAGTCTTGGTATGACCTCTGTGCAAGTATAACAGACAAGCAACTAAATTTGAGTACACATTGTGGATAGACTTGGAGACTCAAAGAGACTTGGACGGTAAAATTTTGTCCGGTGAAAATGTGTGATGCTTGGCCACAATACTGCAGCATTTTGAACCAAGTCTGGTTGAGACACTTGCTTTGAAAACCCGTATAAACTGGAAGTGATGCCTTCCTCCTCAACACATTTACATCTGCACAGTGTTGCAGGGCCCTGCGGCCCATCCCAGTATTTAGTGGGCAAAATGCAACACAATCTGGAATGTTTGCCAATCCATCACAGGGACCCCGCATACTAAAAAGGCCACTTAGAGTCTCTCATTTGACGAATAAATGAATCTTTTGACAGAGGCAAGTCACCCCAGCAGTCGGGAGAACCCAGAGCAGCATGCAGGCTGCCGGATTAAAACACAGAATCTGCGAGCTTGAGCGCGACCCACTGCACCATCGTGACGCCCCACATTAATTTAAATACTGATAAAATCAGCCCGCAATATACAAGTAACAGCCAATGCAACCACTGCTGACTTTTTTCGCGACGGTGGTCTTCATTTTATCGTACGAAACATGCTACGTTTTTGAATCCGATGGTTCGTCACATTTGACTGCACGTTGCAACGGAATTCCATACTCGTCGGTGGGCGTGAACGCGCTTGAGCGCGCAGGTGGCAGTGCGCGCTCGCACCGTGACGTCAGGGCCGTATATAAAGCGCTGTCAGGAAGCGGCGTGTCCGCGCCTGATAGAGACTCATGTAACATCACGCGTGTTGCTCTGTCGGGGAAGGACTGTTTGTTGTGTTAATCTGCGGTCGACCTGCGTCAGCATCAATCATAATTTCAGCTCTCACCGGTACAAAGAACGAGGTTTGATCTCTTTCTGAAGACTGTTCGGATCGATATTTGTGGCCAAGTTTATTGCGAATGTATTGCCCACAAAACAAACTTAACGGTGTTGAAACGGTCAATGCATCGTTCATAAAAGAAGGCAAAACTGCATTTGATGCCGAATGAAAGGTTTTGCTGTTGTTAGCCGTGTCTTCAAAATTGTTCTGCTAATAATCCTGTGAGATTTCTGATTTCGTTTTTTTTTTAATAATTAAATTAAAGAAGGTGCTTGTGTTCCTGCTGAAACGGGTTTAAAGGGGTGGGGATGACTCGAATTATCTGCTGTGTCCTAGAAGCCAGCAAGAATGTGTTCATTCAATATTGCAAAGTCATTTCCCTCATTAGTGTGGCTACCGCGGAATGTTCTCACGTCGTTTCAGTTCCTAGATACGATGGGAAGGCGTCGGATGGATCATTAAATTAATTTTATAATTTATTTATATTTATCTTGCGTTGCACAGCCATGACAACACGTCAAAACACGTGCATATCAATCCTTTAATGCTCATTTACATGCTCATAGGGAAGACGGCCTCGGGAAAAAAAGTGATGCAGTTTTTATAAAACTGATTAATTTTATTGTCATGATTTCGTGCTGACGCAATTAAGAAGGGGTCATCACTCACGCAGGAACGGCCTCTCAGCAGCTTCTGCGTCTTTGGCGGACTCAAAAGTCCTTTCGTTCATGTGCTTACGAAAAAGCGTCGTTTTGAGGGCAGTACCTTTACTTTGGCCAAGACTAGTTACTACTTTGGTAAGACCTTCTCAAAAGGTCTAATATGGTGATCCATGTGTGCCGTTTTTATTTTGTCTTCCTGAAAGACTTCCCGTCTTGTTCCAGACAGAGGTCTAAAGATGGTTCACCTCTCCCCTTCCCCGGACACTGCGTCTCCGCCCCCGGAGCCATCCGAAGAGTCGAAGGAGAGCCCAAAATCCGAGTTGCCCTCGGGGCTCACCCCACTCCAGCTGGCCCTGTCTACCTCCACCACCACTTACCACAGCTACGACACCTACATTGAGGATGGTCTCATCTGCCTCAAGCACAAGATCAGAAACATTGAGAAAAAGAGGGTGAGGGTGTTATTTGTTGATGGTTTCTAATGAAATCTACCTTCATGCAATGAGGTTTCAAATTTGTGTTCTCAAGTAACTTAAGCACGCTTTGTGTATTGAGTCCATTAATGAGTGTATGAAGATTGCTTCAGGCAAGTTATATAAAATATAATTTTTTTTTTTTCTCCCCTCTTCATGGTGGAGTAGTTCATGCATTTGCCCTAATGTTCTGGTTACAGCTAAAACTTGAAGATTACAAAAAACGATTGGAGAAGGGAGAGACGCTCAATAAAGACCAAATGGTATGTAAAGTGTGGTAATTTCCTTCTAGGTTTGCTCAGATTTGATCATCTGTTTCTTCACATTCTTTGAGTTTTTCCCTGGTGTTGTCTTTGGCTGTAAATTTTAACTGATTAAGCTTCCATGCATTGCTGTTCTAACTTGACCATGGCTTCGTTATTCTCTTCATTCTGAGCACTGTCATGCCTGTAGGCCTTCGCCCACGGTACGGTTTTCTGTCTGAAGGGGAATGGGAACATGCACACTTTCCGTTGAGCCGCTGCCATTACTTGAGGGTTTTCTATCTTTGTTCAGGATGCAGTAGAGAAGTTTGATGAAGTTATCCACAACCTCGCATTTGCCAAAGAGCTTCAGAAGACGCTGGGAGGCCTCACTCAGGACGTAAGCTCTGGGGTGGAATGACATAGTGGAGGGTCGATGGGGTTCGGTCAGGGACGGGTGACTGGGTTCTCAATGATCTGTGATTTGCCATCTTTGCCTGGAAACGCTGCTCTGTCAGGGATCATTGCTAGTCAAGTTTGCGGAGACTTGCTGACTGCTGTGAAACTTCATGGCCTTGATAATTGTTTTAATGCATCTTTAGTTTAGACAGAATTCCCTATATTTTGCTGGATGGTAGGTCTTTTGTTTTGGTAGTTCTATTTTTTTGTGGGAAAGGAGTGGTTAACTTGGGGGCTGTAAGAAGGGTCTGATCAGCGCCCCCCCCCCCCCCCCCCCAACCTTTAAGGATGTCATTACCTTATTGTATGGTCAACCATAATGTTGCATGATCATGGGGAATGTGCCAAGCAAATGTTGAATATTCCAAACTATGCTTGGCTGGAGAGAAGCCATTGACCCCTATAAATAGTGACACTCCAGTGTGACTGCCTCAATGATTAATGGGTGATTAAGGGCCGACATCCACTAGCTTTACCCTTTTTGACCTTTTGCTGGTGTTGCTCCATAGCATCATGGCTATTGTTTGGCTGACTGGGACCTGGAAGGTTAGCATTTCAAGTCCTTGTTCAGTCATAAGGTGCATACCTTGGGGCCCTCGGCTATGGCCCGCTTGCTCCTGGGGACTTTGCGTCCATGCGTAGTCAAGAAAGGTCCCTCTGCGATAAGATGGCAGCAGTGATACCATGATTGATTGTATAGTGTTGTCCATCATTGCACCATCACTGGTGGCTGAGGACATCTGGGCCTTGTGCTTGCGGGGGGAAAACATCTGCTTCACATGACCCTTGCAGTTGTTGAGATCCCAGAAAAAGATGGCGAGGCGCGACCAGGTGATGAGGCTGGAGATGGAGAAGAAGCGTCTGGCCACGGTGCTGCAGGTGCACCACATCCTACAGAGCCTCCAGCTGGAGCACGTGAAGAAGGACTTCCGCAGCGGCCTCAACCGAGCCCCGTTCCTGCCGGCTCGCGAGCTGGAGCACCTGCTCGACATCGCTGCCATGCTGGGCTGCAAGAGGGACGATAGCATGAGGTGACCGGTCGTGCTTCACTATGAGAACATGGCGTTACGCCCCAGATGTGATATGCACAGGCTTAGGCGACTACCCATGGATGATGCAGGATGATAGTCAGTTGAAATGGCGGTTGACAAACGGTCATTCATTAGGAGTTTGGCGGGAAATTAAGATGAAATTGCAGGTTGTGTAATCGTGGGATACTCTACAAAAAAACTTTGGTAGAACTCTCTGTGCCCACTCTTGCTTTGTGGTAATGGTTTGCTTGTCTCCCAGTTTGGAGGACCAAATGGAGCAGGCAGCCAACGTGTACTGGGATCTGATTGAGGGTCGAGACTTGCCCGTAGCAGGGACCACTTGTAAGCTCAGCGACGACTAATCATCATTTCTAAAGATGATATTTGTTTCTGTTCAGCTGTGTATCAGTACTTCTGTATTATTTGGATGCAGACAAGCGCGTGAAGGAGCTTTTGTCCCGACTGATGGATTGTGGGTACTTTGAGCATATCCCCGTTCCTCACAGTGAGTCCTTGGAAGAGGCGGTGGAACAGGTGACCAGAAAGGCCGAGAGGTTGTTGAAATCGGGGAGTATCTCAGGTAACCACGTCACGTCTCGGACAATGATTGTGCTACGTGTGTACAAATGTAAGTGCACTTGGACAGGACAAGATTGTGTATTGTAAAATTGTTTCCTTTGGTCTTGCAGTTACAAAGTCATTGAGTGCAAATGAAGTGCCAACTCGGGAGGTAAGAATCTTCTCATTCCCATGTATGGATGCATATCACTGATCTGTGCATGTCTTTGAATTTGTCGGACCCCACCACGGAGTAAATTTATTTTCTCTGAAGTGCAGAAATCAAATACAGCTGCAGTGCTGTTAATATTGAATTCCTGGTCTGAAACCTGTCATTGACTTGTGGGTGATGTGTAGTTTCTTAACAGATGCTACTTGCCTGAAACCGACCTCCCTGGACGGGGTCATAATGACTTGACTGAAGCCTCGAAGGAGAGCTGCAAAGCAGACTCGATGACCCTCAAGGAACAGGAGCCCCCTGACTCCTGGGACATGGAGTTTTCAGACAAGTCGCCCTCCCCGCCGCCGGTGACCCAGAAACCTTGGAGAGGGGCAGCGACCTTGGTGCCAAAAGAGCAAGTGACCGTGCAGAGACCAAAACAAGATCCAAAAGAGGTGAGGAATGCTTCTGTTTTCTGTGGTGCTCATCTCCTCCCTGATGCCAATCAAATATGCCCCCCTCCTCTGTCCCTCAGCAGCGACGAGAGAAGTATCGAGGCCAACAAGATGCCAAATCGGTGAGTTTCCATGGTCACGCCTTCATGGATTCATGTCGTCCTTGTAGATGCGCTCTGTCGCTTGAGCCATCCATTAATCTCCTCAAATGTGGACCCCATGTTCGCACTGCGCAGGCTACGAAGACCGAGGCTGCTGTGGAGGTGTTTACCTTCCCCTCAGCCCTGCCCGAAGACCCCGCCCTGAGGAAAGCTCAGCTTCAAGACCTGATGGAGCAGATCCAGGGTTCTTTCTGCTTCATGCAGGCATGGCAGAGTCCTGTTTTGTTGGTTGATGGTTAATGTTTTGATACTTTCGTGTGAAGTGTGCACACAGTGTGTATGAACCAAGGCCCAAGATGGCTTACCTCTGTGCCTTTTTAAATTCTAGGATTCAGTTTTGGACCGAGAGGGTTCCCCAAATGCAAATTCTAGGGGTTTTCGGTCTTCTAGACCATCGACACCCACAGGTACTTGCATAGGTGTCCACTCTGTTCTGAAGCATTGTAAGTTAATATTTGCAGTGGCATTAACCATTTGACAGGGCAATGTTTTGTTTGATGCTCACCTGATTTTTCCATTTCCTGTTATGGTTTCAGCAAGCGACCTTTACTGCCCGTTTTGCTTTGATCTTTAGTGTATGCTGGCATAGTCCCTGGTAGTGGAAATGGATATAATGCAGTTTTAGTTTCTGTAGACGAGTCAGTCCTGAAGAATATTTAATTATATCAGAAGTAACAGGACTTCAAGGCTGTTGGAGGAATAGACTCGTCACTGAAAACGTCTTTCTTTTAGCCGTACAGAAGGAACCGCTTGCAAGTCCAGTTGGCTCCCTCTCGAAGGCCATGCATGTAAGTAATTACCATTTAGGTTGAAGTTTCATTACTCGCCTGGCCCTCTTGCTTGGTACTTAACTAATTTAGTCTCTGTTGCAGTCTACCCCTTTGCCACCCAGACGTGACCTTACTGAGGGCAAAATGGCCCTGACAAATGGCGACCTCTCCCTGAACACATCTGATCTGGACCTCACCGCAGAGGAAATTGCTCATGTAATCAGACAAGTATTTTGTCTTCAACTCTTCATAATCACTGATAAGCCCTAGATACTTTCTGGAACCAGTTTCATATTTTAAGGACTGACTGACTTGGCCCTGTTTGGGTCCCCATCCATAACCCCATTTAGCCCCTCCATCCAACTGATGGTGGTGGACAATGACAAGGCTCAGCTCATGGGTTTTGGAGTTCTTCGTCCAAATTTGGCTGCGTTGTAAATTAGGCTTGAACATGCTGCTGATCTCCCTGCAGGAGAACGTCCCGCTGTCCGAGAGCGAGGGCCTTTCCTCCCCATCGCTTTTCGGCCGAGAGTCCATCCACTCCTCTCGGGCTGAGGACTCTGCAAACCAGGTGCTGCTACTGCTTCGTGTCTTTTCACTTTCGGGCATGTTTCTTTTCTGGGCCCGGCTGTTCAAAACTTGGTTATTTTTTTTGAACCAGTCATTGAGTACACTTAACCAACTTTAACAGAGCTGTTATGTTGTTCAAAATGCGGTTATCTTTAACAGGATGTTAAATTGACATTAAAGTTAACGAACCTAAGGACCACCGCTAACTTTTTAACAGTGTGATTAACTCTCAAAATGGCCTTCATTGCTCACGCTGCTTTCATGATGCCAGTTCAGCGAAGGAAGGATATGGCGTTTCGTGGACTGGACTTGGATATTGGAGATTACACTAATGAACAGTTACCTACCTGCTATTGATTTGGGACAACATCGATTGCTTACCTTTGCAATATTTTGCAAGGTGATTTGCCGCAAACAAGCTGGGGTCACGCACTGAGTTAAACAATTTAATTGATTTTACTCAAGTAATTCACTAATAAATATAGGCAAAACATAAGATGTATGTGAAGCACTCTTAAAATCCCATAATTTTGACTGATTTCCATTTTCTAATCGAATCCATACAGTTTAAAGTGCCAAGTGTGCAATAAAATGGATGTGGTGATAATAAAACACACAGCCCAATTATTTCCAAATAATTTAAATAGTTATTTATGAAAAAAATAATAATACAAAGAAATCAGTGAAACTGATGTTTCCTCAATCAATACTAAACAAGACTGTGTGCAACGTAGTATTCTGCTGGGCCGCCAAGTACTGTATGAGAATGTGGGCCCAAGAAAAGGGTGGTAAATGGGTCAAAGCTCACGCAATTATATGAAGTGCAAGTTTAGTAATAAACTGGAGCTGATAAATTATTTTCGAAGTAGGTGAGGAGTGTGAAAGAGTGAGGCAGTGGGAGGTTGGGGGGGGTCTTGAGTAAGGAAAACGCGTCTCAAGCATGTTATACATCTGAATAGACAAAGCTAGAGTAAGGGCGGCAGTTCTTGATTTTTGTGAATGTAAATTTTGAGAGCGACAGCAGAAACAGATGTAGATGGCAGATAAAGTATATGCACGCTCCTGAATCGTAATGAAACCGTTATTGTTAGTTGTGCTAATCAGGGACGTGACGTCACTTTTGTGAACACGTGGCAGTTCCTATATAGTGTGAGGAATTGTGAATCATTCTGCTGGAGAGCTGGAGACTCAATCTAGTTAACCTTGGTAATCAACAAACATAGACCAGTCACCTCTGAAATGGTAATCTTCTCGGTATTAAAGAGAGGCCCTGCACCCTGGCTTCATGGTAACACCTGGAAACAGGAAAAGACAACGACGGCCATCAACGTTTGAAACCTAATTAGCACCCAAACTGCTGAGCTGCTGAACAGACAATAGCCTTCGGACCATTTGTTACCTACTCATGATACACCTCATTAATATGCATTGAAGCAAAGACCCACCCCCTTTACGTAATATACATATGCATGTTGTATAGTATAAAGGCTAAAGCCTGTCGATTGTTAGGGGCTCATTCTGACACTGATGACCCTGGAGCATTTGGACATGTTTCGTTACTGCTAATTACTGGATTAAAGACAAACTTTGCTACAACTCGGAAGAATCCTTTTTTCTTCCTTTTCTTACAATAGTCAGGGTGGAAGAACGAATGTCAGTTTCCTTTTTTCCCCATGTTTCTTCTCTGGGCGTGTTATGGACAAAGAATCCAGTTTTGAGTAAAACCGCTTAGTAAATGTTTGAGTGGAGTTGCCATGTGTTTACATAAAGCATTAGACGATATTGGGGATGGTTTAGTATTTCAAATTTTTTTTTTTTGGACACAATTTTAATGAATTTATGACCTATTGAAAGCTCGTGTCACCGACAAAGCCTTTTCAGGATCATGAGAGTGGGCCGAGAAAAAGTTTTGTGGTAAGTGGTGTGTTTTGCCTGCCTCTGTACCCCCCCAGACCCCTGCCTCTCGTGCTGGTGCACAGCCCTCCAGTAACAGCATGAGGAACGCCCTCAGTCGCCCGGCCCCGCCCTTCTCCTCCCCTCCCAGCAGCCAGGCCCTCAGCATGACCGCCACCCCTTTCCAGACCGTGCACACGGTGAGTTTCACACGTTGTCCAAAAAATTGCCATTTCAGTTCCCCTGCGTGCCATGAAGTCGGCCCTCAGTATTTACCCCTAATTTTGTTGTGTGGGGGGGGGACTGCTTCTGGCTAATGCAAAATGTATTTGGACAGTGGCGATATCATGAAGGGTTGTAATTTTCTACATTGTTTGCTTAATGCAAATTGAAACTGACCGTACATTTCATTTGACAATATTTGCATCCTTAGGGTGCCCATTATAGAAATTTACAGCCCTGTAGAATTTGTACCCAACCAAATTCTTTCAGACTACACTGATTGAATAGTAGCTCAAAGAAGCGCTTGGTAACTGGCTTTGCAGCTAGAAATGGGATGGTATAAAGTACAGGAATGGAGCGTGTAATGTGCTTGTAGTTGTATTCTTGAATAAATGAGAATCTCTCCCTCGCGGTTGATGGTGTCCCTCTACCCCTTGGATAATTTGAGCTCACGTACCGCAGTGTAGGATTGCGCAGGAGTCTACCTTCATTACCGTGCTTCCTGGAGCAATTTTCCCTTCTGCTCATGTCAGGTGTTCAAGGTAAATGCCCCCCTGCCACCTCGGAGAGAGACTGACCTGAAATCGGACACGAGTGCTTTCCCAGACTCGCACCTGACCGTCACCACGGCGAGCACACAGACTCCGCCGGAATTCAACAGCATGGAGTCGGACCATCTGCAGCCAGGTATCGCTCTCGGTCATAACGGCCGCAGTGATTGGGACGCTATGGGTTAGGATCGGTACTTAAAATGGATTGATGGATGTTCGAGGGGAATACTCTGCTCTGGTATTGTGGGTGAAATCCCCGTAGTTTCAGCCAAAGACATTTAAAGAAACCATGTTAAAGGATTTCTGCGGCTGGTGTTGGGTGGTCATTGATTTGTGACTGGGCAGTTTATCCCCGACTGCTGTCGCCTTGGCTTTCCGCAACCCGAGCTTGCTCCATCTAGTCTATACTGGCACTCTGGGTGTGTTTGTGATTGAATTCTCTCGTCCCAGTGACCTTGTTCCCCTCGGAGAGTCAGGTCGCTAACGGCTGCCAGGTGTACCTGTCCCCAGGTCGGACGGGCGGCTCGCTGAACCGCTCCGGCCAGCCCTACTACGCACGCAGCTCCTCGAGAGGTACGCCACGCGGTGACAGGGGACTGACTCGCCCCGTCCACTCACCTGGTGTGCACAGAGGTATCGGCGGTTTCCTCCTGGGTCTCTTTTCAGCAGTATCTGTGGTCTCTCTGGGTGTGTGCGTTGGGATTCTGGATCTCTATTCTGATGATTGATATCTATGGTCTCTTTTCTCTGGGCTTGTTTGTGATACTGTTAGTAAATCTGTCACCTTGAGTTTGCATGAAGAGGTGGCTGTTTTCCTTTTATTCGGCTGTAAAATATGGGAAAAGGGGCCTTCAAGCCTTTTATGAGCATCTACTGTATTGGGCCAATAGTATGTGTACGAGTCCTGCGTGGGCTGCGGAGGGGGTAACTGTGACGCTGGTCCTGCGCTCTCACAGGGGGGATGGAGGGGTACAGAACAGGTATTCGGTCCCCGGGGGGCAGCTTTCACCCCCAGCCCCACACTGCGAGGGAAATGACCCCGCTCCTGTATGGAGTCCAGGTAGGGAATACCTGCTGGTCCAGGAATTTTGGCTCCTGTTGCCCTGCTTTTGTTTTTTCAATGGATTCAGATCCTTCTATCTGTTTTTACAGGATGCCGGATATCATCAAAGCTACAAGCGTGGAAGTGTGACTGGACCGCGAAACCACTCCAGGGGTACGTTGCGCCAAGAGGCTGCAGGTTTTCAATCTACTTAGCAGAAGCTCACCTGAAACCCCTGATTTTATCAACTGATCTCGGCCTGCACACCTGATTAGTTGTATCAGCTGTGCTTCTGCATTGTTGGAGTGAGAACCTGCAGCCTCTTAGCCCTTTTACTGGTCAGTTTGACACCTGTGGCCTCGGAAGCATTTGGTCCCACTTAGTCTAACCCACTCTAAAATGCTTTGGATCAAAGCTTCAGTTAACTGGCATTGTTGGTTCTGGCTGTTTTTCGGGAGGGGTGTTCATCGTGTCTCTGGGCTCCCCCAGCTGCCTGGAGCGACTCCTCTCAGGTGAGCAGTCCGGAGAGGGACGGCGACGCTTACACCAGCGTGGACTCTGGTCACGGGGACTCCCGCTGCGTCACGCCCATCGACGTGCCCGTCGCTGGCCAAAGCCCCGCCCTCATGCCTGTGCACGTCTACCCCGTGGCCCCGCCCATCCGGGTGGCATTCTCGGCCGCTCGCACGGTCAACTTCACCCCAGGTACGCTGGACCAGACCATCGTGTTCGACCTGCTCCTCAGCAACCTGGGGGACACCTTCGACATGCACCTGGGTCGGTTCTCCTGCCCGGCCGATGGCACCTATGCCTTTTTCTTCCACATCCTCAAGCTGGCCATCAACGTGCCGCTCTACGTCAACCTCATGCGTAACGAGGAGGTGATGGTGTCGGCCTACGCCAATGACGGCGCGCCTGACCACGAGACCGCCAGCAACCACGCCGTGCTGCAGCTGTACCAGGGTGACCGCGTCTGGCTGCGGCTCCACCGCGGCGCCATCTATGGCAGCAGCTGGAAGTACAGCACCTTCTCAGGCTACCTGCTGTACCAGGACTGAGGCCAGTCGGGAGCAGGAGGGGAGAAGGTCATTGGCTCAGGAGGGCAGCACCCCATTTATGGCTATTTTTTTGCACTTTAAAAACAGTCACTTTCTGATGCAAATGTGTGTATGCGTGTGTAAGGAAGAGTGTGTGTGTTTGTGTGTATGTATGTGTGCGTGCGCGCGCGTGCGGGGGAGAGTGGTTGAGAATGCCACATGCTACACCCATCCCGCTAGCCCTTACTCCTCCAGTTCTCAGGATTAGATGCGATTTCGTGGGTGGTGACGAGCCTTATTGCGGTGTACGCATTGTCATTGCTTCGCTCATGCTAATCGCTAACTGCTCTTGTATCTGAAGTGGGTGACGTAGCCAGCCTAACATCCTGTTAGTAATCACGTGACCTCGGATACTTAACTTGGACACTTTTTTTGTTTTTTGTTCCTCCTGTAAGGTGTGTACGCACACTGATGCACATGTTTTGTAAACTCCGACCTCGAAATTAATTACCTGTGGCTGGTTACTGTTTACAATGTCCTGGATCATGTGGGCTTCCTTTACTGAAAGGGACAGTTAATCTTGTGAGAAATTTTTGCTCAGAATTTAAGTGTTCTAAGCTTTTAGGTTCTCGCTGGAAATGTTCAGAATTGATGCCTTGTTCCTTGAGTGATTTGAGTATTGATCGAATGATTGGTAAGAATGTGATTTAAATTACTTGACCAAATTTGGCACTTTAATCGTTCAGTGTTGCCTTGGGTGCTGTTCTGCCACTACATTTTGCCACAGAACAGCCATTTTCCTGTTTGGCTGTGAAAGCTGAGGGGTTTGGGGGGGAATGCTGTTTGCCTCAATAAAAAAGAATGCACTGCTCCCTTTGTCGCTTTTCTCCCATCCAGGTCTAGTATATTAGAATTTGTCGATTTTGTTTGATTTAGTTTTTTGTGGAAGGAACTTGAAGATGCTGATCTGTGAATTACGGCCTGTAGGCCTATTGGAGATCACCTCCATAAGTACAATGAGCCTTGTCTTCCACCAGAGGATGCTCAAGTTCATATCTGCGATATATGTGGAATTGTTCGTGATCCAAATGGAAGGTTAACGCTTTAAAAACTCCGAATGAAACTGGTATAAAACTATCAAACGGGTCAACATTTATTAAAAGCGGTTGTCCCGTTAAGTTATCCTTTCAAGGCAAGTGTCCGAACGGTGAATAAAGGAGAATAATGCCAGATGTCGTTGCGTTTTCAGAATGACCTTAATGTGATTGCTCAAATTGGGATTTGCCATCCTTTAATTGTGGGGTTTTTTATTTATTTATTTTTTTTGGAACGTTAAGTCCCCTTTAATTCCAAAGTATGGTCTCTTGTTCTGGTGAATTTAATTGCTACATTATTTTTTATTTGTTTCTGATTTTTAAATATTCGTGAAGAGAGGTTTACACAGCCGTGATATTCCACACGGCCAATTTCTAATCGTCTTTTCGTAAGACAAGACCCTGGTGGCGAAACTGGCAACTTTAATTTTTAAACTTACCGAAGTCGACCCCCCCCGTTCAGGGACCACAAATTGACACACTCACTGTAGGCTACTCTTCAAAATTGTCCGATTTTCTTAATCATGGTGGCATTCGAAAACTGAACGATAAAACCATAAGGCTGACATGCCTTTTCCGATTTGAAAACTGCAGAAATCATAGTTACCAATCTGACCACTAGAGTCTTGCCTTGCGAATAGCTACGGTAACAATACAAAGACAATTTAATGCATGAAGTCCCTAGAATTATGCGTCCGATACCAGAAAACCGGCACAAGAACAGAAGTGACCTGGCATTTTTGCATAAGTTAACAAACCCATTCACAATATTTCGACTGATGGGGGTAATTAAATCTTTGATATGAACACGGGTGCACTCCCCGCTTTGTCAACACTTCATCTGGGAAGAAGTTGCCATCTTTCATGAATGAAAAAGGGGCATGAAAATGATCGTTACATTCAGGAAAACCGTACAAAAAAAAAGCAAAACTTGGCCGTTTTGTCCCATGGCTGCTGATTCTGCAAAGATTCTATAATCCGGGGCTGACTTGCGCAGGAAAAATTGGAGCGTCTGCCGCCGCATGCCAATGCTGCCGTAAAACGATTTTTTTCAGTAGTTTGCGACCGCCGCTTGCTGATTACGGGTAAAATGGGGCAGGGCTGTCAGAGAGCCCGTTCGTAACAGCGAGGGTGATTGTATACAGAAACAATCCCACAACACAGACGTCTCTATGGACCCTAACCGGATCATTCAGGCACTGAAGGGGACAATAGATCCTAGTTTGAGGATCGCGGCGGAAAATGAGCTCAATCAGGTGGGTAATTGTGCGAAATGTGCGCAGTAACTTCACTATTATTGTTCTTGTGGAGGAATGGGACCCATTCAGTGAAAAGGGCTGAAGCTTGTGCGTGAATTCGGGAAGAAGGCCTTGCCTGAGTTGGTGATATTTGGGAGCTGTGTGTGTTGTGATGCCCTAACGATAGTCATGATGCAGTTGTTTTCTGGTCTCTCTTATTTGCTGACTCGGAATTCAAAATTTCGCGACAAATCAGAGACAAGGGAGGCAGTCACTTTGACAGCGAATGAGATCTTGCATCCTTGCGCTCTGGCCTCTCCAATTCTTAAACGACTACACAGCTGTTGTTGCGGAGCTTGGCTTGGGACCTGTGTTGCACAGTTTTTGAAATGCTTGGGGAAACAATTGCGAGTGTCTACCGGGACGACTGGACACTGCGTACTCAGTTATCATAGTTGCATGGAACAACATGATAATGATATTAACCAAGCGAACTGAAAGAGTTTGGTTGTAAAACATGTGTAGTAGCGGCATTTACAATGAGTTGGAGGAATGTAGTGCCCCAGGCTATTATGTATATTTTAGAATTCTACTGCGTATTGAAAATAAAACTGTTGGAGGATTTCAGCTCAATGATGTTATTGCATAGTGCAGTGATCTGCATTCCTGGGGCCTGGTACATTGGGCAAAATTACTGAGCTACCCAGATAACTGCTTCATAATAATAATAATAATCATAAAAATAATGATACATTTTATTTATATTGCACTTAACATTTTAGCAATCTCGAAGTGCTACAGAGCAGAAAAGTAAAGAAACACGATACGCTTATAAAATTCTAAAAGGGAGAATCAATAAAATACATTAAGTAAAATGCTTTTGTAAAAAGATATGTTTTGAAGTCCCGTTTAAAAGCAGCTGTAGTCTGTGGGACCCTCAGGTGGTCGGGGAGGGCGTTCCACAGCCTCGGAGCTGCCGAGAAAAAAGCCCGATCGCCCATAGTGCGGGGCTTGGAGAATGTTTTTGGTTGCAGAACGGAGGGTGCATGAGGAGGTCTGGGGTGTGAGGAGTTCCTTGAGGTATTGGGGGGCCTGTCCGTGAATGCACTGGTGGGTGAGGAGGGAGACCTTGACTCAATTCTGATTGGGACAGGGAGCCAGTGAAGAGATTTTAGATCGGGGGGGATGTGTTCGTATTTGCACACCCTCATCAGGATCCTGGCAGCGCTGTTCTGTATGTACTGCAGTCTCTGGATGTGCAGAGATGGTGCAGCTGTCCTTCTGGGAGATCCTTAGTGCAGCTGTCCTTCTGGGAGATCCTTAGTGCATCTGTCCTTCCGGGAGATCCTTAGTGCCTCTGTCCTTCTGGGAGATCCTTAGTGCAGCCGTCCATCTGGGAGATCCTTAGTGCAGCTGTCCCTCCGGGAGATCCTAAGTGCAGCTGTCCCTCCGGGAGATCCTTAGTGCAGCTGTCCCTCCGGGAGATCCTTAGTGCAGCTGTCCTTCCGGGAGATCCTTAGTGCAGCTGTCCTTCTGGGAGATCCTTAGTGCAGCTGTCCTTCTGGGAGATCCTTAGTGCAGCTGTCCTTCTGGGAGATCCTTAGTGCAGCTGTCCTTCTTCTGGGACATCCTTTCTGCAGTTATTGTCCTTCTGGGAGATCCTTTGTGCAGTTATTATCCCTCTGGGACATTCTTAGTGCAGTTATATCCCTCTGGGAGATTCGTAGTGCAGTTATCCCTCTGGGAAATCCTTTGTGCAGTTATCCCTCTGGGAAATCCTTGATGCAGTTATCCTTCTGGGAGATCCTTGATGCAGTTATCCTTCTGGGAGATCCTTGATGCAGTTATCCTTCTGGGAGATCCTTGGTGCAGTTATCCTTCTGGGAGATCCTCGGTGCAGTTATCCCTCTGGGAGATCCTTAATGCAGTTATTATCCCTCTGGGAGATCCTTAATGCAGTTATTATCCTTCTGGGAGATCCTTAATGCAGTTATTATCCTTCTGGGAGATCCTCAATGCAGTTATTATCCCTCTGGGAGATCCTTAATGCAGTTATTATCCCTCTGGGAGATCCTTAATGCAGTTATTATCCCTCTGGGATATCCTTAATGCAGTTATCCTTCTGGGAGATCCTCAGTGCAGTTATTATCCCTCTGGGAGATCCTTTGTGCTGTTATCCTTCTGGTAGATGCTTGGTGTATTTATCCTACTGGGAGATCCTGGCGTGTAAGGGGCCCTTTGTCTTCAAGAGCCACATTTTCTGCAGGTGTTTATCGCAGCCCTGTTTTTACTGAAGGGATTGAATTCTGAGAGTGATTATTCCATTGGTCAGAAACTCTTCTCCCCCCCCTTCAAACACAGTCTCATAATGAGAGCACCTTTCATGTGGCTCATGATGCAATTCAGTGAAATCTGGGTCTCTGCTTGCTTACAGAAGCGCAGACACAAATCTCTCCTGGTTGTGGAGGATTTCCAATACTCGCCAGGGGTAAACCGCAAATCAATCTTTTACCCATGCAAACATGTTTTCTTGTCCATGGTATGTCATCGCCATTCCTACAGATAGACTGACAACACTGGTGAATTGATCTCAGTCGACAGCAGTTTTGTGTTCAGGCACCGTTAGTTGTAAGGGTTCCAGCCAATCCTTTTCAGTTAATATTAGAGATCTTCCTCTGACATGGGTGGTGCCCTCGGGGAGAGGACTTCACACGGGACGGGAGGCGAAGTGTTGCTTTTACCCTTATTCTGAGAAAATCCAACATGACTACTGACTGAGCATGTGTACATTAATTGGTCATACAAAAGTACTTGGGGCTCGTAGTCAGTGATGCAGTGTTAAATTCTGGCAGTTTCTGCTCCCTCCATATGCTTGTAGGTGAAAGTGCGGACTTTCACATATAATGTGATTGTTTTTAATCCCGATGGAGTGATCCGTGCTGGAATTATTACAGATGTCCCTGTCCCAGTACTCACGGCCCTGCGCAGTATGTTATTGCGGATTGCAGCACAGTTGTGGCAGGTTTAAATGGGCGATGACAGGCAGACGGTGTTAAACGTACCCTTCCAGGCTGGAGGCACTTTGACTTGCGCTGCAGGGTTGTTTAGCTGAGGAATGACTCGTTTTTATTTTTTATTTTTTGTTCTTCAGTCGTACAAGATCATCAACTTCGCCCCCACCCTGCTCCACATCATCGTCTCTGACCAGGTGGAGTTCCCCGTGCGGCAGGCAGGTGAGTCTTTCTCCTCCGTTAAATATTTACCGTGCTGTGAAAAAGTATTGGCCCCCTTCTTGATTTCTTACTTTTTTCCATATTTTTTACGCTTAAATGTTTCCGATCATCAAACAAATTTTAACAAAAGACAAAGAACCCAAGTAAATGCAAATTCAGTTTTTAAATGATGATTTTATTTATTAAGGGGAAAAAGATATCCAAACCTTCCTGGCCCTCTGGGAAAAGGTTCCTGCCCCCCCCCCCCCCCCCTTCTTAAATCATGAATTAATTGTGGTGAACCACATTTGTTTAGTCCAGTTTCACTAGCCACACCCAGGCCTGATTACTGCAAGACCTGTTAAATCAAGAAATCACTTCAATAGAACCTGAGAATGAGCAAAGCATTCTGGGCAATATCAAATAATGGAGGGATGTTCATTGTTGGCTTCGTTTGAAGGAGGATAATCGAGGGCTTGAGCAAATGAAAATGCGCCCTTCCCTCCTCAAAACTGGATTGGAACGTTCTCATTGCAGGAGTGTCATGCAGATTGTGTGACACCACGCATTTTCCACACATCTTACAAACGTCACTTCAAACTGAAGTTTTAAGGAAAGAAGCCCTTCCATTTCCCCAGTTCCGAAAACTTAATTTCCCCCATCACTCAGTTTCTATCCTCGTCTTCTCTGATTGATGGAGCCTAGGGTACGTGAAGGAGGTAAGGAAAGGACTGATGAGGTGAAAAACATGCTGCAGGAATTTTCTGTCATTTGAAGCTGAGGAAATGAGTCTCTGTGATGTCATCTCTGTGCGCCAGCTGCTATCTACCTGAAGAACATGGTGAGTCAGTACTGGCAGGATCGGGAGCCCAGCCCAGGGGCCGCCGTGTTCCCCTTCAACATCCACGAGAACGACCGGCAGCAGATCCGCGACAACATCGTGGAGAGCATCATCCAGAGCCCAGAGTCCATCAGGTGAGCTGCTGACCGGACTCAAACCGTCTCCACCGTTTGTGTACAAACTTGAGTCTTGTTCTGCGCTGGTGTCCAGCGAGCCTCCTGTGCCAAGAATTATTTGGGTGTATTTTTGTATTGGCGTGGATATATTTGAGTATGACGGAAGGCGATGTCTATGCAAAATCCCGTGCTGACTGGTGTATGTATGTTTTTGTGCACACCCGTGTGTCCGCTCTGATTTGGCAGGGCGCAGCTGACGGTCTGCTTGCGAGCCATCATAAAGCACGACTTCCCCGGGCGATGGACGGCCATCGTGGATAAGATCCGGCTGTACCTACAGTCTCACAACACAGCCAGCTGGTACGGCAGCCTGCTGGCTCTCTACCAGCTGGTCAAGACCTACGAGTGAGTACTCTGCACTGTGTGTCCCTCCTGGGCACCCGTCCCTGAGAGCTGCCACTGTGCTTGGTGTTTTCTCTCGGTCACAGACTAATGCTGTAATCATAATTACCGACTTCCCCGCAAGCCTAGCTATGGAGCTTTGATATTGTGTTTGATATTGTGCCGTGTCGCCGAGACATTAACTCAGAGACAGTTTGGATGTTATTAGAGCTTCTATAGGTGTAATTCTTCTTCTCTGGTGTGGTGTATCGGCGTGGAATAATGTCCACTACTGCGCATGCTGAGTTAAAATGTACAGCTTTTCCTATAGGCTGTGCTTTACTGGCCACAGCTGGGCAATCGCGATGTGGCACAAGAGCGGCTGTGTGATTCCATTGGGCTTGTTGATTGGTCCTTCTCACCCGACCGAGACCCAGAAGCAAACTGTGTTTGGTGCTTTATCTGCAAACTCCCCTTTTAAGCACTCGGGTGGCACTTTGAGAACATGGACCTCCGCAAAGGCCAACCATCCTCATTTCTGCGAAGCAGAAATCTGCGAGCGCAGCCGTCGCGTTTCCACAGCTGGCTGAGTTTTGTCGCGGTTGAACTTTACTACCGTCGACTGGATTTTAAAATCAGCGGCATTTATTCTACCTAGGCCGAATGGATTTTCTCGCGATGTCAACAAATGCGGAAAATAATCTGGTCTGTGATTCAGATGTGCTCAGAAATGTAGCGTGTTCTTCCTTGGCGCATGATACACATTTCTCCCTAGTTTCATGCACATTGAGCTGGTAGATTTTCCGTAATCATGCCGAGTAACTGACAGACAGACAAACAGACTGACAAACCAAACTCCCCTGTTGCAGTAACGGTAGTGAATGTTCCAGCTCTGGGGTCGGTGGAGGTGGATCTAGAGCAGGTAGAGCGCCGATCCTGGTGCACTCGGGAAGGTGGGAGCGAACCCTCTGGCGCCGCCCGGTGGCGTGAGCGCCTGCTCTGCTTTCAGGTATAAGAAGGTTGAGGAGAGAGACCCGCTCATGGCCGCCATGCAGGTGTTCCTGCCTCGGATCCAGCAGCAGGTCAGCCATCTCCTGCCCGACGCCACCGTCTTCTCAGTGCTCGTGCAGAAGCAGATTCTCAAGATCTTCTACGCGCTCGTGCAGGTGAGGCTGCAGTTTGGCGCGTCGATCGCCGGGGGGCGGGGCTTTGTGGTAACACCTGCTGTCCGCAGCTGTGATTGGTCCAGAGGGTGGCCCGTGCTATCCCCTCTCTCAGCCTATCCCCTCTCTCCGCAGTACTCGCTGCCCCTCCAGCTGATCAACAACACGGTCCTCACCCAGTGGATGGAGGTCCTCAGGACCGTCGTGGATCGAGACGTCCCGCCTGTAAGGGCGACCGTTTCCCCTCCCTTGGGCCAGAGTCCTTTTCCTCAGAGCTACATTATCCGGAATCCTCCTCTGTTGTCTACACTAAATACTGTGTTCATGTGAATATTCAACCCATAATTACTTCTTGGATCTTCTCTTATGTTTTTCTGAAAGCTCTGATATATCTGACAGGAGATTAGTCATGGAAATTTTTCCCATGCGACGTGACATGTTTAGAGTTTACTGTCATCAGACAGGATATCCAAACCGGAGTTTCGTATCTGAGGCTGTGCTCACAGGCTGTGGTTGGACGGTTGGTTCTGGGCATTAAGCTCTGTGCTGTGGTTACTAGGAGACACTGGAGGTGGATGAAGACGACCGTCCTGAGCTGGTTTGGTGGAAGTGTAAGAAATGGGCCCTACACATTCTGACCCGGCTGTTCCAGAGGTGAGAGCAGAACCCAGGGTTCTGCGACATGAACGTCCTCAAACTGAATGGTGTCCCATTGACTGTACGCACGTTTAGCTCACGCTAATAGCCTCTGTCCCTATTTCGGCTTTCTGACTCGCGAAAAGACCAGATGTGCAGATGAAATAAGTTTATAAACATCATTGAAACAGCCGGAAAAAATTTGGCTCCGAAAGTCACAGAAACTGTATCCCACTGTGATTTGTCAGGTTTTTACTGCAGGTGCTGGGTCTGATCATTATAATTTTTGTGTGTTTATTTTCAAGTTTAGGGTGTCATAGAACCTCCATTTTCCCTTGCCTGTCCTCCTAAAGTTTATTCTCTCCGCAGGTATGGGAGTCCAGGCAACGTTACTAAGGAGTACTCGGAATTTGCAGACTTCTTCCTCAAGACGTACGCTGTAGGGATCCAACAGGTGTGTCTGTGTGTGTCTGTGAGTGTGCGCGCGTGTGTACTGCTTGTGTAGCTAAAGCAATAATCTGTATTAATATTGCATAAATTTGCTTTTCAGATTTACTGAAATGAGGGATGTACTTTCATAATAACTCAACATCAGGGGCTATGAAAAAGAGACTGTCCATATTTACACTTTTCAAGCTGAGTGTTTAATATTAACATCTCTTTGTGCAAAGAACAAGATGAAATGACCTTACAGCGAGTTTATTGTCACTCCGCCAGGTCTGTTTCTTATCTCTGTGGGTCCTTTAAGGACGGCAGTCCGGCAATGCTGTGCAATAGATTCTGGGATGTGTTCCTGTGGTCAGTCACTGTATCCTACCACAGGGTGGCACTGTGGCACGTAAAGTGAATGACTTGGTGGATTTCCTTGAGATCACTGCGTGGCTGTAGCAAGCTTGCTGACAAAATACCAGAATTGAAGGTGGAACCAGTTAATGAATAGTTGATATCTAGTGTATATCTTATCCATTGTCCCTGTATTAATGACAATATTGCTATGTATTATTGGGAAATTTTTTCAGAATTATCTTGATTTAGCAATCTGCTCGTGGACTGTCCCTAATTAAGGCGATCGTGGATCTAGTTATTGAGTTATTGATTGTTTGCACCTTTAGCGTGGTTTTACCTGGACCCCGTCTGCTTGTATCTTTTGTATATGAGATGCATATTTATAGTTCTTATTTGGCAAAGTGATTATGAACATCATTTGTGGCTCGACAAAGTCCAATTCTCTTATTGCTCGGGAATAATCTTAGAACTACCTGCATGTATATAATTAGTGAGTCTGTAAATGTGTAATGTTGGCATAAATGAGGTCCGGTACATTCAGCAACAACGCAAGCTGTATTTGACAATAATAACTGCACAATGTGAGGAGATGCTGTTGTTGGGAACACATTTTAATAATTGCACAATGACAGTGTAGCTCTGTCGCGTTGGGTGTGTGGTCCAGAGTGCATGACAGTGTAGCTCTGTCGCGTTGGGTGTGTGGTCCAGAGTGCTCCCTAGCGGCAGTCGTCCTGAGCTCCTGGCTGGCACAAAATTTCGTTTTTTTTTTTTTTTTTTTTTTTTAAAGACCAGGTTTGCTACTGTGCTAAATTCTAGCGCATGACTACTACAGTGTTTTAGCTCTTAATCTAATGTTTTTAATGTTCCTGTAGCTGTTTGTGTTTGATGGCTTCATCTTATTGTTCATCCTTACTGTTTACTGCAGAATGAATTGCCGCAGTGGGAATATGAGGGATTTCTCTCTTCCGCTATCTAGTTCTTTAGCACCAGACATGCTGGGAGAATTTTAGCGGGATGATGGCGAGTTTTAACTTTATTTATTTTTAGAATTTTTTTTATTTTTTGCGAAAATGGCGTGTTCTTGTCTCTCTGCTATGCTATGTTGCGTTGAATGGGCTGCATCATTGCCCTTGCGTAGCGACCAAGTAATAACATTGGCGGAACGTTCTGGTGATGTTTTGTGTCTGTGTCTCTCAGGTTCTGCTGAAGGTCATACACCAGCACAGGCAGAATCAGTACGTTACCCCCCACATCCTGCAGGAGGCGCTAAACTATCTGAGTCAGGGAGTATCTCACTCTCTCACCTGGAAACACATGAAGCCTCACATGCAGGTCAGCGACTCATACATACGTGCGCCCTTCGGCTGTATTCTCAAACTATACCTCCTCCTTTCCTTCGCTCGTCTCCTTCACTCAAGTCAAGGACAAAGGTCCGTTGCCCTTTGACGTGCAGTGCCTCTGACGTCATCTCTTTCCCCGACAGACCGTCAGCCAGGACGTGATATTCCCGCTGATGTGCTACAAAGAGGAAGACGATAAGATGTGGCAGGAGGATCCGTACGAGTACATCCGCATGAAATTCAGTGCGTTCAGCTCCACACTGCCCTCTTGTGATCAACTCTGCAATTGCTGTGCTGTGGTACTGAGGCAAGGCTGAGCAAAGCAATCAGGCTTTACTCATGAGCCAAAGGTGTTCAGTCTTTTACAGTACGGGCTGGTGTGTGATCAGTGATTCATTCCAGCCTTGCAGTTACACTCCTGATCCCCTTTAAACAGGATTTTTGACTAAGACTCTGGTGGTTGATGAATAGAATCAGGTGTGTGACTGCTGGTTTAGAATGAAAGCCTGCACTCACACTGGGTACTGTATATAGAATAGTACACACTGGATACTGCATGTTACCGTCCATCATAACAGGGAATGTAGTTGCCAGTATGTTACAAATACCATGTTGTGTGCTTCAGTCACATGACTTGATTATTTGGGTCTCGATGGGTCGTCACTGTTGACAGTTGCATTGTGGGTAACAGTGCACTGTGAAAATTACTCCGGCTGTGTACTATGAAATTTGGCCAGTGTGGTATGTTGTTTGAGTATCTGTGGCACACTGGCATATTTCTCACTGACTTAATACTACTTCCTCCTTTTAGTCATGCTTTTCATGTAGCGAGTGAGTCGGAGATTAGTCGCAGAATGCGATTCCAAACATGGCCTGAGGGTTTGTTATTCTTCTGACTTTGGAATTGGGAATGGCTCTTGTGGTGTGTTTGTAGTATTGCAGCACTGTGTCAGGCACTGAAAGAGTCATTTCAGCAAAGGCAGTTCTGTTGAGCTCCACTCCTGTAGCTTGATGTGTAGTTTGATTGACAGCACCTCTGTAATGTAATGCGCGTGTTTATTTCAGATTTATACGATGACCACGCCCTCCCCACCGCAGCTGCTCAGAGTCTACTGTGTAAAGCAGCCCGGAAGAGGAAAGAGGTGAGGGCGCCGCTCTGAGAACTGGACAGAACCGGACTAAACCGGATCAGTGTGAGTACCGAGAGGTTTGGAGCTCGGCTGTAGGGGCTGCATACCCGAAATCTCCCCTCATTCCCCCTCGCTGCAGGTTCTGCCCAACATGATGGACTTCTGCCACCACATCCTGATGGACCCCAGTGCCGACCCGCGCAGGAAGGACGGGGCGCTGCACGTGATTGGCTCTCTGGCAGACCTCCTGCTCAAGGTAGAGTCTGACCCAGAGCGGTTTGGCTCCTGCGTAATGTAATTGATTGTCAGAGACTCGAGATAAAAGCACTAAATAAAAGATGGTGATGTAATGCATCACGTATTCAGCGCTGTTCTGCAGAAGCAGCCTGTTCTGTCTCCCATAGAAACGGTAATAAATTGTCAATCGATGGTAATTCAGGGGGCTGCGTTTGTCTGGATATTAATTTTGCTACAGGGCTGAAGATAATGCATATCGCTTAAATCTGATTTCACTCTAGTTAAGCTGCAAATTCTTGGTAATAAAATGTATATTGAGCAGCTTTCATTTGTTTTGTCCTGATTGTTGCAGAAGCAGGGATACAAGGAACGGATGGAGCAGTTGCTGCAGAACTCTGTGTTCCCCCTCCTCAACTCCAGCCTGGGTTACCTGCGCGCCAGGGTATGCCTGCCGCATGGCATCATGGGAGCCCAGGCCCTCCGGACCGGGGCAAAGCCCAGGGGCTCATCTTATCTCCTTCATTTCCTACCTTAGGCCTGAACTCGGGAGCAATAGAGGTCCTACATCATTTGGGAGGTTGCAGTCTGTTAACCCTTAGAGTGCTTAATTTTTCACTCAACCCATTCCTCCAAAAGTAAATTATTCATTATTTAATTGACAAATTACTTCAGAAGGACTCATGGGTACCTGTGAACCCTTCTGAAGGTCACTGCTCACTAACTTGCCCACTAAACCCTTCTGAAGGTCACTGCTCGCTAATTTACCAACTAAACCCTTCTGAAAGTCACTGCTCACTAATTTACCAACTATACCCTTGTGAAGGTCACAGCTCACTATTTTACCCACTAAACCCTTCTGAAAGTCACTGCTCACTAATTTACCAACTTAACCCTTCTGAAGGTCACTGCTCACTAATTTACCCACTAAACCCTTCTGAAGGTCACAGCTCACTATTTTGCCCACTAAACCCTTCTGAAGGTCACTGCTCACGAATTTGCCCACTAAACCCTTCTGAAGGTCACAGCTCACTAATTTGCTCACTAAACCCTTCTGAAGGTCACTGCTCGCTAATTTACCGACGAAACCCTTCTGAAGGTCACTGCTCTCTAATTTACCCACTAAACCCTTCTGAAGGTCACTGCTCACTAATTTACCCACTAAACCCCTCTGAAGGTCACTGCTCACTAATTTACCCACTAGACCCTTCTGAAGGTCACTGCTCACCAATTTACCCAGCAAACCCTTCGGAAGGTCACTGCTCACTAATTTACCCAGCAAACCCTTCGGAAGGTCACTGCTCACTAATTTGCCCAACAAACCCTTCGAAAGGTCACTGCTCACTAATTTGCCCAACAAACCCTTCGGAAGGTCACTGCTCACTAATTTGCCCAACAAACCCTTCGAAAGGTCACTGCTCACTAATTTGCCTACTAAACCCTTCGAAAGGTCACTGCTCACTAAAAATTATTGACCTTTTGTAGGCTGAGATCTGAAATTTTGCCTCATGGATTTTCCACAGTGTGTGACCCTACAGTGATTAGCTCATTCAGGGTTTAATTACTAAGATAAAATATTGGCAATTGCCCCAAATTTAACTTCGGCAAAGGAGTATCGAGACCATCTTTTGTGGAGGTGTTTTTTCTCTGGAATTTTTCCGGAATGTGTGAATGTATTCATTAACCTGCGAATTTGTCTCTTCCTGTCTGTCACGCATCTATGGCCCCCGTAACTGTGTGTCATGTACGCGACTTTGAAGTGTAATTTGAAGGATGTTCTTATGCAAATTCACATCTCTTAGACACCCCCCTGACCACCCTTCCGTCCCTGATGGACAGCGCTAAGGCCAGTGAGAGGTGTTAGGAAAGTTTGTAAACTGTGGGAAAATGTGCGATCGGAATAAGTCCTTGTGTATCGCGGTCGAAAGGGCGCTGTTGGGTTTTTATGACATCTTTGGAGGGATCAGTTTGGGCCAGTATCAGCCCAGCAAACACTGAGAGGACTAGTAAGTAATTATGTCAAGAGTCATCAGGAAGGATCTGGGAGATTTTCTCTGAGTCACTGATAAATGCTCTGATTGTTCTTCCTTGGAGATGAAGGGTTAACTACTGTGTCCATAAATAAACTGGGTTCTGACTGAGTCTCATTACTGGTGATGTCAGAACTGGGCCCATAGTTGTGATGTCATACTGTACGTGGGGCCAAAGAAAAGGTGTGAATTCTTATCACACGACAGAGAGTCTTTTCTCTGGGTTTTAATCGTTACCCCTGTCTCTTCCAGTCCTGCTGGGTTCTGCACTCGTTCAGTTCCCTGCAGTTCCACAACGAGCTGGTCCTGAGGAACGCCGTGGAGCTGGTCCGCCAGAACCTGGTGAATGACAAGGAGATGCCCGTGAAGGTGGAGGCGGCGATCGCCCTGCAGACGCTAGTCAGCCATCAGGAGCAGGGTCAGTGTCGCGCAGAGCGTCATCGTCTCGCTTACTGAGGCGAGGCTTCTGTGGCAAGGCTTCTGTGGCGAGGCTGTGTCTGTGTAGAGACCTGAGATACCGGTGTCATCTGCGTGTGTGTGTGTGTGTGTGTGTGTAATGTCTCTTCTCCAGCCAAAGTCTACATCCAGCCCTACATCCGTCCTGTCATGCAAGAGCTGCTCCACGTTGTCAAGGAGACGGAGAATGATGACCTTACCAACGTCATTCAGAAGATGATCTGCGAATACAACGAGGAGGTGGCCGTTATCGCCATAGAAACAACACAGAACCTGGTAAGACCCCACCCCCTACATTATCTGAGGGCACAGTATAACAGGAAGTGTGTGTTTGTGGGTATCTCTGTACAGGCTGAGATCTTCACTAAGGTGCAGCAGAGTGAGGAGTGTGGGGACAGTGTAACAGGAAGTGTGTGTTTGTTGGTATCTCTGTACAGGCTGAGATCTTCACTAAGGTGCAGCAGAGTGAGGAGTGTGGGGACAGTGTAACAGGAAGTGTGTGTTTGTGGGTATCTCTGTACAGGCTGAGATCTTCACTAAGGTGCTGCAGAGTGAGGAGTGTGAGGACAGTGTAACAGGAAGTGTGTGTTTGTGGGCATCTCTGTACAGGCTGAGATCTTCACTAAGGTGCTGCAGAGTGAGGATTATGAGGACAGTGAAGAAAAGACCGTGATGGCCCTGGGCGTCTTGAGCACCATCGACACTATTCTCACCGTCATGGAGGATCACAAGGAGGTCAGCAGAGCTTGTGCTCTCACTCACTCACTCACTCACTCACTCACTCACTCACTCATTCACTCACCCATTCAGTCACTCACTCACTCACTCTCACTCACTCAGTCACTCTCTCATTCACTCACTCACTCACTCACTCACTCACTCACTCACTCACCACCTCTCATTTCATTGCACATTCTGTCTCTGTCAGTCAGTCAGTCTCTCAGTTGATGGCTGAGTCTCTCAGTCTCTCTCGTTGTTTAATTGACTCCCTCCTCCTCGTTCAGGAGCTCTTTCATGCACTCACTCTCCTGTTCACTCGCTCACTCCCTGACTCGTGTGCATGTGCCTGCCCACCCCCCTCTGTGCATCAACGCTTGTGTGTGTGTGTGTGTTTCTGCACGTGTGTGTTTGTGCATCTGTGTGTGTTTCTGAGTTGCTAAGAGTGTATTTGCTTGTGTGTTTATGCCTGTACCCTGTTTCATGCGCAGAATTGTATTTTTTGTATTTTCCGTGTGTGTGTGTGTGTGTGTGTGTGTGTGTGTGAGATGTGATGTGATGTGATGTGATTCTCTGCTCTTTTTCTGGTGACAGATCACTCAGCAGCTGGAGGGAATCTGTCTACAGGTGATCGGTCTGGTGCTGCAAAAACCCATCATCGGTACGTGTGTGTGTGTGTGTGTGTGTGTGTGTCTGTCCGATGTGCAGATAAACACGGGCGATGTGAGTCGTGTGCCGGACTCATTCACAGCCAGTCAGGTGCTGAGTTATGAAAAGCGACTTGATTAAACATCACTGTCTGTCGCGCACACCTGCCGTGAGCTGGATGTAGCGGCCCGGTGTTCCCGATCGCGATGGCAGGATTTACCCCCCAGAAACTGTGTTTTCTGTCTTGTGTTTGTCATGCTTTATATGGTTAGTCAAGACTAAGGTCTGGCGTCTGCCCCTTGGCGCTGCTGCCTCTCGAAGGACTGCGTGAATGTAAATTTTCCCCACAGACCTGTTTTATGCTGCTTATTAATGCGTCTGTAATACGCTGCAGCCTTGGGCGGCGCTGGGGCGTGTTCCTGTGCGTCCTCCGTCCGTGAAGTCGAATTATGACACTATAGACGGCTCATTGCCCGTTTTAATGTTTATATCTGAACCATCAAATCGGGCAATAAATAAGCTGTGTTCCACATCGTTATAAATGGTTGCTTTTGAATATACTGTCTAAACAGTGTGAATCATCTCAGCATATGTTTTCGACATGAAATGGGACCCAGTCCTTTTTTTTTTTTTTTCTCATCAAATAAACAAGACTCGCTTGTTTTAAGTTACTGTCTGCATGACAAATTGAATTTTCCTCATCCTTTGGCAGATCTTGAAATCGGGTCGAACTTGGCTGACCTGGCTGGCAATATAGTCGTCTTGCTAAGCAAAGAAAGTCGTAGAAATGAGATTTTAATTATGAATACAATCTTAAAATATTGTTAAGACCTGATGTATCTTTTTTTAGTTTTGCAGTGAAATGTCTTTCATTTCCTGCTGTCTGGTCTGTTATCTGTTAATGCATGAATTCAGATTCTAATTTGCATTCTGGTGCTAACGTCCCTAATGAGTTTTAGCACCATTCTGCAGGTAATAAGCCAAGAGTCCTCCTGAGCTATTTAGCGCCCTCGCTAACGCGGTTATAAATTGGAAAGGCTGTGGCATTACTCGTCTGGAGTGTCCTTCTGAACACTATGGCATAATGGGCTTTCCTCTCTGAAGGGAGAGAAGTCAAAAGAATATATTTTTTTTTTCTTGAGCGAGGATGAGCGGGTGGTACTTTAGCGCTGTCATTCAGTGCTCTAGTCCGATGCCTACTGCCATTGTTATTGGCCCTGCCCCTGGTTATGTTGTCGTCACGTTTGTTGGTTAGTTTGCAGGATTACGGAAAAACTATGGGCCCTAATGAAACTTGGTGGAATGGCACTGCTCGGGTCAAGGAAAGACCCGTTGCATTTTTGAGCGAATCCAAATCACAGCGCAGATACACTAATTATTTTTGACTTTTGTTAACTGTGGAAGATATAGAATTTGGCTGCAAATGCAAACTAAATCCCATACATCTGAAAATCCGGGTGCTGGATGTTGCGTTAAGTTGTGACAAAATGGCCGACTGTCAAAATACGATGGCTACTCTGGCAGGTTTGTGTATGATGACATAATGAACTACCGGCCTTGGCGGAGGTCTGTGCTCATGTCGCTCTCCGGCGGCCCTTGCTGGTCGTGTGGGATTATATCCGTTATCTCAGTTCGACTTAAATGCAGGTTTGTTTGATTATTCTGTCATCAGGCTGAATGTGTGTGAATCTTCCCTGCAGAGTTTTATGAGGAGATCCTGTCGCTGGCTTTCGGACTCACCTGTCAGACCATCTCGCCCCAGATGTGGCAGCTGCTGGGGGTTTTGTACGAAGTGTTCCAGCATGACTGCCTGGACTACTTCACAGGTACTGTACTAGGGCCTGTACGTGGTGTACTTCACAGGTACTGTCCTAGGTCCTGTACGAACTGTACTTCACAGGTACTGTACTAGGTCCTGTACGAACTGTATTTCACAGGTACTGTACTAGGTCCTGTACGAGACGTCCTTCACGGGTACTGTACTAGGTCCTGTATGTGGTGTACATCACTGGTAATGTACGAGGTCCTGTACGAGATGTACTTCACAGGTGCTGTACTAGGTCCTGTATGAGGTGTACTTCACAGGTACTGTAGGTTCTGCTGGTCCTGTATGAGGTGTACTTCACAGGTACTGTAGGTTCTGCTGGTCCTGTATGAGGTGTACTTCACAGGTACTGTAGGTTCTGCTGGTCCTGTATGAGGTGTTGTATTGGTTTGGTTGCTTAGCTGTGACCACACTTTTACTCTGCAGTGTTCTGTTCACTGGAGTTTTTGGGTCCACCACAGTTACTTATGAGAAAATGGAGTGTACAGTAAGGCCTGCATTCACACCCAGCAGCAGTCAGACGTGCTTGTGTTGTGTGCTGTCTTTACATAATGACATTTTCAAAAGCTCCTGTGAGATGGATGAGAAAATTGCCATGATTAGAACTCTGAGATAAAAACATAAGAGCTGAAAATAAGGAAGTCTGAGAATACCCTCCGTTTGTGCTGTGATAATAACTGGTTTCCATGGCAATGGGATGGATCAGTTGAGTGCTGTTTCAGAGATCCTATTGAACTGGAAGTCTGGTCTTAGTTCATCGAAAGCAAAGTCGTGAAGCGTATGAATAGAAATATTCTTCTTCTGTCTCGGCAGATATGATGCCTCTGTTGCACAACTATGTGACGGTGGATACAGACGTGCTGTTGTCTAACCCAAAACACCTGGAGGTTATTTACACCATGTGTAAGAAGGTGAGCGGGCCTTTGTCGTAACCATGGCGACGTGTGTAGGGTGCATGTTATTTACACCATGTGTAAGAAGGTGAGCGGGCCTTTGTTGTAACCATGGCGACGTGTGTAGGGTGCATGTTATTTACACCATGTGTAAGAAGGTGAGCGGGCCTTTGCCGTAACCACGGCGACGTGTAGAATGCATGTAGGTTCCCCCTCCAATGCTCATGCCGGCCCCCCCTCCCCCCTTTTTTAACAGGTTCTCACCAGCAATGCAGGCGAAGAGGCGGAGTGTCATGCCGCCAAGCTTCTGGAGGTGATCATCCTGCAGTGTAGAGGGCGGGGCATTGACCAGGTGAGGGGAGAGGATGCTGGGACATGTAGTCAGCGTGATTGTTGTAGTTAAAGCACAGTTCCTTCGCATACTGACAAGGATTCCATCTGTGCTTTAGGGACCCGCACGCCGGATCTCACCGTGTAGAGAGCAGGATGTCCACATTAAGAAAAGAGGATTATGGGAAATGTAGTCTAAATGGCTGCAGTCAGAGGAGTGTTCACACAGAAAGGGTCTGTTGGGTGGTGTTTACCCGGATCTCTTTGTACCGGTCCGCAGTGTGTCCCGCTGTTTGTGGAGGCGGTTCTGGAGCGTCTGACGCGGGCAGTGAAGTCGAGCGAGCTGCGCACCATGTGTTTGCAGGTGGCCATCGCCGCACTGTACTACAGCCCCGCCCTGCTGCTGCACACGCTGGAGAACATGCGCTTCCCTCACAGCCCCGAGCCAATCACAGCGCAGTTCATCAACCAGTGGATGAACGACACAGAGTTCTTCCTGGGGTAGGCGGGACTTCCTCCACAACACCTCACAATGGCCTGTCCATATGTTCCTAAACAAAAAAATGACCTAAAAAAAATCTTACTCTGTCTGCAGTACATAATACTGGTTTGATCTGGGTCACTGTGTGCTTGAAGTGAAATTTTCCTACCCTACTGGGAACCTTTGACATGAATCAAATATTTTACCTCTTTGGCAGACTTTTGCATTATTGAGCAGTGAAGTCATTGACAGAAGTTTTTAAGTCCAAGACGGTCTTTTTTCATGCAGTGTTGAGCAGCTCTGAAACCGCAGATTGTTGCTCTGTATCAGACTGCAGCTTGTTGTGCTGTATCAGGCTGCAGCTCGACTCTTTTCCTCAGGCTGCACGACAGGAAGATGTGCATCATCGGCCTGAGTGTGCTGATGGAGGTGCCCAGCCGTCCCGCTGCGCTGGAGGGGGTCGCCGCTCAAATCCTGCCCTCCATCCTGCTGCTGTTCCTGGGGCTCAAGCAGCTGTACGCCTCCCGCGGGTCCAACAAGCCCGACGTGCTGACCCGCAGACCCCCCTCTGGGGAGGAGGAGAATGGTAAGGTCCAGTATCATATGTGCTGACCCGTAGACCCCCCTCTGGGGAGGAGGAGAATGGTAAGGTCCAGTATCATATGTGCTGACCCGTAGACCCCCCTCTGGGGAGGAGGAGAATGGTAAGGTCCAGTATCATATGTGCTGACCCTCAGACTTCCCTCTGAGGAGGAGGAGAATGGTATGGTCCGGTATCGTGTGCTGACCCGCAGACCCCCCTCTGGGGTGGAGGAGAATGGTATGGTCTGGTATCGTATGTGCTGACCCGCTGAGGATATTCTGCAGCGAATAAAGACATCAGCATTAGTGTGCGCATAACGCATCAGTGATGTAACTCATGAAAAGGTTAACAGAGGGTTAACTGGAACAGGAGCGCCTCCTGAGGATATTCTGCAGCGAATAAAGACATCAGCATTAGTGTGCACATAACACATCAGTGATGTAACTCATGAAAGGGTTAACAGGAACAGGAGCGCCTCTGAGGATATTCTGCAGTGAATAAAGACATCAGCATTAGTGTGCGCATAACACATCAGTGATGTTACTCATGAAAGGGTTAACAGGAACAGGAGCGCCTCTGAGGATATTCTGCAGTGAATAAAGACATCAGCATTAGTGTGCGCATAACACATCAGTGATGTTACTCATGAAAGGGTTAACAGAGGGTTAACAGGAACAGGAGCGCCTCTGAGGATATTCTGCAGTGATTAAAGACATCAGCATTAGTGTGCACATAACACATCAGTGATGTAACTCATGAAATGGTTAACAGAGGGTTAACTGGAACAGGAGCGCCTCTGAGGATATTCTGCTGCGAATAAAGACATCAGCATTAGTGTGCACATAACACATCAGTGATGTAACTCATGAAAGGGTTAACAGAGGGTTAACTGGAACAGGAGCGCCTCTGAGGATATTCTGCTGCGAATAAAGACATCAGCAGTAGTGTGCACATAACACATCAGTGATGTAACTCATGAAAGGGTTAACAGAGGGTTAACAGGAACAGGAGCGCCACTGAGGATATTCTGCAGAGAATAAAGACATCAGCATTAGTGTGCACATAACACATCAGTGATGTAACTCATGAAAGGGTTAACAGGAACAGGAGCGCCTCTGAGGATATTCTGCAGTGAATAAAGACATCAGCATTAGTGTGCACATAACACATCAGTGATGTAACTCATGAAAGGGTTAACAGAGGGTTAACAGGAACAGGAGCGTCTCTGAGGATATTCTGCAGTGAATAAAGACATCAGCATTAGTGTGCGCATACCACATCAGTGATGTAACTCATGAAAGGGTTAACAGGAACAGGAGCGCCTCTGAGGATATTCTGCAGTGAATAAAGACATCAGCATTAGTGTGCGCATAACGCATCAGTGATGTAACTCATGAAAGGGTTAACGGAGGGTTAACAGGAACAGGAGCGCCTCTGAGGATATTCTGCTGCGAATAAAGACATCAGCATTAGTGTGCACATAACGCATCAGTGATGTAACTCATGAAAGGGTTAACAGGAACAGGAGCGCCACTGAGGATATTCTGCAGTGAATAAAGACATCAGCATTAGTGTGCACATAACACATCAGTGATGTAACTCATGAAAGGGTTAACAGGAACAGGAGCGCCTCTGAGGATATTCTGCAGTGAATAAAGAGATCAGCATTAGTGTGCACATAACACATCAGTGATGTAACTCATGAAAGGGTTAACAGAGGGTTAACAGGAACAGGAGCGCCTCTGAGGATATTCTGCAGTGAATAAAGACATCAGCATTAGTGTGCACATAACACATCAGTGATGTAACTCATGAAAGGGTTAACAGAGGGTTAACAGGAACAGGAGCGCCTCTGAGGATATTCTGCAGTGAATAAAGACATCAGCATTAGTGTGCGCATAACGCATCAGTGATGTAACTCATGAAAGGGTTAACAGAGGGTTAACAGGAACAGGAGCGCCTCTGAGGATATTCTGCAGTGAATAAAGACATCAGCATTAGTGTGCGCATAACACATCAGTGATGTAACTCATGAAAGGGTTAACAGGAACAGGAGCATCTCTGAGGATATTCTGCAGTGAATAAAGACATCAGCATTAGTGTGCGCATAACACATCAGTGATGTTACTCATGAAAGGGTTAACAGAGGGTTAACAGGAACAGGAGCATCTCTGAGGATATTCTGCAGTGAATAAAGACATCAGCATTAGTGTGCACATAACACATCAGTGATGTAACTCATGAAAGGGTTAACAGAGGGTTAACTGGAACAGGAGCGCCTCTGAGGATATTCTGCTGCGAATAAAGACATCAGCAGTAGTGTGCACATAACACATCAGTGATGTAACTCATGAAAGGGTTAACAGAGGGTTAACAGGAACAGGAGCGCCACTGAGGATATTCTGCAGAGAATAAAGACATCAGCATTAGTGTGCACATAACACATCAGTGATGTAACTCATGAAAGGGTTAACAGGAACAGGAGCGCCTCTGAGGATATTCTGCAGTGAATAAAGACATCAGCATTAGTGTGCACATAACACATCAGTGATGTAACTCATGAAAGGGTTAACAGAGGGTTAACAGGAACAGGAGCGTCTCTGAGGATATTCTGCAGTGAATAAAGACATCAGCATTAGTGTGCGCATACCACATCAGTGATGTAACTCATGAAAGGGTTAACAGGAACAGGAGCGCCTCTGAGGATATTCTGCAGTGAATAAAGACATCAGCATTAGTGTGCGCATAACGCATCAGTGATGTAACTCATGAAAGGGTTAACGGAGGGTTAACAGGAACAGGAGCGCCTCTGAGGATATTCTGCTGCGAATAAAGACATCAGCATTAGTGTGCACATAACGCATCAGTGATGTAACTCATGAAAGGGTTAACAGAGGGTTAACAGGAACAGGAGCGCCACTGAGGATATTCTGCAGTGAATAAAGACATCAGCATTAGTGTGCACATAACACATCAGTGATGTAACTCATGAAAGGGTTAACAGAGGGTTAACAGGAACAGGAGCGCCTCTGAGGATATTCTGCAGTGAATAAAGACATCAGCATTAGTGTGCGCATAACACATCAGTGATGTAACTCATGAAAGGGTTAACAGAGGGTTAACAGGAACAGGAGCGCCTCTGAGGATATTCTGCAGTGAATAAAGACATCAGCATTAGTGTGCACATTACACATCAGTGATGTAACTCATGAAAGGGTTAACGGATGGTTAACAGAAACAGGAGCGCCACTGAGGATATTCTGCAGTGAATAAAGACATCAGCATTAGTGTGCGCATACCACATCAGTGATGTAACTCATGAAAGGGTTAACAGAGGGTTAACAGGAACAGGAGCGCCTCTGAGGATATTCTGCAGTGAATAAAGACATCAGCATTAGTGTGCGCATAACGCATCAGTGATGTAACTCATGAAAGGGTTAACGGAGGGTTAACAGGAACAGGAGCGCCTCTGAAGATATTCTGCAGTGAATAAAGAGATCAGCATAATGTTTCCTTCAGGCACTTTATCAGCGCGACTCATCAGTAGGACACTTTCTCGCGCCTCACAGAAGGACACGCCCAGCTCCAATTGTCTGCGCTGTTTCTGATGCTCCATATCTCCATACTGACTCGAAGTTTGTTCTTTTTCCTGATTATTAATTCTGTTTAAAGGCTGAAGATCAATTCTGCTGTCACTGCGGCTGAACGCTCTCATAAACTGCCGGCGGATGGATTCCCGTTCGTCGCGTTTTGCCACAAGTCTCTCTCTCCTCTTCATAAAGGGGAAGGAGGCTTCATGCATAAATTAATGGAATCCATTAAATTTGGGCGCTGTGCTAGATTTATCAGTTTGGTGTCATTTGAGATCCAGCGACACCCCTCTTTCTTCAACATCGGATACATAATTTTGCTGTTGTATTTGCTGGGGTCCTGCGAGGTGAGCGCAGCTTCACTTCACTTTAGCGAAAATCCCAAAACTCGTCCCGTTAAGGTTCTTTGAGGACAGCTGATAGTTGAAAGTCTGTAAATATTTTGACCGTGACAAAAACGCTCGAGGGCTTCAGTCTCGTCGCTGCTCAGTCAGTATGGCTGCCCCGTCCCCCGGACGTGAAGCTGAGAGTTTACACTTCAGCTTGTGGGGTTTCATCCATGTTTAATAAACCGTATTTATTTGCAACTTGTATCCAAAGACTGCTGGAACTCGCTCTGTGTTACGTGGTGTCACAATTGCTACTGGTGTCTAGAAGTAACGACGTTCTGGAAAAGTGACTGCGCCTTGGAAAAAAATAATTTAAAATGATAAATTACAGGGATAATTAGCTTTTTTGTTTCAAATGTCCTCCGTGGTAAATGAGAGACAGTGTTGGGGAGGTCAGTTTTTAGGCCGGAGCAGGTTATGAGATTGGCGCTGTATGGAAAGCGAGCTTGAGCTCGCATATCTCGTGTTTTGTATCACAGAGGAGATCCCAAGCGAGGAGGACGAGGTGACGGAAAACCGGCACGCCATGCAGGAGACGGCCAGCACGCCGGGCGGTCAGGGAGACGACGATGAGGATGACGATGATGATGATGATGAAGACTACTGGGACGAAGAGGGTCTGGAGGGGACTCCGCTCGAGGAGTACAGCACGCCGCTGGACTACGATAACGGCGAGGACGAGTACCAGTTCTTTACCGCCGCCCTGCTCCGTACGTCCCCCGCACCGCTTTACCCGAACCACACCACACCAGAGCTCACACACCTCATGCTCTGTACGTCCCCCGTACCGCTTTACCCGAACCGCACCACTCCAGAGCTCACACACCTCATGCTCCGTACGTCCCCTGTACCGCTTTACCCAAGCCACACCACTCCAGAGCTCACACACCTCATGCTCCGTACGTCCCCCGTACCGCTTTACCCGAACCGCACCACTCCAGAGCTCACACACCTCATGCTCTGTACGTCCCCCGTACCGCTTTACCCGAACCGCACCACACCACCCCAGAGCTCACACACCTCATGCTCCGTACGTCCCCCGTACCGCTTTACCCGAACCGCACCACACCAGAGCTCACACACCTCATGCTCTGTACGTCCCCCGTACCGCTTTACCCGAACCGCACCACTCCAGAGCTCACACACCTCATGCTCCGTACGTCCCCTGTACCGCTTTACCCAAGCCACACCCCACCAGAGCTCACACACCTCATGCTCTGTACGTCCCCCGTACCGCTTTACCCGAACCGCACCACTCCAGAGCTCACACACCTCATGCTCTGTACGTCCCCTGTACCGCTTTACCCGAACCGCACCACACCAGAGCTCACACACCTCATGCTCCGTACGTCCCCTGTACCGCTTTACCCAAGCCACACCACACCAGAGCTCACACACCTCATGCTCTGTACGTCCCCTGTACCGCTTTACCCGAACCGCACCACTCCAGAGCTCACACACCTCATGCTCTGTACGTCCCCTGTACCGCTTTACCCGAACCGCACCACTCCAGAGCTCACACACCTCATGCTCCGTACGTCCCCCGTACCGCTTTACCCGAACCGCACCACACCACTCCAGAGCTCACACACCTCATGCTCTGTACGTCCCCCGTACCGCTTTACCCGAACCGCACCACACCACTCCAGAGCTCACACACCTCATGCTCTGTACGTCCCCCGTACCGCTTTACCCGAACCGCACCACACCACACCACACCAGAGCTCACACACCTCAAGCTCCGCACGCCCCCCGTACCGCTTTACCCGAACCGCACCACACCACTCCAGAGCTCACACACCTCATGCTCCGTACGTCCCCCGTACCGCTTTACCCAAGCCACACCACTCCAGAGCTCACACACCTCATTTCCAAGCAACTGCTGCTCAACTCCTGTTCTCTACACTTGCATTAGGAGCTATACTTCACCATTAAAAACTTTGCAATAATAAAAACTTATTTGAACAAGTGTTAGTGGTCTACTTTAGCTTGTAAACTTGGTAATATTACTCATGTTTAAAACTGTGACATCGAGGAGAGACCTTTTTATTAATCTCTGGAACTGCCGAAGGGGTTGACAATGTCACTCCTTTATTGAACCGTAATCTTATTTGTTATTTTATTTTCTATTAGAGAGGAAAAATGCATGTTTTACTCTTAACTGTGAGTCCAGAGTCTAATTTCAGTCATACAGTCATTCCAGTGAGAGAACTGCAGTTATTTTACCTGAAAAGTCAACATTGAAAGTGCAGTGACTGTGTGGGGCCTCTGTGTGGCGCTGTGTTCTGTGTCCAGGGATCCAGAACTCTGATGCAGCCTGGTACCAGTCCCTAACAGCACCGCTGGGTGAGGAACAGAAGGGGCAGCTACAGGAGATCTACAGCCAGGCGCAGCAGAGGAGGAGCATGGGGGTCAAAGGGCAATGGTTGGTCCAGGGGGGCAAAGGGCAGTGGTGATTGGGGGGATGAAACACTAGTTTTGGGAAGGGGGGGGTCAAAGGGCAGTGTGAGTCCAGGGGGGCTCTCTTAGGGCAGTGGTGAGTGTGGGGGTCACAGGGTACTGGTGATTATGTAGGTCAAACACTAGTGTTGGGAGGGGAGGGTCAAAGGACAGTGTGAGTGCAGGGGGGTTCAAAGGGTAGTGGTGATTGTGGGGGACAAGGGCAGTGGTCAAAACAAGTAGTTGAAGGGCAGTGATGATTTTGGGGGTCAAACACTAGTGGTGATTATGGGGGGGTCAAATGGTAGCGGTGAGTACAGAGGGGCAAAAGGCAGTGGGGAGTATGGGGTTCAGTAGGCATTGGTCAAAATGGGGGGTCAAAGGGCAGTAGTGATTTGGGGGGTCAAACAGTAGTGGTTAGTATGAGGGCTCAAACGGCTGTGGTGATTTGGGGGGTCAAACGGTGGTGGTGCAAATGGGGGGGGTCAAAGGGCAGTGTTGATTTGGGGGGGTCAAACAGTCATGGTTTATACTGGGGGGTCAAATTTGGGGGGTCAAACACTTATAAGTGTGGGTGTCAAAGAGCGGAGGTGCATACAGGGGGGTTAAAGGGCAGTGATGAGTACAGGAGGTTGAGGGAGAAGAGGGTGCAAGCTTTTTTTTAGGGCAGGCTCCTCTTAGACGTCTGATAATGATTAGAGATATTTTGACTAGTGTGAATTGCTGAATCCCTGGTGAGCTGTTAAGTAGGTACCATTTCCTACTTGTACAAAAAATGTAAGGTTGTCACTGTCATTAAAGGAATTAAATGAACCTGTTTTGTGGGCAATGGGCATCCAGCACTGAACAGAAGGAGCGATCTGTGTGTTTCAGAGGATGGAGGAGAGGAGAGCAGCGGGATCGGAGAATCTGAGGAGGGCCGCACCAGGGGGAGAGGGCGTCCTGTGTGTGAGGGGCGCCCCGCGTGAGGAGCTGAGCTGTAGCGCTGGGAGAGCCCCAGGAGTGAGCCCCGACTGACTTCTGCTGCTCCGCTGGACGTTTGGGGGAGGGGATAGCCTGGATCCGAGACCGGCCGATCCATCTGTGTGTGTGTGTGTGTGTGTGTGTGTGTGTGTGTGTGTGTGTGTGCGTGCGCGCATGCGTGTCCTCCCTGTTCCGTTACCTGCAGAGTTGGAAACTGATCGATCTTGGCCGGACTAGTGCCCGCGGATCACGTGGCGATATCCGTCTGTCCCAAACTTTATGGGGGTCTGCAGAAGGGTCAGTGTATCCTGATGCATACTGGACTGTCCCCTTGGACTCATTTGTGAACTTACCCCCCACCCCCCACCCCCCCACTCCTCTCCAGCGAGGACGCGAGCTGGATAAATGCTGTTGGATTTTTGTAACAGGTTTCATTTTTCAAGAGTAACTTAAAAACGCATAAATTATCATGTAACATGTGACTGTGGTTTTCCATCTTTTTTCAAAGAAAGATCTGGAAGCGTGTGTGTGTGTGTGTTTGTGTGTGCACGCGCATACGCGTCCATGTGGCCTTGAGGAGAGTATGAGAGAGGGGGAAAGAGAGAGAGAGAGAGAGAGAGAGAGAGTGTGTGTGAGGGAGAGAGAGAGATGCGTGCAGAAGTGATGTTCCTGGGCTGGTGGGCTGATGTTTACCCATGAATGCAGGATCTCACACTCGCATCACATGACTGAAAGGGATTGGCTCTTCCCCGCTTCAAGCCGTTTAGTCGCCAGAAGAGCTGGACATCGTCTCGGTCCTGCTGACAGCGAGCTGCATCACAATATTGTGGTCGGGGGGGATGAAGCAATTTGTTGGCTGGCTGTTGGCCAGCCCCGATGTTCCAAACGGTGCTTGAAGGAAGACGGCCGTTTGTCCTGTGACCGTGGATGGCTCTCCTGTTGTAATTACCATACCCCTTCACTAATAAGCCTTGTGTTTATTACGAGCCGTTAGTGCGCATCTGCCATGCTACATTAACCTCCCGAGCGGGTAATTGCGGCTTTGAGATTAAATTACGAGGCTCGTTTCTGCGACAGGCCGGTGTCGTCCGTCTGCTGCCCGTTTTACCGAACCCGAGATGCGGTGTGTACTTGGAATCCTGAGCCTTGCGATCAGAGGACAGTCCGTGTGGAGTTAAACCAAGAATTTCCAGTGGCGTAAATAAATCTAGTATATGTACGACACGGTAACCTGTGGTAATATACAGTATATTCTGGGGTTTTTTCCCTGTTTTCATTACCCTGAACACGGTCAGAGTGTCGTCCACGGCAGCGACCGGCTCTCGTCGGTGCTGTGGCATGTGACTCTGGTGACACGTGGCAGGTGGCTCCGAACTTCTTTACACGTTGCAGGAGCGCAGTCGGTAACTCATTGCCTCTGCCATGGGGGGGGTAACACAGTTCTCGTATATTTGGCTCATACGTCTGCAGGCACTCTGCTTAGAGAGCAACAAAATTTAACCCCTAATATCCCTGTAAGTCATTGCCTCGCCCGTGCGGATTTTTGGCCAACGGCGGTAGTTTCACATCTGAGATTTGAACACCCGAACGCAAGGTTCCTCGACAAACACCTCAGCTGGCACACACACACACTCACACACCCCTGTGAGGTAATATTTGAGAGAATAATGAGATGAGACTCGATCACTTTAGAGGACACTTTTTTTTTTTTTTTCCATTTTGGGGTCTCGTGTCCTGTTTCAGCGATGCTGCTCTGGGACGGTTTAGATTGAGCGATGTTCCCATGGGGACGTTTTGATGCCATATTTTGGGACAGACTTCCTTTCGTTGGGATGACTGCATCCTGCGAGGTGATCTTAGGACAGCTGCTCGATATCGTCCTCCCTGCAGCGAATCAGACTGTGATGACATTTACCACAGACACCTTCAAATCCCTAATCAGACATCAATCGCAGTCTCTAGATCCCCCCCTAATGAAAATCTTTAACTCAAGCCATTTACCAAAAATACACAGTCTGAATATTCAGCATGAGATGCCAACATTTTCAAAAGAGCAAGTTCACGCAAGGTTTCAGCAGTCTTATGAGAATTTAGTTTTCTGTTGTGCTTAATGGTTTGTGGAATATTGCCTTGCACTTGACCTCCAGCAAGACTCCATCTGCCGAAATGGGTCAGTGTCGAGTATTTTCCCCTGTCTGGATACGGCGGCGAGGAACCTTAAGGGATCTGAACCTCCTGTTTCCTTCAGGCTGTGGCTCGTTCCCTCGGCAGTGCCGATATTTCTGCTTCATCTCGCTGCATCGCTCCTGCCTGTGAGCCAGAGCTGTGATTTGTGCAAACGAAAGGTAGAGCCCTGGATCAGACTCATGATCTCGCACCTGTCATTCGGAGCTGCTGCTCGCGCTCGGATCCCAGCCATCGGCCGTCGCTTTTCCTCACGGCTTCAGCGAAAATGGATGGGGGGACAGGACTGTAGGCCTGGGGTTAGAATTATTTGTTGAAAGCAGATCGTCTCCCCAGGCGGAGGGCAGGTCCTGACGTTTGCCGCGGCGATATGTCGTGCGGTGAAGCTCAGCATAGTTCCTGCTGTTGAGCGAGTCTTTCGAACGAGCGTAAGAGCTTTGTGTCCAAGCAAAATGATCGCTTTTTGCAACATAACCTTGCCGTGATACATCTCTCGAGTAGGAATATGTTTGCTTAAGTGGTTATGATGGTTCCATTCCATCCTTGTCGCCATATCATCTGGAAGTACACTGTTATCCTGATGCTCGTAGTTCATTTATAAACTGACTGATGTGGACTGGGGTCAGTTACTGCCTTGATGCTTTGGGCAGAAATGGACCTCAGTGATGTGTTTGCATGGCGAGGAAAAGGCTGCATGGTTATTCCAGCTGACTGTTGTGAGCAGCTCAGAGGAACACATGGGAGTTTGTGTTTGGCCGTGTGTATCCTGTTTCCGTAATCCAGTTCTTGGTTCCCGGGGGAAATGAGGAATGCAGGGTCAGATCTCGGCCTCCGGCACTCCTGTGTATTTGTGTCGACCCGTTTTACACAACACCAGCTGCTGACACAACACGTGTTTTGGGTATAAGTTTTGGTATACGTGTGTATGTTTCTGTATGTAAGTGCTATATCACACACACGCAGCACACCCCTACACTCCTGCATTCGGCCTTTTCTCCCTCCGCAGAAGCGGAGATTAGATCTCTTTCCAGGCGCATGCTTCAGACTTGGAGAAAATGCTTTCCTGTTCTCTTCAGAGCGCAAACTGGCCCGCAGGTCATTGGCGTCGTAATCGGCCCGTGACAGAACATTAGCGCAGCCGTGTCGAGCACCCCCGGACAGGGCCGCGAGACGGAGGAACAGGTGCGACTCCGGACTCTTCCGCCCCTCGTTCCTCTCCTGTGCTGCGAAGCGGCCATCTGTCGAGTCTTCGTCCCCGTGACCGACCCGTTCTCCCGCATGACCGATGCTGCCCCTGAACGCTGACTGGCTTTGGGCCAGGATCACAGAAGAAGATAACCGAGGCGCAGCTGCATATCTGATAAGATGGAGGCTGGCTGATTTTACGCTCTCCAGAAGCTTTCAAAACTCCCCGCTCCAGGCACCCCGTGCGACTCCTTTGATGAGATTTGTTTTTGGAGTGCTTTTTCAAAAGGTTCTCTCCGAACCAATCAAAGGTCTGCCAGGTTTTTTGACTTCCCAGCCCTTTGTTTGTTCGTTTGGTAACGCGGAGCTCCGCCCTGTCAGGGTTTACACCTCTGGTGTAGGCAGGCCAGTAATCTCTTCGCAAAAAACCTACCAGCTACAGCTCTGGTTACAACATTGGAAAGCATGACAATGAGCTTGCTCGAGTCAGGTCTTGCTGTGAATTCAAATTGAGCCCTGATTCGCTTAAAAGGCATGTGCCTTACCTCTGCGAGTAGAACGCTCCGCGTTTATGTTTCGTCTGCAGAACTCTCCCTTTTTTCATCTCCGGGCTCCGCTTCTGTTCATCTCTTTCCGGCTGCTAAAAATTCCAACCTTGCAGCTGTTTGTCAAGGTTACAGAGCTGCTCGCCGGCCTGCAGGGAACAGGAGTCTGATTCACCAACTCATCAAGCTGAGCATCGTGAAGAATTAATCTGAGCTCCAACCAAATGTCGTCATTAAGCTCCAGCTGACAAATTGGTTGATATAAATGTTTGAGATATCCAGGGCAGAGAAGCCTCGGGCAGCTCGCGGAACTGCTCACCTTGAGTGTGTGTGTGCGTGTGTGTGGGTGAAGTCGCTCTGCGGCTGGAACTTTTCTCCTGACTTATTATTAGACGTACGTCTCCGCAAGGCATGCGATCAATAGTAATTCAATCGCTGATCCGGTTGTAATTTGCAAAGAAAAATCTGGTGGCAGCTTAAGTCCTTGTAGCAACGTCCTTTCACAGTCCTGTGTCACTGAGCACTGAATTGAACAAAATGAGGTTTACCTTTTGTGTGCAAGTGTGTGTGCGTGTGTAAAAAATTTTTTTTCTCTATATCGCTTCTGATAAGGGCATCTGCCAATCAGATGTTACTGTAGGAATGAGATCGTGCAGCAGGACACACCCTTGCGGTCCTGGGCCTCAGCTACAGAAGCATTTATACAGGTCATTTTTTTTATTTGAATGCAAATTTGCACCATGTTCGTCAGCAAGGTCCGGAGCACTGTGATTGGATGAGGTGAGGATGCTAACTGAGCTCCCTGGGGCAGGTAGGTGGTGCTCGAATCAGTAGTGAGTTGGACTGGAAGGTAAAAAGTTGGTGGCGCAGTTATTTCAGGTGGTGAGGGGAACGCTGCCAAAAATGGACGTCAAGCCTAACTGCGAAGTACAGGAGCAGCGAAGAAGAAGTGTGTCAGCCAGTGAAGCTCACTGACGGGGTCACAGCGGCACCTGGTGGGGTGCGTCCGGATAACCAGAGCTAAACCGCTGGAAATCACCTCAGAACCGAATCGGACCACATCTGGGCCAGTCTCACCAAAAACGGCACGTCTTAAGATTCCCAAAGCTGGCACTCATGGCATCGTCTGCGATGATGATTTCTGTTACTGTCGGCGTCTTGAGTAATATTATTTGAAAAGAGCCAGAGTGTCTGCAGATTTTTGTTATAATCTAAAGTTAATTGGGTGAATCGGGTGTCATTGGGGTGGGTTTGTGGTGTATTTGTGGATAAGGTTGGATACCGATTTGCATGGAGGTTCGGCTGGTCCAACCCCCTCACTTTTAAAGGTACTCTGTCGACAACAGCTGCACAGCCTATTAACCATTACAAGCCAATTCAGAATCTATTCCTTTGTGACATCACATGGGGAAGTGGCAGCCCAAGGCCGAGATGGACAAATTAACTTCAGACCCCCTGTTAATCAACTCTTTCATTTTTCTGGGAGGTCTCTCCCCCTTGTGACCTCACAAAGGGCAGTTTTTGAACCTGGTGGTATGGTGGGGGACCTGTGAGAGCCGTTTCTCCTGAGTATTGACCCTCATCCTGCTGCCTGGGACTCTAAGCCCCGCTCAGCCCAACTCTGCAGGGAGACTGCGGCCATATTGGCTTCCTTGAGGGAAATTGGTCTGGAAACAGAGAAGTGCCAAAGCTTACAGAGAGGGATGGAGAGAGTGAGATATATATGAAGTTTGTTTCCAAAATGCAATATATCCATTTCACTCATTCACTTCATTTTCACTCATTTTGAGTAAATCAGCTTTTTCTATGTTCGTGCCGATCGCATTTTATGAAAAAAAAAACAAACTTTTACCCTTAAGAAATACACCCTATAGTATGAATTTCTAGAAATGTGTAAGAAGCACAGGGCTATTGCTCTGCAATATCATCTCAATTTTGGAATTTTGGCACTTATTGCATTTTGGAAACAAACTCTTCATATATTTTACAATGCCTTGCCAAAATAAAAGGCACTGCTTGGAAATTAATGAACAAATTTCATAATTGGATCATTATTGCAGTTATTATTATGTTTTAGCTGGCAATAATCATTTTAACCCTGACTGATGAAGCGCATTGCTACTCATTTCTTAAAACATCATGTCAAAAGACGCATCCCTTGATGGTGGAAAAGATGTTGCAGTATTTCAGAACGGGTAAGTTATTGGCCTTCATCTAACACAGAAAACCATGAATGACAAAAAAAAGTTTGAGGATTCATTTTCACAGAAAAATTTGCCACCACAAACTGACCTTAAACACATTAAAAGTTAGAGGGATGTGCTCAAGAAAGGCCACCAAGTAGTTCAACCATAATGTCGAGAAGACAAGATCTCGGCCAAAAATTAATGGCATTTCTGATCGAAAATAAATGTCCTGGCATCGCATAAAGTTATCAAAACAATGACAAGATGAATTTGCACTGTAATCAAAGCTACAGGGATTCCAACTAAATATTTGAGTGAGCAACTTTGTTTTTGGCCGGGCAGTGTGTTTGTGTGTGTGTGTATGTGTGTGTATATATATAATATATATATATATGTGACCCCAGGGCACATAACTTTAAAAGCACCCGACTGAGGATTCTCCTTCAGTTAATTCCAATCTCAACTGCAGATTTAATCAAAACTGTATTTCGATGCCATCTGTTGGCACAGCTATCGAACAGCGGGAGACGCTTGCATCGCCTCCTCGTCTTCAGTCTGACTGATCCCCAGGGGCAGGAGAACTGAAAATTGAGTGATTGAGGACACTGGATTTGATAATATCACTCAAGAATAAGGCGGCACCGGAGTGATCATGGCAGGTCAGCACTTGAGAACGGTGTTATTTGCGTGATTTGCCATTCCCCAGGTGTTTGGGCCGTTGCGTCAGTCGGTGCTGGAGGGAGTGGAGGCCGGCTGAGTGAGGAGGTGCCAGAATGCAGAGGTGTTCCAGATGAATCTGAGCCTGCGGTTTGTCATTGGGACCAGAGGGGGACGCACAAAACGATCAACAGATGCTCTGTGAGTGCTATTGCAGGATTTTAATGGAAGAATTGCGCATGGCTCATACGTGCATCCGAGTGTTTGCGCGTGCAACAATTATTAGACCTTGTCAATGAATTCATTGTGTAGTCTGTTGCCAAGATAAAATCGGTTCTCTCCTGTTGTGAATAATGGAGCAGAGGGCAATCGATCTGTGAGCGTTACTTCATGCAGAATCTCTCAGGATATCGATCTGTGAGCGTTACTTCATGCAGAATCTCTCATGATATCGATCTGTGAGCATTACTTCATGCAGAATCTCTCAGGATATCGATCTGTGAGCGTTACTTCATGCAGAATCACTAATGATATCAATCTGTGAGCGTTACTTCATGCAGAATCTCTCATTATATCGATCTGTGAGCGTTACTTCATGCAGAATCTCTCATGATATCGATCTGTAAGCATTACTTCATGCAGAATCTCTCAGGATATCGATCCGTGAGCGTTACTTCATGCAGAATCTCTCAGGATATCGATCTGTGAGCGTTACTTCATGCAGAATCTCTCATGATATCGATCTGTGAGCATTACTTCATGCAGAATCTCTCAGGATATAGATCTGTGAGCGTTACTTCATGCAGAATCTCTCATGATAGCGATCTGTGAGCGTTACTTCATGCAGAATCTCTCATGATATCGATCTGTGAGCATTACTTCATGCAGAATCTCTCATGATATCGATCTGTGAGCATTACTTCATGCAGAATCTCTCAGGATATCGATCTATGAGCGTTACTTCATGCAGAATCTTTCAGGATATCGATCTGTGAGCATTACTTCATTCAAAATCTCTCAGGATATCGATCTGTGAGCGTTACTTCATACAGAATCTCTCATATCGATCTCTGAGAGTTACTTCATGCAGAATCTCTCAGGATATCGATCTGTGAGCGTTACTTCATGCAGAATCTCTCAGGATATAGATCTGTGAGCATTACTTCATGCAGAATCTCTCAGGATATAGATCTGTGAGCGTTACTTCATGCAGAATCTCTCAGGATATAGATCTGTGAGCGTTACTTCATGCAGAATCTCTCAGGATATCGATCTGTGAGCGTTACTTCATGCAGAATCTCTCAGGATATAGATCTGTGAGCATTACTTCATGCAGAATCTCTCAGGATATTGATCTGTGAGCATTACTTCATGCAGAATCTCTCAGGATATAGATCTGTGAGCGTTACTTCATGCAGAATCTCTCAGGATATCGATCTGTGAGCGTTACTTCATGCAGAATCTCTCAGGATATAGATCTGTGAGCATTACTTCATGCAGAATCTCTCAGGATATAGATCTGTGAGCATTACTTCATGCAGAATCTCTCAGGATATTGATCTGTGAGCATTACTTCATGCAGAATCTCTCAGGATATAGATCTGTGAGCGTTACTTCATGCAGAATCTCTCATGCTACTTCAGATTCCCATGTCCCCATGCTGGGATTCCTCTGTTCAGTATGTCCCTCAGGTTTTTTTTTTTTTTTTTGGATTTGTGTCAGGTGACTGCAGCGGCGGCTGGTGAACAGGCAATAAGGGCGGCTCAAAACAGTCCCTTAAAATTAATGATTGTTCACACCCTGTTTTTTAACATTTATTTAAATTACCATTACAGAATCTCTGAAAAGTCAACATTATCAGGTGTGGCCCGATTTCGTTTATAACACATTCCTATCAACTCTCACGCATTCGGTGTGAGTTTAAGTGGCATTTTTACGTTCCCCTGCTGTTGTCAGCAATTATTCAATCAACGCTTATGTAAGAGATTCATGCGCGGAATTGAAGTCCCTGTGCATGGAGGAGTTGGAAGCGATGGAACTGCATTAAGACGTTTCAAATGATCTTATTTCATTTAAACGATCATGAAACACATGCATTGCTTCCAATCCCTTAATAAAGAAAAGCGTGAGAAGTTCAGAGTCGTAATCGGTACGCGTTTTAAATGAAAACTGGCCACATCAGATAATGTTGAGAGTTATCGGAGTTTCCTTAATGGTAATTTAAATGAATGATTGAAAACGATTTGTGAACAACCACTAATTTTAAGGGATTGTTTTGAGCCTCCCCTATCGCCAGTTCACTTGCCGCTACTGGGTGACTGTCTTGACCAAGCGAAAACCTTGGGTCTGTGGGTCTTGAACCATGTTTGTGTTCATTGTGGTGCATGATTTGGATCATTGTTCAGTTGAAAGATACAAACACTGCCCAGTATAAACTGCTGGATGTGCTGGTTAAACAATCCAACCCATGGAAGCCCCTCGTCAGAGTTTATGGAGCTTAAAGGATCAGCTGCTAACGTCTGGAGCCAGGTGCCACAGGACACTATCAGAAGTGAGTCAGGTACCACAGGACACTATGAGAAGTGAGCAGGTACCACACGACATTATCAGAAGTGAGTCAAGTACCACAGGACACTATCAGAAGTGAGCAGTTACCACAGGACACTATCAGAAGTGAGTCAGGTACCACAGGACACTATTAGAAGTGAGTAAGGTACCACAGGACACTATCAGAAGTGAGCAGGTACCACAGGACACTGTCAGAAGTGAGTCAGGTACCACAGGACACTATCAGAAGTGAGTCAGGTACCACAGGACACTATCAGAAGTGAGCAGGTACCACAGGACACTATCAGAAGTGAGCAGGTACCACACGACATTATCAGAAGTGAGTCAGGTACCACAGGACACTATCAGAAGTGAGCAGGTACCACAGGACACTATCAGAAGTGAGTCAGGTACCACAGGACACTATAAGAAGTGAGTCAGGTACCACAGGACACTGTCAGAAGTGAGTCAGGTACCACAGGACACTATCAGAAGTGAGCAGGGTACCACAGGACACTGTCAGAAGTGAGTCAGGTACCACAGGACACTGTCAGAAGTGAGTCAGGTACCACAGGACACGATCAGAAGTGATCAGGTACCACATGACACTATCAGAAGTGAGTCAGGTACCACAGGACACTATCAGAAGTGAGTCAGGTACCACAGGACACTATCAGAAGTGAGTCAGGTACCACAGGACACTGTTGGAAGTGAGTCAGGTACCACAGGACACTATCAGAAGTGAGCAGGGTACCACAGGACACTATCAGAAGTGAGTCAGGTACCACAGGACACTATCAGAAGTGAGCAGGGTACCACAGGACACTATCAGAAGTGAGTCAGGTACCACAGGACACTATCAGAAGTGAGTCAGGTACCACAGGACACTATCAGAAGTGAGTCAGGTACCACAGGACACTGTCAGAAGTGAGTCAGGTACCACAGGACACTATCAGAAGTGAGCAGGGTACCACAGGACACTGTCAGAAGTGAGCGGGTACCACAGGACACTGTCAGAAGTGAGTCAGGTACCACACGACACTATCAGAAGTGAGTCAGGTACCACAGGACACTATCAGAAGTCTTTGAACTCCATCTTATTGACATCTTGGTGGTCAGAGCAATTTTGGCAGTTTTCGGGAGATTTGCACAATGTTATGCAGGTGGTTTTTATGTTGCAGCTGATCGGTGTATAATTTAATTTTCCACATGTGCAAATGGAATTGGCGTCAGGAGAGGGGCTTCTGGCTCAGTGTCAGGTGATTGTGCGGTCATGCTGGTGGAGAATTTCCTGCCGGGACTTCATGCACTCAATACTAATCCAGTTCACTCCACCATCTGCTACATTCAGATGGTCAGTGGCAAAGCCAGCAGGCAATAAATATAGATAATTTTACTCAGAGAACATTATTACAAGCCGATGGGTTATTGAATATCCACTTATTCCAACAGCACTGGAAGCTTTTTTTATTCGAAACATTTGAAGGTTAATGGTCTTTATTTCTAGCCTTACTCTCCTTCTATTCTCCAACTTCAAGAATACCGACTCTAAGACTGATTCACTGCACACGGACAGATTTGTGTTCTCTTTAACTGTAAACCTTGTCCTCACAGTGTCCTGTGTAATACGTTGGCAGGCAGTTCTATTACAGAGTTGAGTGATTCAGCCTTAGAATAAGAGTACATGGTGTATTTGGAGCAAGTGGCTGGCTATCTGCAGCAGTTGGCCACTGTTCTAGAAGTTGCCTAATTGTTAATAAATGTTTTGGGCCAATACCTCTGCTCGCAAGAATTGCAGCAGTTTAAATTCTCTCTTGCAGGCTCATGATTCTCTGTAGGTATAGTGCTGAAATGTGGGTCCAATTACAGACACACGAGGGTTTCTCATCAACCCTGCCAAGTGCAAACTGAGCAAGACTGTGCAATATTCCGGTGTTTTGTCAGTGGACAGAAGTGCGACATCTGCCTGGTGCATTTGGGTGGGATGTATTCTCGGATCTCCAGTTCTAAGCATTGTGTGTTGAGATATGCCCGCTAATAAACCAACCAGCTGCTGTTTCTTCAGGCATCGACAACTCCGCTCCAGTATCACCCTGTGGATTTTGGTTTTCATGCGTGCAGGTAGTATCGAGCGGTCCTCCGGCACAGCGCATGCGCGAGTAGGCGGTTGCTCCGCTGTGACAGCGCTCGCACAGGCTGGCTACTTGTAGTCTGCCTGCTTGTCTGCGAGAGAAATGGTATGTCTCGGATCTAACATTTCATAACAAATATATCAAGCATGCGAGCCGAAAAGGAACATGACAGCTCACCGCCGAGAGAAGGTTTCACCCCCGCTGTGTCTGTCCGTCCTTTTCGGACCAGGACGAGGAGTTACTTGCTATGTGGTGCTGGTGCTCGTCTGCGCGCTCTGCTACTGTAACTCTCTGCAAGGGGAGTTCGTGCACGACGATGTTTGGGCGATCATCAACAACCCCGATGTCAGACCAGGATCCAGCCTGGGCAGCATCTTCTTCAATGACTTTTGGGGGAAGAGGATGGCTGATAACACGAGCCACAAATCCTACAGACCGCTGTGCATCCTCACCTTCAAGTAAGATGCCTTATTGTAAGAGCGCGTCCGCTATCGCAGCAGAGGCATGACTGTATGTGGTGTCAGTTATGTTTTTGGTTTCTGGACTTCACATCTGGATGAATTACACTGACGAGTAACATTATCCGGGTATCAGGAAAGATGAGTACCGGGCGCTATACTCCCGTTCCTTTATGTGTCCACTGCCTGACTGAGGAAGGACTTTGGTACCATAAGTTCTCAAGCGCTGCTTCTGAGGACCAACATCTGGATCAAGTGTCCCGGGAATGTTTATTAACACGTCAACTGATGATAGACCAAGTATCACAAATATACGATCGGCTTGTCTCTTAAACTATTGCGTAAAAGAAGAAACGCGCTCTGCTAAAAATAACGGGCAATCTGAATACCTGATGCTGTGCGAAGCGGTGGGGATCGGACTTGTATCTTTTTAGTGTCGTTTCCGTGGGTCACTTGTTGCGTAGCAATCGTAAAACTTAACGTTTCACTTTCGATCACATCGGTTTGTTTCTTTGAAGGGCTTTGGTTGAGAGGTTTGTGCAAATGCTTTTGGCCAAGTCGGTATTTATCAGTAGTATTGCAGTCAGGACGGACAGAAGCGGCGGTTTCGCCAGCTGGCAGCTGTAGCTGAAAGGCGTTTCTTGGTCTGTCACATGGGAAGCCTGTTTTCCTAAGCCTTGTATTACTCCGTTAGTTTGCAATTAACGAAACCTCGGATTTTGAAACGTCTGATGTTCCGCACTCATCCGATTGATGAATGACATCTAGATCGTGTTTGCCGCATGAAGTGTGTTTGTCGTGTCACTAACTTTGACATCTCAGATCTGCGGAAAAATGGCCAATAAATGTGTTTCGTTTTTCCGCAACGTAAAAGCTCGATCAAGCCCTACCCAAACTACACGGAGCGAATGAATGGGGTGAGGGGGGTTACCAGTTGTTGGCCGGAAGTTTCTCTTCAGGGGATACTGCGTGATGCTCCTCTATGGGGAATATGGTGCGCTGCTGCCAGTCCCCGGGCTGTTTATTTTGCCGAGTGCGCGTTATCAGTGGTCCTGGCGCCGTGACCGCGCCGCGCGACTGAGGAATGCGGAGGGATTCTCTGCCGCAAAGGACTGCGCTGTTTAAAGAGATAAGCGGACCAGCGCTATCGCGAGGCATAATGAGCCCATGAAAGGAAAATGTCTCTGGTTCCCCTTCATCAGCGAAACCTGGATGTGCGGCTCCCCACCCCGCGCGACCCCTGCGGTCAACCCATTCAGTCATCACCACCGTTTGTCCCAGTGCATTTTGACTTGTGTAGGCTTTTCAGTGAAGGGCTAATGCAGACGCTTCACAGAGTAGCAGAAGGGCAACACCCAGTGTTCTCCCCACTGACAACAGACCTGAGATGCACCTTCTCCAGGTTTTTTCTCATTTATGATCATTTGCAAACAATTACTTTCTGATTTTCACCTTCAGTGTGAAACCTGTGGTTTAGGGTGACATTCAGCCCCCATACTTGCGTTTTGGAGGAACAGCCTCTGGGCTGAAGGCCGTAACACCCCGCGGTCGCCGCTCTGAAGCAGGAAAGCATTGCTGATGTCTCTCACCTGAGCCAGATGGCTTTATTATCAGTTGTATCCGGGTGCGTTGCCATGCCGATGGATTGGCCCTCGCGGCATGACAGTTGATACTGATGACCTTTGGAGTCGTCAGCACACGGGTCTATTAATCTCGCCCCTCCTCTGCTTCCGGAAGAGTCTTCCTGAAGGTGACAGGACAGAGAAGCGTAGAGGGAGAGAAGGAGGGAGGGGGGCGGATGAACCTGACTATGGAGAGCAGAGGAGAGACGTCTTCATCAATTTTTAACGGCTCGGCTCGTCTGGCGTACGGGACGGCGCACGTGCCGGAACGCTGTTCCTCGAGTGTCATGGGCTTGTCCGGGTGACCTTAACATGCGGCTCACAGGTGGTCTGTCTGAAAGAGACGACACACATTTCCATCGCTCTCTGTGACTCGGGTTCAGGCGCGGCGAGGGGAATCCCAGCGAGGTTTTTCCATCGGAGTTTAACATATTCGGTGGGGGCTGCGCCCCGCAGCCCGTCTCCTGATTAAACTCAGCTGTGGAAGGCGACTGGCCTCCCGCAGAAAGCGGAGAGCGCTGCAGCTGGCAGAGAGGACTCCTGTGTAAATTTATGCCATATGTTATGCGGAGTAATCTATACGCATTGCTCTGCACGCAGCCGCACAGTCTGACCCCCAGGAGCCGCGCAATGAATTATTCCCAAAAACACGCGCTCATTTTTATCACCGTACCTTATTATTTTTTTTATTCCCGTCCCTGAAAATCAGAAGGATCGATTTCCCTGGCGGCAGCCCGTTCTGAAGGGGGGAAGAATTTGCTGGAAAGGGCTTTTAATTTAATCCATTACTGCGAGAAAAGGCCTGTTCAGTGCGTCAGCTGGATGCGGAGCGCTGGGCCGCGCAGGCATCGGTCTCACGGCATCGCATTATTCCAGGCACCGACAGCCATTACGGCTCAGAAACTGGCTCCCAGAACTTCCTGCACCTTCACCTGCAGGTTTCACCTCATTTCACTGCAGTTGCTAGACCTTGAGCCGACCCTCGGCCGCTCGTGTCTGTTTACTCGCTGGAAGAGTGATGCGGAGAGAAATACAATATAAGCCTAGATTACATTTTTTTCTGAGAGCAATGAATCGGAACTGAGCAGTAATTCAGCTCTGTCCTGGGTCATAGTTCTGTGTTCGGTGCTCAGTCTGAGTGACCTTGTCCACTAATGTCTCAGTCTGACTGCACCAGACCAAATGTCACTTTTTATGTACGCTGGTGGGAGCAGTTTCTGATGATGCGCTAAGCTCTTCACGGGAGTGTAATTACCTGAGCCGATACTGGAGCTGACGGGCGTTCTCACTGCCGTCTCCTGTCCGTGTTTTATCAAATACTGATGCTGAGTAAAAATGAGCGGATCTAATTTGTGTTTTTCGTGTCTGAAAGTGAGATTCATGGCCTGTTATGACTTAACGAGGACTAGATGATGGTTTGTGTTTCCCTAACGTATAAAATCGTGGACCTGATTGCCGATGCAGTTTATCTCCGTACTTCGGTTTGCTCTGAACACTGAAAAGTACGACAGAGGCATTTACAGTCGTACTCCGTGTGAGTTCTCGTTCAGATCAGGCGAACGCTGCCTGAGAGATTTCCTCCAGGTGTGATGGGGTGTGTGTAACTGCTGTGCAGCCATTATCGTCAATAATTACATTTCCATATTACTGTCAGCTGAAGGTCAGACTAACTCTCCCAATTTTCCCTTTTCTATCTCCATCTCTCTTCTCTCCCCTTGTTCCTCCCTCTCTCACAATCCTTCCTTCCTTCTTATTCCTCCCTCCCTCTCCCCTTATTCCTCGCTCTCTCCATCCTTCCCACTCTCCTACACCCTCTCTCTCTCTCTCCCTCCCTCAGGTTGAACGTGGTGCTCGGCGGTCTGACTCCGCTGTACTTCCACACGGTAAACGTGTGCCTGCACTGCGCCGTCAGCGTCCTGCTCATGCTCACGTGCGAGCGCAGCGTGTTCCAGGACGGCCGCCCGGCCTTCCTCGCCGCGCTCCTCTTCGCCGTTCACCCCGTCCACACGGAGGCTGTGAGTACGCGCGCGGGCCGGGATCTACAGGACCCGCCGCGCACGCTCTGTCGAAGCGCTCGTTTAATCATGCTCTCGCCGCTCCTCTCGCGGGGATTTGAATTTCAAAGGTCCTTCCCTCGTAAACTGGCTGTCATCACTGAATAAACAAATATAGCTTCACCCCATAAACCCTACGGACCCATGTAAGGGTCCATCAAATGTAGCGGCTGTATTCGAGCCTGTGGAATTTAAAGCCTATTTTACATTCTAGTGGGTCTCCCAAGCCTTACAAATATGTCAATAAATATGTCCCAAATATGTCCTGCTGAATTTAAGGGAAATGTGATGTGAAAGATAGTTATTTTCAATTTGATGAAATGCTGTGGCCATAAAAATATGGCATCCTGGCTTTGAATTATACTATTTCCCTCAATATAAGTGTGATATAGATTCACTGAAGTGCTGCAACTAGCAGATACAGAATGTGTGGGTGACATTGTCCTGCAATATGAAACTAAATGCTTTTTCTGACTATGAGCCTGCTTTAGGGAAAAAAAGTGAAAAGTTAGAGTTGGAGTTCTGGGGGTTAAGTCATTCCATCTCCACTCCTTTTACGGGGATTTGAATTTCAAAGGGAGAGGAATTCATAAATTGATTGTCATCATTGAATAAACACATATATCTTTTAACTCCAGAAAACTAAACTCTCTTACTTTTAATGTATCAAAAAATTGTTTTATATTCTTTAACGATTGTATAAGTGCAATGTTTGTCCATAATTAAAATTGCTTACACCCCTCCAGGGGTCAAGTCAGAGCTGTTTTGCAAAGTCATTGTGGCTGTCTAAGCAGGAGGTTACCTTTCGATGAACAAAGCCTTTCCTCCAATCAGAATCTGACCCTGGTTTCCTTCTCTCACTGTTTATTAACTGAAGAGTTTCTCCTGCTGATTGGCTGGATTGTCTTCCTGGTTCGGGAGGTGGAACATCAGCAGTTCCCAGCCCTCAAACACCATAATTTTATGATTACATTGAAACTTGCCCCACCCTTAGGTCCCAGCACAGGCTGCACCTGATCTTCCTCTTTGTTGGAGTACAGGTCCTGCACTTTTGTCCCTGGTAGGAGCTGGAGGTGTAGAAGATGGTGGCTTTTTTGCGTAGGGCCATGTAGGAGAATAGGATCGGCATAGATGTTTATCATTTTACTTCAAGCAGGAAGAAGGACAGATGGTGTGTATAGTTTAACTCCACTGAGGAGAGAAGGACAGATGGAGGTGTGTGTTGTAACTCGCTGAAGAGAGAAGGACAGATGGAGGTGCGTCTTGTAACTCGCTGAAGAGAGAAGGACAGATGGAGGTGCGTGTTGTAACTCGCTGAAGAGAGAAGGACAGATGGAGGTGTGTGTTATAACTCGCTGAAGAGAGAAGGACAGATGGAGGTGCGTGTTGTAACTCGCTGAAGAGAGAAGGACAGATGGACGTACGTGTTGTAACTCGCTGAAGATAGAAGGACAGATGGAGGTGGGGGGTGTAACTCCCTGAAGATAGAAGGACAGATGGAGGTGCGTGTTGTAACTCGCTGAAGAGAGAAGGACAGATGGAGGTGCGTGTTGTAACTTGCTGAAGAGAGAAGGACAGATGGAGGTGTGTGTTGTAACTCGCTGAAGAGAGAAGGACAGATGGAGGTGTGTGTTGTAACTCGCTGAAGAGAGAAGGACAGATGGAGGTGTGTGTTGTAACTCGCTGAAGAGAGAAGGACAGATGGAGGTGTGTGTTGTAACTCGCTGAAGAGAGAAGGACAGATGGAGGTGTGTGTTGTAACTCGCTGAAGAGAGAAGGACAGATGGAGGTGTGTGTTGTAACTCGCTGAAGAGAGAAGGACAGATGGAGGTGTGTGTTGTAACTCGCTGAAGAGAGAAGGACAGATGGACGTGCGTGTTGTAACTCGCTGAAGAGAGAAGGACAGATGGAGGTGTGTGTTGTAACTCGCTGAAGAGAGAAGGACAGATGGACGTGCGTGTTGTAACTCGCTGAAGAGAGAAGGACAGATGGAGGTGTGTGTTGTAACTCGCTGAAGAGAGAAGGACAGATGGAGGTGTGTGTTGTAACTCGCTGAAGAGAGAAGGACAGATGGAGGTGTGTGTTGTAACTCGCTGAAGAGAGAAGGACAGACGGAGGTGCGTGTTGTAACTCGCTGAAGAGAGAAGGACAGATGGAGGTGCGTGTTGTAACTCGCTGAAGAGAGAAGCACAGATGGAGGTGTGTGTTGTAACTTGCTGAAGAGAGAAGGACAGACGGAGGTGCGTGTTGTAACTCGCTGAAGAGAGAAGGACAGATGGAGGTGTGTGTTGTAACTTGCTGAAGAGAGAAGGACAGACGGAGGTGCGTGTTGTAACTCGCTGAAGAGAGAAGGACAGATGGAGGTGCGTGTTGTAACTCGCTGAAGAGAGAAGCCCAGATGGAGGTGTGTGTTGTAACTTGCTGAAGAGAGAAGGACAGATGGAGGTGTGTGTTGTAACTTGCTGAAGAGAGAAGGACAGATGGAGGTGTGTGTTGTAACTCGCTGAAGAGAGAAGGACAGATGGAGGTGTGTGTTGTCACTCGCTGAAGAGAGAAGGACAGATCACGCTCCTCTGTGGTTTATCTAATGGCCACTGTGGAAGGACATTGTGCCGCTCTCCTCCATCATGGCTGCGTCGGAGCAGCTCTTTGGCGGTAGCGCCACAGCCTCAGAGTCGCCTCATTAGCGTGGGCCGTTAGCCGGCTGGCCTGTGTGGAGAGGCACAGAGAGCTTATCGCCCCACAGCTGGCGGTCTCTCTCAGGCTGCTCACGGCTGCCTCCCTCCCGCCAGCTGTCCTCTCAGTATGGGGCCAGGGCTGTGTGTTCAGCTGTGAGCTTCGGTGTGAGTCAGCTGAGTGCCTGTCTGAGGCGGTGTACACTCTCTGCTCCATAAGTATTTGGAAAGCCGGGCTGTTGTAGACGACTGTGATTCTGTGTGCTTTTTCTCCATATTCAGTTGAAGCAGAAGCGTACGATCTGTACGCTAGCTAGAGTGCACCCTTTACATTCATCTGGAGAGAAACTTGTTGGTATTACTGCCCATTAAAATGATATTGCAACCTGGGAACATCAACATCAATCTCAGTATCTGCCCTGTTTCTGCAAGCCCCTCCCTGTTAGTGTGACCACACCCACATCTTTGCAAGACACTCCCGCCATACTACTAGCCACACCCAAGCAGGGCCTAGCCACACCCACCCATGTCTGAATAACACTCATATGCACCGGCACGCACATTTAAACACACGCACACTGCATATTTGCACACACACACGCGCTCAACACATGAATCCACTGTTACACGCAACATACTACATGCGCAGGTGTGCAAACACAATGTTATCATGCATTGTCCTCACACATGCACACTTTATACATGCACACACACACAGACACACACACTGTCCACACTCAAGCGCACATACACTGTTGCACACACTGTATACACGCGCGCGCGCACACACACAGAGTAAGCTGACCCATACAGAGCGCTCTCTGTTTTATCCCCATGTGAGGGGGTGGGGAGTGCATGTGGCACACGGCCCATGTTTATACTGGCGCAGTGCCAGCGAGCGAGCAGCTCAGACACACAGTAAATCTGTGACATCATAACCGCTTCCCCGCAGTGTCCGACTGACCCCGCCCTCCGCGTGTCAGAGCAGAACAGACCGTCAGCGCACCTGGGTAATGCACTCCAGCTCTTAACCCGACTGCAGCTTTGCATCGCGGTGTGTGTGAGTTTGTGTGTCTGTGCGTACCTCTCTGCTTGTGTGTTTGTGTACCTGCGTATGTCGTGTGTGTATTTGTCCCTGTGTGTTTGTATTGTGCATATAAACTGTGTGTGTGTTTGTGTGTACCTCTGTGAGTGCTACTTTTCGTTGCTTTATTAGCACCTGACTTGCAGCAGCTTGGAGTGAAGAATTCAGAGTATTCGCGCATTTGTGTGTGTGTGTGTTTGCTTGTGTTTATGCGATTAAAGAATGCAGACTGGAGGCGTGTTGCGGTTTTTGCCGTCGATCATCTGCTGATTATCAGATGGGATGGAAAAGCCGAGTCATCACAAAAACATTGGGCCTCCAGTGCAGACATGCCTGAGAAATGTGCACTCAGAGTCCGGTAACGGAGGGGAACGCGGCGGTCTTTATAGAGCGGACACACACAACACAGTATACTGTCGGTGCGCCTCCTGTTCCTGGATGGGGGCTGGTCTGCTGGAGAGAGCGCGTTGCCATGACAGCTGTGTCTGACTTATGCTTTGCGTGTCCCTCATTCCACGACCCCCTCGACAAACAACAAAAATCTGTGTTCGAAGTTTAGCAGCAAACCTTGGCTAAGATCTGCTGCGATGGTTCAGGTTTCACCGCCGTAATGAGACTCTGAGTGCGGCAGTAAATTATCGGTGGGAAAAACACTCTCTGTGACATTGAATCCTTGGCGTTATTAGGCCTTGCGGTCCCGTCAGCACTGCAGGGCACTGTGTGATATTGTGTGCAAGACTGGGGAAGCAGATCGTTCAACACAAATTTCAGCCAAACGTACACAGTTTAAGTCATGCAGCACTTCAAAAGGGTCGCGCAGCAGAGTATAAATCAGGCCTCGCGTCAGAGGAGACCGAAGCTTCAGAAGTGTCAGGTACTGGCACTTAAAGACTCAGGTTTATCATTACTGTAAGCTGCAGATATCAGGGCTCTCCTGGGACTGACTGACTGTCTGTCTGTGTGTGCGTGTGTGTGTGTGTGTGTGTGTGTGTGTGCGTGTGCGCGTGCACGTGTGCGTGTGTCTGTGTGTGTGTGTGTGTGTGTGTGTGTGTGTGTGTGTGTGTGCGTGTGTGTGTGTGGCCCTGTGTACACTGGCCCTAATGCACTGGCCCTAGTACACTGGCGCTAATGCCCTGGATCTAATACACTAGCCCTAATGCACTGGCCCTAATGCGCTGGCTCCAATGCACTGGATCTAATGCACTGTCCCTAATGCACTGGCTCTAATGCCTTGGATCTAATGCACTGTCCCTAATGCACTGGCTCTAATGCACTGGATCATATGCACTGGTTGTAGGACACTGGCCCTAATGCACTGGTCATAGAACAATGGCTCGAATTCACTGACCTGATGCACTGGCTCTAATGGATTGGATCTAATACACGGGCCCTAGTACACTGGTTCTAATGCACTGACTCTAATGCACAGGCCTTAGTACACTGGCCGAAATGCACTGGCCCCAATGCACTGGCACTAATGCACTGGATTTAATGCACTGGCCCTAATGCACTGGATTTAATGCACTGGCCCTAATACACTGGATCCAATGAACTGGCCCTAATGCACTGGCTCTAAAAAAACTGGCTTTATCACGCTGTCTCTAATAAACTGGCGTAAATGCAGTGGCTGGACTCCAGTCGCCCGCCGTACTGCAGTACAGTTGCCTGGACACCTCCTTGCTCTCCTGTCAGTCAGCGGTCGATTATCAGCCCTGGAGAAAAGCTTCTTGGAGTGTTTTCCAATTTGGGGTGTCATTTAAGTGCTGCACACACACACACACACACACACGCTCGCAGTGTTACTGTGCTATTTAGATGATTGAGAAGTGTGTTGTGGCTGCATGAAGAGCAGGTCACATCCCTGCGCTGAGCGCTCTGAGACTGGTGCTGTGGTGCGCTGATGAAACTACACAACACAACAGCACCTGCAGGCTTCTCCTCTGTGCGCCGAAGTCACCTCTGCCCCCTGTAGGACCCCTGTTACTTCACTGTAGTTGTTGCAATGCAGCCTCAGCTTTACCCTGTACTTGCAGGAGGACAGGTGTGCTGGTTAACACTTTATGTGTGTGTGTGTGTGTGTGTGTGTGTGTTATGCAGGTGTCGGGAATCGTGGGAAGAGCTGACGTCCTGGCTTGTCTCCTGTTCCTCCTGTCTTTTCTCTCCTATGTTAGGTAAGAGCCCGCGCGCGTGTGTGTGTGTGTGTGTGTGTGTCAGGTCATCAGTGTAATGTTGTGTGCGCTCAGTCGTGCAGAGAGCCCCTGTAACTACAGCAGACCAACTGGAGCCCAAGAATGGGGATCTTCCTCATCTTAAATATGGTGACCAAAACATCCGACTCACTGCTGTGTGCATCTGTGTGTCCGTTAGTGTGTGTCACTGTGTTGGAGTAGTGTGTGTGTGTGTGTTTCTTTATTTTACTGGGTAATTTTATTTGTGTATTTTTGAGGAAATTGTTTTATGTATTCCATGTCTGTAATGTGATTGCGTGTTTCGAATGCATGTGAATGAATTCATGCTTTTGAGTTCAGTGAAGTGTGTTTTTATGTTAACAGGAGCATTGACGGGAGCTGTGCGGGGGAAACGGCGCCCCCTACAGTGTCGTACTGGTCCCTGCTGCTCAGCCTGCTGCTGGGGACCTGTGCAATGCTGGTGAAGGAGACGGGAGTTACGGTGTTCGGAGTGTGTGTGGTGTACGACGCCCTGGTGCTCTGCCGCAAGCCTTTACTCTCGTAAGTGTGCTAGTGTGTGTGTGTGTGTATGGGTGTGTGTTTGTGCGTACGCTCATGCGTGAGTGTGTGAGGGACATGAGAGAGAGAGAGAGATATCGTCTGTTTTGTTTTGACACCTCAGGTGGGTCACTGACAGGCTTTATAACTTTGACAAAGTTAGGAGTCAGGATTGAAGCTGATGCGCTCAAAGTGCGAGAGAGACTGACTGACAGCTCAGGCAAAGATGAAAACTTGCAGCTTTGAAGATTATCTTAAATCAAAATTCACCTCTGCCTCAGTTTTTTTCAATCCTGAATAACCGTACAAACACATAGTATTGTCAAAAAATCCTGTAAAGATAATAAGCCGGAAAAACTTCGGTATTTTTCCTACAAAGATCGTTTCCCGCTGCTTCCTGAAAATCAGTTTTGCTTTTGATTTGGTGTCCTTGAGAATCAGCGGATGTAGTGTCAATTAAATATGTCCGCCAATCATATCCTTACCCCCCTCCAATCAACATCCTTTTACACGTCCGTCGCCATTCGGAACGAACGATCGCATATTATGTCCATCGGATCGACTCCTCTCCTCCGTGAAAATTCAGCTGAAAAGTTTTATTTGAACACACTGTACGACAAACTGCGGGAGGTTGCTCTGTTCCTGTTTCCATTTCACCGAGACCTTGAAGATGTCCTGACTGCTGGAATCAGCTTTTCTTTTTTTTTCTTTTTATTTATTTTTTTCTTATAAATTTGGCATCTCCAATCCCGCCCGAATCTGGAATGCCCAATTGGTGAACTATGTACAAGACTTGCTCGTGTGCAACCCCTTGCTGCCAACTCAGGATCGTGAGGACAGTTCACGGCTCTCCTCCGAAGCACGTGCCCATCAGCCACTGCTTCTTATACACTCATTGGTTGCATCTTCGCAAGTTCAGAACGAGGGCGGAGGATACCCGGACATGAACAGGCTTAGAGTCTTCCTGACGAGCGCCCGTCTGGCCAACAGGAGGCGCTTGAGCAACGAACAAAGTTGTTTATTTAATTTCCCATTTCTGATAGTGCCTTCCCAATTTGAGCGCTACAGCTATACAGCGCTATAGCGAATTGTGCGCTACTCTGAAAAAGCGGCCGACCACTGCCGGTTGATACGACCGGGGCTCGAACCCGCGATGTGATTGTCACTTGAGCACTTCAACGCAGTGCCTTAACCGAGTGAGCTATCCGGCAGTCTCGGAATCAGCTTTAAGAATACCACAGAGCAAGAATGAAAGGAGGCTTTATCTCTGTAACCATACCTGTAGCTCATCTCTGCAACCATACCTGTGTTTAAAAGCAGGGTCTCATAATTCATCCTTCAGTTCAGTGTTGGAATGGAAATGCATTTCGAGTTCTGTGCTGCAGTCACGCGGTCAAGGAACAGTCTGCTAATCCGTCTACCCGGGCCGCTCGGGCTGTAATACCAGGCTTCTCTCCAAAGCTCATATGACAGCTGTTTGCAGAATGCACCAGGTGCTGCGATGTGACTGGGTGCAGAGAGAGCGCGATCTCTGAGGGGCCCCCACAGGGAGTGGGGTGTTGGTGTGTGTGCGTGTGTGTTGGTGCTGAAACACCTTTTCTTCACAAACACTACTGTGTGCTTATATCCCCCCCCCCCCGCACAGCTCCTCTACGTGTTAGCAATCGCAGCGCTAATAATACCCAGTTTCACGCCGCCTTCTCTCTCGCGGGTCCCGAGCACAAACGGGCGAGGCTCTCGCTAACTCAACTTCGCACCAACACACCCGTTACCAGCTCAAAGCATTTATACTTTTCTTTTTTTTTTTTTTGAATCATTGCTTTTTATGTCTGTGTGCTGAAGATATGTGAAGATTCTGGAGCTGCGCATTGTGTAATATTCACGACCTGTTACAGAGGTATCTGTTCCTGTCGTTCTGCGGGGAAGGTTCTGCATTCCTGAGACCTGTATATTTGTTCTTTCTGGAGTCCCTAGTTAATTCTCAATTACATTCTCAATTACAACTGAAAATTGCACTTTGAATACTCACCAATCTAGTTTCAGGTCTGGGCACAGCACTGGTACTGCTACTTGTCTGGATATAAATGACATTGTAAGAGCTCTAGATAACAGACAGCATTGTGCAGCCCTTTTCATCGACCTGTCTAAGGCATTTGATACTGTTGATCATGCCTGTCTTTTGAAAAGATTATCAAACATTGCCCTTGACAAATCTGCTTGTAATTGGTTTAAAAACTGTCTTGAGGATAGGACTCAACAGTGATGTCGATAGCTTTTCAATTTAGTGAGTCCCCGGGACCCACAGGTGGTGATTTGAGTGGGTCCCTGGGAAATTAAATGGGTCCCCAATGAAAAAATTATTTCTTTCTATTACTTATATTCTTCTATTTCTTAAATTGTATTGTTAAACTCCTTTGATGGTGGTATGGTATGATATGCTTATAGTTAACAGATATAGTCATGTATTTTGAAATGTATCTGAAATTAAAGAAATAAAATTCCAAATCTGAGAAGTTTATCGTAAAACAACGGTCACTGTGGCATGACATACAAAATTCAAATAAAATAGCATTTTTGTCGCAACATAAATAGCACCAAAATAAATTACTAAAATTCAAATGAAAACAAAATGGTGTCTGAAGTACCAAAATGAATTGTCAATAAAAGTGTTGATTTTAACACATAACGAAGCATTCGCATCACCGTGAAAGAGTCAAAAAATAATTTGTCGCCAAAATCTTCTTGTCTGAACATCAACTAAATCAAATGAACTGAGTCAATCACTGAAACTTTTCACACAAAGATGAAACTTAACTAACACAGTGGAAAGTCTGTTGAGAAAAATAAAATGACGCAGATATGTTGGTGGTGTGAGGGTTGAAACAGCGCTTGTCTGGTCTGCTGACAGCAAGGTTTCTTTTGCTAGTGACTGTGATTTTAAACACGAGTTGTTCTTCACTATGAGCCAATTTCACAAAAGTATTTTAGCCTGCGTATAACCAACATGCGTTTAAATTTTAAATGCATGTCAAACTGCCGCTGTACGCGGACAGCCGAACGAACGTTTAAACATCATATCACAAGATGGGATCATCGCACGTTTAACTGCACGCAGATAACCTTGCGTTTGGCCCTCAGACTAAACAGGTGCAGTCAAATCACGACAACCTGCCAGTGCATGATGGGCATTTCCTTACCGGTTAATAATTCCGTATGTAAGGGTAGTTGCGCTGTGGACACGCATTTTGCACAGAGATGTCGGCAAAGAGAACGTGGTGAGAATTTCACTTCGCTTCATTGAATGTCAAACTTGATCTGCGTGTCCTGTGGACGTGAGCAAGATGCTGACGTCAGACGCTTCCTTCACCAAAACGGTTTCATCCTTGGCATTCGTGGTGATTTCACACACTCATTCATGGGAAAAATGAGGTGCGTCCCTGTGACACATGGAGAGTGAGTTTACTGCATCCTTTCAGATTTGAAAGTGTCAGAGACGCAGGACGCGTACCAAGCAACATCACCGCTCAATATATTTCATTTGAAAACATTCAGTCCCAAAGTTCTCAAATCAGCAGAGGAGTTCCACAAGGTTCAATTCTTGGCCCTTTGTTATTCACTATCTGTATTAATGATATTGGCTTATCTTTGGATCATTGTAAACTGCATTTATATGCTGATGATACCAGATACTCGACTGCTTCTTCAGTTCAGCAGGCCGTATCTAATCTGCAGCATGATTTTAACTCTATTCAAAGATCTCTAATTGATTTGAAGCCGTCTTAAATGAGGACAAAACAAGTTCATGGTATTCACCAAAGCTAGGAAAAAGGACCTCCTTGATTTTCATATTTGTACCCTGCAAGGTAGCTAAATTGAGCATGTTCCCCATTATCAATACTTGGGCATTTGGCTGGATAACAAGCTGACTTTTTATATGCATATTGAAAATTTAACAAAAAAGACAAGGAGTAAAATAGGCTTCTTATACAGAAAAAGGGCTTGCTTCAATTTGAAAAAAAAAAAAAAAAAAGAAGATTGTGCACTCCGTAATGCTCCCCATGCTTGATTATGGTGGTGTGATTTATAGGAATGCAGCTACTTCTGTTTTAAAACCTTTAGATTCTATTTATCATTAGGGTGGAGACTACCACTGGTTTTTGTTTATAAATGTGTTTTAATGAAAATCCCTCTTTATCTCGCTAGTCTATTTACGTGGTGAGTGGGTTGCCATGAGACACGGTCATAGGACTCATTGGGTCTGAATGTTCCTCGTATTTGAACGGAGCTCAGTAAGACCGCTTTTATGTATAATGTCTCACACACCTGGAGTCAGTTGCAAGCTGAACTGAAATTGAAAGAACTGGTTCCTTTCGGAAATTTTGGACAACTTTGATCAAATCATTTTATCAAGAGTATTGTAGTTGTTTTAATTAATGTTTTCCCTTTAATAATGGCATTGGTTTTTTTTCTGTCTTTTCTATGGTTCTACAAATGTCCTTGATAATGGTCTTATTTTAATTGTTTGTGATGCAGGGCCCTGCTGAATGGGAGACTTGGTCTCAGTCAGGCCTCCTGCTTGAATAAATCTAAATAAAATTTACTGTAGTTCTGCAGGGAAGGCAGATTGTTCCTGTGCTGTGTATATTTGCTGTAGTTCTGCAGGGAAGGCAGATCGTTCCTGTGCTGTGTATATTTACTGTAGTTCTGCAGGGAAGGCAGATCGTTCCTGTGCTGTGTATATTTACTGTAGTTCTGCAGGGAAGGCAGAGCATTCCTGTGCTGTGTATATTTCCTGTAGTTCTGCAGGGAAGGCAGAGCATTCCTGTGCTGTGTATATTTCCTGTAGTTCTGCAGGGAAGGCAGATCGTTCCTCTGTTGTGTATATTTCCTGTAGTTCTGCAGGGAAGGCAGAGCATTCCTGTGCTGTGTATATTTCCTGTAGTTCTGCAGGGAAGGCAGAGCATTCCTGTGCTGTGTATATTTACTGTAGTTCTGCAGGGAAGGCAGAGCATTCCTGTGCTGTGTATATTTACTGTAGTTCTGCAGGGACGGCAGAGAGTTTCTCTGCTGTGTATATTTACTGTAGTTCTACAGAGAAGGCAGAGCATTCCTGTGCTGTGTATATTTCCTGTAGTTCTGCAGGGAAGGTAGAGAGTTCCTCTGCTGTGTATATTTACTGTAGTTCTGCAGGGAAGGTAGAGAGTTCCTGTGCTGTGTATATTTACTGTAGTTCTGCAGGGAAGGTAGAGAGTTCCTGTGCTGTGTATATTTACTGTAGTTCTGCAGGGAAGGCAGAGCATTCCTGTACTGCGTATATTTACTGTAGTTCTGCAGGGAAGGCAGAGCATTCCTGTGCTGTGTATATTTCCTGTAGTTCTGCAGGGAAGGCAGATCGTTCCTCTGCTGTGTGTATTTACTGTAGTTCTGCAGGGCAGGTAGAGTTCCTGTGCTGTGTGTATTTACTGTAGTTCTGCAGGGAAGGCAGATCGTTCCTGTGCTGTGTATGTTTACTGTAGTTCTGCAGGGAAGGCAGAGTGTTCCTGTGTTATGAGCAGTGGCTGTAGCTGTGATTTCTGAGCAGGCGTCTCTCTTGCACAGAAGCCACAGCCCCCCTGCTGTGTATCTCGCCGTGTGACAGGCCTGGTAAACCCACAAACGCAGACTTCTGTCGTCCCCGAGAGACCTGCCTGCTGAAATGGCCGTTTCACAGCAGGTTAATAAGATCCCCTGTGTGTTTCACAAACACTCGCGCAGCTGCCTGTCACACGGGTGCTCCTGCTCTGTCGTGAGGGCAGGGTCGCCTCTCATGTTCTGCTGTTATTGTGGGCGGTACAGCAGCGCTGCTGAGGTCACTGAGAGACGGTCGGCCTCTCAGTGTCAATCATGTATGTGCTGTTTTACTCATTCATCGAGAACGGGATTGGAGGAAGCTAGAGAACCTAAGCTCAAGTTTGTGTGTGTGTGTGTGTGTGTGTGTGTGTGTGTGTGCCTGCACGTTAGCAATGTGATCTGACTGGCTGACCATTAAAACAGCCCTGTCGCAGTGTTTTCTGCTGCAGTGGTCTGAGAGGAACCCTGTATGGGTGCTGTGGTGCATAATGCCTCCTGTAATGAGTGTTAATTAGAGGTTAGTGCATGAGTTGGTACACACTGCATTAGTGAGGTGAGAGGAGGTGTGTGAGCAGTAGAAAGGCTGGGAAGGAGTGTGAAAAAGTGAGGAGAGAAATTACACTGGTGAAGAACATCTGACTGAAAATGTCTGTATTTACACGTGTGTTTGCACGCATGAATTATGCATGATTTATGCATGTGTGTTTGTGTGTCTGGATTTCTCCACAACCGTGTGCCACTGACTGCACACGACGGGTGTGTTGCTGAGGTCTGGAAGAAGTCCAGTGTGGAGCGTGAAGTTATTTGGCTTGGCGGTCCTGGAGAAAGCTGCAAGCGTCAATACCAGAGGCTCAGTGATCGACGGGTTATGATTGGGCTCTGGACTAGTTAATTGCAGATTTAGTTCAGTCGTTGCCGGAAACGTGAACTTCTCAGGGACTGGAGGCAGAGTGGCTGTGCTTTTATCTACCTGTGTACATAAACTCCGCCGGTTTCTCATGAGCGGCTCTGGTGTGCGTCTGTAGTTACATGCCCAGGCAGTGTGAGGCCCCTCCTCCGGTGCGCAGTTTTGCGCTGCTCATAGCTGTTTACTCGAGCACTTGGCACAGACCGACCCTCCAGGAAAAGGCCTCTTTACTTCGGTCGATTTCTGCCAGCAGCTGACTGCAGATACACAGGACAGGATCTGGTGCCAGCCCACAGTCCTGCTGGAGCCGTTCTCCGTGCAGTCGGTGTGTTCTTGCTCTGTTCACTAGTGTTCTCTCCTGTTCTATCCCTGTTCACTAGTGTTCTCTCCTGTTCTACCCCTGTTCACTAGTGTTCTCTCCTGTTCTATCCCTGTTCACTTGTGTTCTCTCCTGTTCTATCCCTGTTCACAAGTGTTCTCTCCTGTTCTATCCCTGTTCACTAGTGTTCTCTCCTGTTCTATCCCTGTTCACTAGTGTTCTCTCCTGTTCTATCCCTGTTCACTAGTGTTCTCTCCTGTTCTATCCCTGTTCACAAGTGTTCTCTCCTGTTCTATCCCTGTTCACTAGTGTTCTCTCCTGTTCTATTCCTGTTCACTAGTGTTCTCTCCTGTTCTATCCCTGTTCACTAGTGTTCTCTCCTGTTCTATCCCTGTTCACTAGTGTTCTCTCCTGTTCTACCCCTGTTCACTAGTGTTCTCTCCTGTTCTATCCCTGTTCACTAGTGTTCTCTCCTGTTCTATCCCTGTTCACTAGTGTTCTCTCCTGTTCTATCCCTGTTCACTAGTGTTCTCTCCTGTTCTATCCCTGTTCACTAGTGTTCTCTCCTGTTCTATCCCTGTTCACTAGTGTTCTCTCCTGTTCTATCCCTGTTCACTAGTGTTCTCTCCTGTTCTATCCCTGTTCACTAGTGTTCTCTCCTGTTCTATCCCTGTTCACAAGTGTTCTCTCCTGTTCTATCCCTGTTCACAAGTGTTCTCTCCTGTTCTATCCCTGTTCACTAGTGTTCTCTCCTGTTCTATCCCTGTTCACTAGTGTTCTCTCCTGTTCTATCCCTGTTCACTAGTGTTCTCTCCTGTTCTATCCCTGTTCACTAGTGTTCTCTCCTGTTCTATCCCTGTTCACTAGTGTTCTCTCCTGTTCTATCCCTGTTTACTAGTGTTCTCTCCTGTTCTATCCCTGTTTACTAGTGTTCTCTCCTGTTCTATCCCTGTTCACAAGTGTTCTCTCCTGTTCTATCCCTGTTCACTAGTGTTCTCTCCTGTTCTATCCCTGTTCACTAGTGTTCTCTCCTGTTCTATCCCTGTTCACTAGTGTTCTCTCCTGTTCTATCCCTGTTCACAAGTGTTCTCTCCTGTTCTATCCCTGTTCACTAGTGTTCTCTCCTGTTCTATCCCTGTTCACTAGTGTTCTCTCCTGTTCTATCCCTGTTCACTAGTGTTCTCTCCTGTTCTATCCCTGTTCACTAGTGTTCTCTCCTGTTCTATCCCTGTTCACTAGTGTTCTCTCCTGTTCTATCCCTGTTCACTAGTGTTCTCTCCTGTTCTATCCCTGTTCACTAGTGTTCTCTCCTGTTCTATCCCTGTTCACTAGTGTTCTCTCCTGTTCTATCCCTGTTCACTAGTGTTCTCTCCTGGTCTATCCCTGTTCACTAGTGTTCTCTCCTGTTCTACCCCTGTTCACTAGTGTTCTCTCCTGTTCTATCCCTGTTCACTAGTGTTCTCTCCTGTTCTATCCCTGTTCACAAGTGTTCTCTCCTGTTCTATCCCTGTTCACAAGTGTTCTCTCCTGTTCTATCCCTGTTCACAAGTGTTCTCTCCTGTTCTATCCCTGTTCACTAGTGTTCTCTCCTGTTCTATCCCTGTTCACTAGTGTTCTCTCCTGTTCTATCCCTGTTCACAAGTGTTCTCTCCTGTTCTATCCCTGTTCACTAGTGTTCTCTCCTGTTCTATCCCTGTTCACAAGTGTTCTCTCCTGTTCTATCCCTGTTCACTAGTGTTCTCTCCTGTTCTATCCCTGTTCACTAGTGTTCTCTCCTGTTCTATCCCTGTTCACAAGTGTTCTCTCCTGTTCTATCCCTGTTCACTAGTGTTCTCTCCTGTTCTATCCCTGTTCACTAGTGTTCTCTCCTGTTCTATCCCTGTTCACTAGTGTTCTCTCCTGTTCTATCCCTGTTCACTAGTGTTCTCTCCTGTTCTACCCCTGTTCACTAGTGTTCTCTCCTGTTCTATCCCTGTTCACTAGTGTTCTCTCCAGGTCGTCATCGTTTTTTCTGTTGTTCAGAGTCTGACATGTCTGACGGGCTAACTGGAGACAGAAGCCCCCATTGGTATGAGTGTGTGAGTGGAAAGTGTGTGATCCGTGCGATGGATTGGTGTACTGTCCAGACTGTATATCTGACCTCCTCCCCCCCATTGCATGCTGGGATATGTTCCTGCCCCTATACGACCCTGACCTGGAACAAGCAGATTAGATACCGCGTGGGCGAGTGGAGAGCTGGAGTGCTGATCCTGGATCAGAGATGCTGTTTGGCTCATAATGGAGAAAGTGTGGTTATGGCAACCGGACAACTGATCCTAGATCAGTGGTCTGACTCCAAAAGGTTTTATGAACACGAGCTCTTATGTTTAATACTTCGGAACCCTAATCAGGTGACCAGTGGACTGAATTCGAGGTGCTAACCGGTGAGGCTCGTGGCGTTAGTCTTGAATAAAAATGGTTTAGAGTGACTCTCGTCAGATTTGGCCTGCAGTATTGTACACCGTGTTATTTTGGCGAGGCGCTGGAGAAAGGGGGAATCCTCTTCACGGCGGTTCGGTTCTCTCACATGTTCTCAGTGTTTAGCCTCGGCAGCTGGCGGCGGCTGTGGGATCCATGACGGGTCAGTGGAAGAGCGCCATGTCCCTGCACTGCCGACTCGCGGTTTTACTCGCGGTTTTACGCGTCTGCCTCGTCGCCTGCGGTTCTCGCTGGAAGGCACGAGCATGCGCCTTTTGCAGCGGGTATTCAAACCGTTTTTGAGTAAACTCATCGACTGGTCATTTATGTGAAAGTAGACAATCAAGTTATGGTCTCTAACCTGACATTTAGCTGTTAGCTGGTACACGGAGTACTCCTAGGCTGAAGGTGGCGCTGTTTCAGTGGAGCTGGTGTAAATATTGCTCCAGAATCCCCCCGTGTGCTCACTCTCCACTGCCTGGGCTGGGGATATGCATCTGCAGGGGATTTCCAGGGGGGAATACTGCCCTTTGTCCTCCACTCTTCTCCTTTAATTATTCTTCAGTGCCCCTTGCTGCAGTACAGCTGCTGTAGAGCTGCAGGTCTGTGCAGAGCCAGGCTTTTCCAGGCCTCTCGCGGTCGGAGGAGATGATTCTGGTGTCACTGCTACTGATTCAGCTGGGAGCTTAATTAAGTACTGACATCTGCTCCCCAAACTTTGGCTCTCTCCTCTCTCCTCCCCAAACACACACACACACACACACACACACACGCACACACACACTCACACACACACTCACACACACTGCCTGGCTGTGTGTTTGCGGTTATTTTAACAGTTGCCTGCGAGAGCCGGTCTTTTCTCGATCCTGATCGCTGTCCCTCTGTAATCAGGCCTAAACAAAAACCGGCAGCCAGTCAGCGATTGTAGGGCTGTTCGCCAAATTGCCCCTGAACACAGTGTTTGTGTGTTCGCGGGGTGTTTTTTTGTGTCTGATTGGATGTTTTCTGCCTTTATTTATGTTTCCGAACTGCATTCCTGGCTCTGAGCTGCGGACAGAAGGATCCTCTGTGTTCCAGCCCCCCCCCTCACACACACACACACACACACACACACACTCCCTGGAGCGTCTGCAGTCTGCCGTCCGGCTGCTGCTGCTTTGACTCAGGCGCAGGACACCCCAGCTCTCAGACATGAAACTGCCTTTGATTTATGTCCTGCTCTGCAACTGTGTTAATTAACTTTGAAATCATTTCTCCGGTCAAGTTATCGCGGTGAGGCGACGCTGCTGCATGGACCAGATCGGATTGACAGCTCTGTGTGCAGATGTTACGCATAACCAGAATATCTTTCTCTACAGTGTGTGTGAGAGGCTCGTTAGATGACGGATTAATTAATTAACGATAGCGGGGGTGTACAGGGAGCCTTTTAACTCTTGGAGGCTTTTCGAGTCCCAAGTCCTGAAATCTGGCTGCCGTGTCAGTGCAAGCAGAAAACAGCCGGAAATACTGTGCGAGTGTGTGTGTGTGTGTGTGTGTCTGTGTGTGTGTGTTTCCCACTAACAGTGGGTGCGCTTCACAGTTCGAGCCTCCCTCTGCCAGCTGGAACAGACAGCCAAAACAAAGTCCAGGCCTGTGTTCGCAGCCAAGTGTTCCTCGCAGAAAAAATACTCGTCAGCTTATAGGCAAGAAGGCCTGGGCTGCAGGAAACGCAGACTTACAGGGAGCCGAGGCGAGCCGAGCCGAGCCGAGTGTGTGCATCTGAAACGGCTCCGCTCCGGGGCTTCCTGTCACCGCATCGTGCGCATATCCTGCCCTGATTGGTCAGATGGGTGATTCTGCAGTGGAGTAAACTTGCCAATCCAAAATAGGAAAAAAAAAAGTGACTTTTTCAGCCAGGACCCATTTCAGGGTCTCCTAACTCCGCTATTATGCCTTGGGTGCAGTCAGTCTTCCTTCTACAGACACACCTGTCCTCAAAAAGAAGGAATCCAGCACAGTTTAGCCTCTGTAAGAGATCCTGGCCTCATGTGGGGCCCTTGAAAACTGAATTTTTGATTTCCACCCATAAAAATTTTCACATTTGAGAGGCCAATATCTTGAGAATGAAAAAGAGATAGATAGATTTTGACAAGAGATTCTGAAAGCCTGCACCCAAAAATACCCTGGTTAGCAATTTTCAGCCCATACCTATGATTGGATCTAAAGATCTTGGCCTCCATATTCCCTATAAATTAACGCTCGCGAATAGCTTGGGGCATGGGGCCTGACCTTTGGGGGACCATATCTCAGAAACCTATCTTGACCAATCTGTCTCCTAAGTGCTGACAGAGATTGGTCAAGTATTTGAAAAGTACTTGGATACAAGTACATGTACTTATTATCAGGCATTATTAGGCATTAGGCTTTATTAGGGAGTAATCAGATACAAGTACACACACTATAGTATGTTAGAAAAAATGCTTGCATACAATTCTCAAAAGTACTTGGACCCAACTCTGGTTCATCATGAATTTTGAGGTACTCCTAAAATAAATCTGAGCCAAATTTAATTGATTACCCGGGGACCTCTGGTTGACTTCATATGGAATGACCCATCCGTGTGCCTTGAAGGATTCGGATCTTCGTATCTCCTGCTGCTTTGCTGGGGCGGTGTGTAGCCTGTGGCCCTGTGGTTAGAGTGCGTGACCCGTGAGCCGACCCTTGACCCCACACTGCTCAGCAGGGTCGGTCCCTCGTAACGTCTCGCTGCTGTGGGTAGGAGCATCAGGTGAACAGCTGTACCAGCTCTTCGCTGAGACTGTATGAGCTGCCTGCGCGTCTGACGGCGTGATGAGTGATGTGTGTGTTTGTCAAGCTGATCAGCAGATGGAGAGACACACACATTCCACCCTGTAGGGATGTTCCTGGGCTCTGATAGGCTGTGTCAGCTGTGGGATGTGTGTGGTAAATAGATGATGTAATGATGTTATTCTAGGCCCCTGGCATGGCCCGGTCCACATCCCTGTAAACACTATCAGCAGATCTCTAAACCGCAGCATTCTGACTGTCTGAGACCGACAGATGCTGGGGCTCTTTCCACAGAGCTGAGGTTGTGTGGTTAGTGTACACATCTGTGTCCATGACTTCTTTTAGTGTGTGTGTGTGTGTGTGTCTGTGTGTGCGTTAGAGACTGTATGTGTGTGTGTATTATGTGTGTGTGCGTGATTGTAGGTGTGAGGGTAAGAGAGGGAGTGGTTGTGTACGTAGGTTTGTTTGTGTGTGTGTGTGTGTGTGGGTTTGTTTTTGTGTGTGTGTTGGTATTTTCTATTTTTCGTACCTTGGAATTCCCTGCTCAGTGCGTTTTAATAGTGAAATGTGTCGGTTATTTAATTGGAAACTGAAGCAGTGAATTAGAAATGGTATTTTATTGCAACATTCATTTATTCCTCTACATAAAGTTGACTACAATTATCTTAAACTGTAGTGTAATATGGACAGTGTAATAACATGAGCCGAGTGTACATAAATCTGTCCATATGTAATTTGCCTTAGATAAACGAAATGGTCGGCCGGGGATGTGGTGTATTAGCACGAATCGTTTTGCGTAATTGACAAACTAACAGCCTATCCCCCTCAGCAAGAGTTAGCCGGGCTAACATTAAATTAAACTGAAGCGGTGAAATGCACAATCCGGTAAATCATAAACGTGTTTGGTCTATTTTTATGATAGAATGAAATGCAAAGTAAAGATGTTCAGTTAACAGAGAGTAGCATGTGCGATTTCATGGTACATTTCACCTTCCTTTATTTATTCCCTGGTTTAAATAATAAAAAAAAAAGAAAACATAAAAATAAACCTGGCGTTTTCCAAGACCCAGATGGTTTATTGAAGATTTGTGGCTTTGTTTTGTGGTGCTGATCTGGAATCAGTGGAGTCGGCTGAAGTGACGGCAGTAATAAAGGAAGTATGGCTCTGATGAATTAATGAAGACCAGCTCATATTTCTGCTGCGCCGTTACACCTCCATATCGCCATGTCTCCGCGACGATAGCGTAATTATTTTCCTCAGCGAGATTCTTAAATTATCTTTCATCACAGTTAAGTCGCGTCCGGAGCGCGTTGTCACAGCTGCGGCATGTGGGCCTCCAGTCGTTATTATAAAGACTCGACCGTGGCGGTCTTTAACATTAACGGTACGCAGGCGCGAGAAATGCTGTTTTCATCTCCAGGGTCTGATGGAAGTGGCAGCAGATAAGAGTTAAGGGGCTTGTTAAAAGTAATTTTGTGTAATGTGCGTACACCTTTATGCCCTGGTTATAATCCAGTAGTTATGTTGCTTTGACTGAGCGGGGTCTAATCTCGCTTTGAGTTGTGTGCGGTTTAGGGTCTTGCTGACGGACACAACAGCTGAAGTGATTTAAATGTCGCCGCGCTGGGGCTTCACCCCCGAACTATTTCAGACCCCTGTGAGAGAGCTTCACTGCAAGGCTATAGGCCGACCCCCACCTCCTGTGGGCGCTTGGTGGGCAGGGTAGAGTTTTTGTTGGGTGTGCAATGTTGGGTATTTTTTGTTTAGTGTGGGTGCGTTGGGCTTGGGATAAGTAGTCATTACTCAGCAGATCCTGTACTGCCTGGTGTTAGTGGTGTGGTGGTGTTATTTTTATGAATAATTGCTGTCCTCTGGGATTAGATTCCAGCCAGTCTACTGGAGAGAGGCTGTAACAGAACAGAAGATTGCAGATGAACCTCAGTCGCAGGGCGGCGTTTGAGCATAAACAGGAGGTAACTGCGAGTATTTGGCTCGGCGAGCATCTGACCTGAAAAAATGTGCGTGCGCAAATAAAATGCATCTTGGTGCTTTATTTCACAGTGAGCTGACAGCAGTACGTGCAAAACTGACGTGCTGAAACAATAAAAAGATAAATCAGTCTTAACCAGCATTTTAGTGTTTTATTCACGTCCAAAAATAGAATCTCTGCATGGAAGCCCCAGAGTCCTCGGGTAGGACCGTAAGGAAAGACCTCCCCTGTGCTCCAGGATTCACTCTCTAATGCAGCTGAATTTCTTGTCCCCTCTGTAGGGTGGTAGAGCGCCGATTCGCTGGCTCGCTTCTTCTCCTCTGGGCTAATCCACTGGGGGTAGCATGATGCTAACGGCGCCGTGTTCTTACATCAGAGATAAACAAACAGTCTTATCAGAGCCGAGAATAGCCTCATTAGCATTTCCTCTTTTATCTTCTTGTGTAGCCTCGCGGGCGCAAACACAGGGCCTTGTCATCATTTCTCATTACCGAGGCTGCAGTAAGGGTAGTCTGCTGGGACACACAGAGCCAGATGTCCTATGACCATCAGGTGGGTCTTGTTGAGTTATTGTATTACAGTGATGGCCTTTAGTGTTTCATTTATTTTGGAGGCTGTAGTCTGGAGAACTGTGATTGAAAAGGACTTGGAGAGCTGTTGGTTCGAACCCCAGTACATCTGCGTTGAGGTCAGTGTAGATCTTGGCCCCTTGACCCCACAGTGGCTCCTGTTTTGTCCAATCGGCTGTAAGCGTCAGTGGAGAAAAGTTAAATCATTAATGTGATTCTTGAAGTCTTTTTAAAGCATGTGCTGTTGAATAAATATGTAGCCTGATGCATTTTGGGCCATCGGTATTTCACAGCTCTCGTGTTGTGCACTATCGGCCGTATCGCCGAGCCCCGTTCGGTGGGGCAGGTGTCGCGTGAGGACAGGGTTAGCCGGCCGCGTCTCACACTGGCATTAGCATTCCCCGCGCTCTCTCCTGCCTTATCTGCCTCTCCCGGTCCCGCACAGACCCTCGCCCCGCCTGCTTCCTGTCTCTGCTCTCCGCGCCGTCCCGCCGTGGCAGAGAGAGCCGTCGAACTGACCTCAGACTGGCACCATCTGAAGTGCAGACGGCTGTGGGTGCTTCTGGTATCGCTCTGTGTGTGTGTGTGTGTGTGTGTGTGTGTGTGTGTGTGTGTGTGTGTTTGCGTGTGTGTGTGTGTGTGACCAGTGCCCTGAGTCTGGAGAGGCAGGTTAGCAGCTCACCTTCTCGTAATGGTGCCTGGGCTGTGTCGTCTCGTTCCTGCGGTTGGCCGGTTAAACTGTTCTTGGGCCGCCCCCGTGTTCCTCTGCCTGTACTGTCTCTGCGGCTCGGTGACAGTCGGCTCTCCGCTGTTCTGTCCGTCAGCCCGCCCTGCGATTCGCTGGTTCCCTGGTGCGCCTCTGCTTCAGTCAGAGCAGGTTCCGTCGCGCCGCTGACGCTCGGACCAGGGCAGTTCAATGGTGTTTCATTCCCGCCCTGTTCTCTCATCGTTGAGCTGCGTGGACTGTGGGCTCACGGACCTCACAGGACATGCAGCAGTCGCACCCTGACAGCCGCCCTCGCCGCGGATGGACTGTAACTCGCGCTTTAATTCCACTTCATCAGCGTAGGGCGAGAACACGCTTCGATTGCTCATTGCGGAGTGGATTAGCGGGGACTCTCGCCGGGCGCTCGTTTTTGTTTTTTTCACAGAGATGCGGCGTTCCCTCACCCGACGGACGTTTCATCGCCCCCCCCCACCCCTCACTGAGTGATTATAGCGTTAGCACTAATGGGAAAGGACTCCCTGGCCTCGTCTGGATTTGACGGCGAGGTGGTGTTATTGGTGGTGTTATAAGGAGTGCCCTCCCAGGCCTCGGTGCTGTGGGGGAGGGTGATTGAGGCGTTGGGTGTGATTAGTTTCTCCTGTGGGTTTCGGCAGGGGAGAGACGGACGGGAATATAAACGAGTCTCTCCCTCTGCAGTCCACTGTAATCTGACGTGCGCTGGCCTGGCAGGGAGGGAAAGGACTAATTAATGCAGGTTCCCTGTTAACGAGCCGCTTCTCACATCGCCCTATCAGAGCTCATTAGTGTTTTTTTCCCCGGTCTCTCTCCCCCTATCTCCATCTGAAATTTCACTCTGTGACGTGATCGGCGTGCGCTGTGGTTTATAATGTAAAAACACTGTACTCTGTTTCTAACTGAAATTTCACTCAGTGACGTGATCGGCGTGCGCTGTGGTTTATAATGTAAAAACACCGTACTCTGTCTCTAACTGAAATTTCACTCAGTGACGTGATCGGCGTGCGCTGTGGTTTATAATGTAAAAACACCGTACTCTGTCTCTAACTGAAATTTCACTCAGTGACGTCATCGGCGTGCGCTGTGGTTTATAATGTAAAAACACCGTACTCTGTCTCTAACTGAAATTTCACTCAGTGACGTCATCGGCGTGCGCTGTGGTTTATATTGTAAAAACACTGTACTCTGTCTCTAACTGAAATTTCACTCAGTGACGTGATCGGCGTGCGCTGTGGTTTATAATGTAAAACACTGTACTCTGTCTCTAACTGAAATTTCACTCAGTGACGTGATCGGCGTGCGCTGTGGTTTATAATGTAAAAACACCATACTCTGTCTCTAACTGAAATTTCACTCAGTGATGTGATCGGCGTGCGCTGTGGTTTATAATGTAAAAACACCGTACTCTGTCTCTAACTGAAATTTCACTCAGTGACGTCATCGGCGTGCGCTGTGGTTTATAATGTAAAAACACCGTACTCTGTCTCTAACTGAAATTTCACTCAGTGACGTCATCGGCGTGCGCTGTGGTTTATATTGTAAAAACACTGTACTCTGTCTCTAACTGAAATTTCACTCGGTGACGTGATCGGCGTGCGCTGTGGTTTATAATGTAAAACACTGTACTCTGTCTCTAACTGAAATTTCACTCAGTGACGTGATCGGCGTGCGCTGTGGTTTATAATGTAAAAACACCGTACTCTGTCTCTAACTGAAATTTCACTCAGTGACGTCATCGGCGTGCGCTGTGGTTTATAATGTAAAAACACCATACTCTGTCTCTAACTGAAATTTCACTCAGTGACGTGATCGGCGTGCTCTGTGGTTTATAATGTCAAAACACCATACTCTGTCTCTAACTGAAATTTCACTCAGTGACGTGATCGGCGTGCGCTGTGGTTTATAATGTAAAAACACCGTACTCTATCTCTAACTGAAATTTCACTCAGTGACGTCATCGGCGTGCGCTGTGGTTTATAATGTAAAAACACCGTACTCTATCTCTAACTGAAATTTCACTCAGTGACGTGATCGGCGTGCGCTGTGGTTTATAATGTAAAAACACCGTACTCTGTCTCAAACTGAAATTTCACTCAGTGACGTCATCGGCGTGCGCTGTGGTTTATAATGTAAAAACACCATACTCTGTCTCTCATTGGAAGGATGGTTATCACACACAAGGAAGGTACTGATTTAACTATCAATACACTGCTTTCTGGTGCCAGCCTCGTAAAAATCTGTATTTACAGGGTCTCCTTAATAACACGGCTTCCTCTCTGTTACTGAGAATTTCCTCCAGAAGTTTCTGTGACCCAGTTGAGTTTACAGATGTGTGGCGTTTCCACCCTGGGGAGAGTTAAGGCTGAACATGTGCAGGTCAAGCGTGCAAAACTCGCCCGGACGTCTGTCGTGTTGCATTTTTTCATCCTGCTGCAGCAGCCAGCCGTCCGTTACACACTACACAGCGCCCACTGTTGCCATCTCGCCTCAGTTATGTGTGTGCGTTCATATGCAGCAGAATGTTGGCGTCTGAGGATTCAGTTTTTTTCTCATTTGCAAGCTACAAATATTAATTTTCTGCTTCGTCAGTCAAATTCAAAAACATTGGACCTTGCAGTGTTTCCTTAACCCTTTGAGCACTGAATACATTTACAAGGAATTAAAAATGTTGGTACCCTGAGCGGTTGAAAACCTGTCATGTGGCAACTTGTTTAAAAGAGCTCCCCTGCGGGAGCTCTTTTAAACAAGTTGCCACATGACAGGTTTTCAACAGCATCTGATTTTGATATCTGACATCATTGGGCAACTATAGTTTCCCACAGCGCTGAAAGGGTTAACTCGCATCATGTTGTGTTTTTTGAGTATTTGGTGACTGCACACCTGTTTGGCGCGCCAGTGTTGACATCATAGTGTCAAGGCCAGCAATCCGTTAAAGTGCTTACAGACATCGGTGGACAGAGGCCACTGGCGTTGCGGAAGACAGTAATGTGGAGGTGTTCCATGTTCCACCGGCGGAAGAATCTGCTCACAGCATCAGCGGTTCTGCACCTCCCCCCCTCCATCATCACACTCATCCCTGCCACAGGGAGCCACAATCGGCTCTTAGGGCCGCCCCTGCTGTTCTCATTGGCCGTTGGCTGGTCGAGGGGCCTCTCTCTCCCTGAGGAAGGAGATGGAGAGCTTCCTGTGAGAACCAGAGGCCTGTAGGTGGAACACTTGGAGTTTCACAGGAAGTGAGGTCACAGGCGCCCCTGCCTTCAGGCCAGTTTACAGACCAAAGATTCGCAGCGAAACGAAACCGTTTTAGACCGTTGTCAGGAGTTGCACTGGTTTGAACCAGACTGTTCCAGCTGGATTCATACAGGCTGATGGAGTCGCTAGAGACGCAGCTGGTCTAATGGCCATGGCTGGCTTTAGGACGTTCAGTGAATCACCTATTTCAATGGCTGATCAACTCATAGCGAAGTTGGTTTTTCGCGTCACTTAAGGACGGAATAGCAGTTTTTTACGGATGAAAGAGAGGAGGATCACTCTAACAAATTTTGTGAGAAACGGCAATGTTCGTATGATCCAAGCCTTAACATTTCCTCTATCCTCATTTATATTTTAAGACACTGCAAAGTATTCAGTCACCGACGACCAGGAAAACTGACAGCAAGAGACATGGAAGTTAAAAGAATCGTTGCTAGGGAAACGATACACTGTCTCGCCTTGTCGCATTGGTGGAAACAGGTCGGTTTTCACGAGGTTGCAAGCTGTACACGGTGAGGTTCGTTTACAGGTAAATGTCTCATCACGAATCTTTCGTCTGAACTGGCCCTCGTAGATCAATATTGGAGGCAGAAATCGACCAGCTGTCTGGAGTGTCACTTTTGGTGGCTGCATTTTCAGTGCCTCTGAACTCAGAAAATACAAACCCAGTGATGTTTTCCCATCAAAAAAATAAATGCCATCAGTGCACATACTCATGTCTCCCCGTGTTTCAGTTTGTTAAGCCCTTGATTATTTGGACACTGCTCGCACGAGTCAGAAACCCTGTCTCAAGATTATTGGAACACCCAGATTCGGCCATAATATTGCCTTCTCTCCTGTTTTAACGAAATTGTACTGCCCTGACTTGTACTTATCTTTGGATTTTAAACACTTTTCAGCAGGTCCAAAGGAAAGAGGCTGTGACTCGGTCAATTGAAGGCTATGGTTGAACCGCATGATGTTTGGCTGCTGCGATGCACCTGCCGTAGGCCGCATTTTAACATGCCGGTGGGGTCCTCGCTGACGTCAGATACAGTGATATACGGGCATGTGCGCTGTAAATCCCAGCTGGCGGCTGCAGCAGAATGCTAATCTGTCCGTGATATTTACTCCCGCCGAGGGGACGGTGCATGGACCAGAGAATGCTAATCCACAGCTTATTTTCCTAAACAAACCTAATGATTCACTTTGGAAGGAGACGGTGTTGTAAAGTGTTTCGACCTGCCCTGTACCGACTCGCTCCGGCCGTCTCAAACCGGAGAGGGAATCGGCCGTGTGTCTCTTGCTGAGGCTGAGGAATCCTGCCTGTCTGCCGCAGACTGATGTGTGTTTTCAGAGAGAGAGAGAGAGAGAGAGAGAGAGAGAGCGGGAGAGAGGCATGGGTTCAGCATCGAGAGGACCCCAGTGTTCCTGAGCCCCTCCCCCCTCTCCTCCGCCCTGCTCCGAAGCGTCATGTGCCGGTAGAGCGCGCACGTTTAATGAGGACCAGATGGCGGACTGACCCAGCGTCCCGCTCCTAACACACTGTGTAATTGAAATGTCTCTGTGGCTCTGGGGGTCCCATAAGGGGGCAGCGGGGGATGCGTTCGGCATTTTCGTGAGTATCTCGTGTGCTATTACACTGAGCGAAGGGGGGGGCGAGATCCTCACTCAGGGTCATGGATTAGATCAGACAATTCGGCCCTGAAGGAGGACAAGGCTGTTGAAACAAACAAAAGCCTGTGCAAAGGCCTCTGAGAAGAATTCAGTTTCAGGTTTGACCGAATCATTATTATTTAATTGGAACTGGCGATACCGTTGACTTTGCGTACACTGGAGAATATCTCTGAGAGTGTGCTTATGCATTAATGAATCACTCTGACTGAATATTGTTGTGGAATTGAAGACTCCTCATTAAACCCTTTTTAGAAACTTGTGCAGTTTTTATTAGCGTATAAAAGTGGTGTCATCTCCGAGCTCCACATCCCTGCTGTACTTTCGAAAGTCAATAAAAACTTCTGGAAAAATCCATCCTGAGACGAATGAGTACAGGGCTGAGGTCACTGCAAGGTTTATAATGAGTATTTTGGGTGGGGGTGGGGGGGTGTCACAGTGGGGTTTATAGCTCAATATTTTAGGAGGGGGTCTCGGCCGGGTTTATAGTGTGCGGTTTTGGCCATGCCAGCTTTCCTGGTGAAAAGTGCTGTGTGTGAGGTTCACTAATGAGGCGTTCAGTTCTGCTGGGCCAGTTGCTCAGCAGTGATGCCTCTGTACCGATGCCAGATCATAACCCTTATATAACTGCCTTGCACCCCCACACTGTGTTCCCCGGCCTTATATTTGAGCTGTGTTGGGGAGTTCTGCAGTCTGTTGCGTGGACGAAGGCCTTTTGCTTTTGAAGGGCCTCTTTGACATGGCATGGATGAAAGGGTCACAGTTTAATTGAAGGCGAGGACATTGTGACTTTTCTCCTTTGAGGATTGGCTTTTCTGGGTCTGAGGGTAAACTGCATTTTCATTTAAGCTGAGTGCTGCTTTGCAGCTTTGTGCTCTCAAAACTGAGCTCTCGAAACTGCTTCATATTTTTGGTCCGAGAGGGTTGCTGGACTGAAGTCTGTTCTCTGATTTATTGAGTACAATGTTGGTGGATTTTAAAGTTACTCGGTCTGATACTGAACGAGGAAAGATAACTTTGAACCAGTGTGTACGGCGAAAACTGAGGGGACGGTTGAGGTGGGTGGGCTTGACAACCTGGGACCATGGACGATATGGGACTATAGCCAACCAGGCTCCATAGGCATTGTGGCACCATAGATTACCTAATTCCATAAATCACCATTACGATTGTCTGTAGTCTCAAACGATCTGTGGTCCCAGGCTACCCAAAGCCATCAGAGCACCTGGGACTGTGCACAGTCTGGGACTATGGAACATTTGGCTCAATGGACAGCTGGACATTATAGACAACCTAACTTCTGAGACGACCTGGGGCAGTAGATGACCTGGCGCTCTAGAAAACCTCAAACCATAGATATCTGTGGATTCAGGGTCGTCCTTGAGCACAGGATCTGTGGATCACAGTGCAGGTCTCGCCGGCTTTTCTCTGCTCTCGGGGCTCCATAGTGTCAGAGATGTGAACCAAACCAGTTTGCTCAGCTTCCAACACCTGGACACCGACTGTGTCTCGTCTCGCTTGTACTTATTTGCCTCTTGAGCTTAGCTTGCGCCCGCTTTAAATTTTAAATCATACAAACGGCATTCAGGCTGATCTCTGTTCTGCTGTAGATGAACCGTAGCATACTGGCAGGAGAGGGAGGTGATGGTATCTCTCAAACACTCCTGTGTTGTTGCACCTGAGTGGAGCTGCACTTGATTTGTTCTCAAGTTCAGCTTGGTGACCCTTGTCAGAGGATCAGAGGCAGTTAGCGGCGCCGCTTACGCTTTCGGGCCCCTTCGCCCCTCCTCATCCCCAATAAAAGTCCCAAAGAGTGGCCCTTAGACTCTGCTCTCCATGGGTGGAGAATCCACACCTTGGAAGCAGGATTTTCACCTTGGATTTGCTCATGTCCTCTGTCAGGGAGGTGAGATACTGAAATAAGCACATGACTGGTCTCTGAGCTCCTGACCTGAGGTTTGCACATCTGCTGCTCTGGTCCTGGGCCCATTTCAGTCATGAGCTGCACCCATACCTGGTCTGACCCAGCGACCTTCGGTCTCCGTCTGCCTCAGAGCTGCACCCATACCTGCTCTCTCCCAGCGAACCTCAGTCACCATCAATCCATCCATCCATACGTCCATCTATCCATCTGTCCGTTCAGCTATCATCTCATCTTACAGCTGGTCAGGGTCTCATGAGATGCTTGATCCTATCCCAGCATGCACTGGCGCAGGAATACATTTAGTCGGACCCACGATCAGTTGTTTGTACTCCTGCAGGACCCGGCATTGGATCCCTCAGGTCGATGATGCACACTTAAGATGTGCGGTTCTCTGAAGCTGTCTGGGAGTCCCACCTAACATCGTCGTCTGTTTGAACACGCGTTTAATGGAGCATGTCAGACATCATTTATTCATACCGCTTCTTCGGCGGTGCTGGGAATATTGATTTTACATATCAATTATGTAACTTGGTACCATCTCAGTCAATCAATGGCAGCTTAGCCAGCGCTGAAAGCGGGATGGAGTTCTTGTGTGAGAGCGTCGTCCTCCACACTGACGCCCCGTGGGGCTCGTTTAAAAAGCGAGGCGGTCAGCGTTCGCACTGAAAGAGCTGCTCACTTCTTCCTTTCTATACTGCAGTAATGAGGGAGATGTTCAGGAATGAAACCTCGCTTCTGCTTTCCGTTGGCGGTTACCCTGAGCCGGCCACCGAGCGCGGGGGATTAGTCGAGGCGTTTTAGGGGGCCTCAGGTCACGCCTTTGCAGTTGTGGGGTGCTGTGGCGGGCTGTGGACACTGGGATGTGACACTACAGATTTCACACCATATTAGTGGGGTAGAAAGCAGGCCGGATCCAGGACCCCCCCCCCCCCCCCTGCCCCTCCTCCCCTCCTGCATCAGTCCTGGCTGCCGCACCCCTCCCCCATCCCCCATCCCCCATCCCCCCCGCTCAGAGGACCGAAGGGCTCGTTATCCACAGCAGATTGCTGCACGGGCCTGAATCGGGTCGTCGACAGCTCCAGCCCGGTGATAAGGTTACCCAGCGCATCTGTGCCGTATACCATAACCCAGTACCCCCCCCCCAATAGTGTAGCTATTTCAACAGATGCTTTTAATGTTTTGTCAACCTGCGAGTTGAATATCCTGGTTTCTTGTGTTTGGACCCTCGGGCGCGCACACCAGCGCTCGGTTTCCCATCGTTGGGAATGCATATCTCTGGCGTGGTTGTTTCAGAGATCTGTGTCGGGTCCGGAGCAGGCTGTTGAGCTGATTGTGTCGAGGAGCGATCGCTCTCTGCCCGTTTGCTTGTTTGTCCGAGGCTGGCATTTAGGGAACATCAGGACGAGTATAAAATCGATGAAAGGCTTGTAAAAACGGTAGTGGCCCATTTCTCAGCAGTCCCGCCCGCACGTAGCCCTGTCTCGTTAAAGGCCACCGTTTTCATTGGGCTGTTTGTGCGTTAAAAACGGTCCTGACACGAGCATGAACTTAGCGCATGCAGTTCTGGCTGCTGATGTTTGTGGCAAAGAGTAAACTCCGATATGAAAGCGTCTGACATACATAATTCATGTGAAGAGCACAGGCATCAATAAATAACTGTGCCATTTACTTACGCTGCATGATCGACTGGGCCTGTAATTACTGCGGTGAATCTTCAGCTATTCGTCGCTCCTCAGCCTGAACACTCTGCATGAGAGTACGTCCGCGTGTTTGAGGCGGAGTGTAACTGTGGCAGCGTAACCCCAAAGAAGGCCGCACCTGAATGGGGTTAATCTACAGGAGACGTCCTGGGACTGTTTTACCACACAGGAGCTGACACTGAGATAAGGGAACCCAGCATGCTCCAGTGTTTAGCCAATCAGTGCCAGGACAAAGTTTTAAAGCTCCTCTCCTGCTGCGTGCGCGTGTGTGTGTGTGTGTGTGTGTGTGTAGGGAGTGGGGGGTTCTTAATTTGACCTCTGCCCTGTCTGGGGGCCCTGGGACACCGTATAATCTGTTAAATTTGCCTGTATCAGGCCTTAAAGGCACAGAGCTTCATCTCCCAAAATCAGACACCATCTCTGTTTGTCTCTGTCTGGCAGGGTGGGGCTGCCCTCTGCATTGCATTTCTTCTGCTCTTCTTTCGCTCTCTCTCTCTCTCTCTCTCTCTCCCTCCCTCTCTCTCTCCCCCCCCCCCCCCACCCCTCTCTCAGTCCCATCCACATCAGTTCAGTGGGGCCTGATCGGTGACAGAAGGGGAGATGATTCCTGAAATAGCCGTATAAAAATGGACGCGATACGATTCGCCGTACTGGTTAATTATGCCGCGTAGTGCGACAGACGAGCGGTGGAAGACTGGCATAACAATGGCAGTAATGGAAAGCGTCAGGGCTCCGTCCTTTATCTCTGGGCCGAGTCGGTATTGTTCAGGCGATCCGCTGGAGCTCTGCTCCGGGAATACCCAATGAGCTGTAGGACATTGTTCTCTCCGGGCTTCATTGTGTCCGGCGTGACGGCGAAACTCGAGAAGGGACAGGGCTGTACGCCGCGAGTGAATGAGCGAATTAACATAGCGGTGCCTGTGCGTCCCCGTTGTCATTGACCCAGGGCTGGTACTGAATTATAAAGCACCTGCTGCTCTTGATGGTCTGTTTTATCTGTGAGTGAGTGAGGCGCGTGTGACGGTGCGGACGAAAGTCTGCCATCGACCGTCACAGACCTTTTGCTTTCATGGTCAAAGTGAACCTCAACACCAATGGAAAAAAAAAATGCTTTGACAGCAGTCAAACTGAGAGAAGTGTTGATGACTTCAGGCATGAGTTTCTCTGTCTCATTAATGCAGATTTCAATTCTCCCGCCGCACATCATACAGTTATTCAGCTGTCACTTGAATTCAGAGCAGATCAGGGCCCGAGTCCCCTTTGGGTTTGCAGTGTTGGGTTGAGGGCCTTGCTCAAGGGCCCAACAGTGTTGACTGTGGTCGCAGATCTGTGTGTGTGTCCTTGAGACTGAAACGCACCCCGTCATTGGGTGATGTAGGTGGTGTTATGGAGCGTTTCTGAAGTGGAGGGTGATGGGTAAAGCTCAGCCTGTTATCTGTGTCTCGTTCTGGGGGAAGATGCTTCCAGTTCGAGGACTGGGAACCATAAAAAAGTGAGCATACCCTTTCTGGACTACTATTGAGTATGCACTCATGTACTGGCGCTTGACCTCCTGAATCAGGAAGTTCAGTAGCTGTGAGCTTGAGTGGCAGTGCACCAGCGCGTTTATCGTACATTTACACGTTTAAAGTACATTCAAGCTGTTCTTTCCTCTGCTAGCTTTCTTTCTCTGTGTGGAAATATCTATGAAAGTAAGAATCGCTCTTATTGAGCCAGCAGTTACACGTGTCATCGAGAGTTTGCTCCGCGCTCCGAGTGCAGCTGACGGGATTACGTCACGGTCGCGCTCACACTGAAAGCGCTTCGGGCACTTAGTGTTACGTAAGAAAACTCAAGGCCGAATCCCAGGGATGAAATCCAAAGTAAACCTTCACAAAATGTGACATTTGTTCCAGTCTATTTGCTGTGAATAAAATAGTAATTGAATGGAAATGCCTTTTTTTTTTAACTGAGCCACACTGAACAGCATCGTCACCATGGCAGCCTGGCCATTGAAGAGAGGGGCCAAGATTTTAAAGAGAAGTTCTGCTCCAGTAGTGGAGTGTTGTGGCTCCTTAAGAGTGAACTGAAGAGCTGGAGGCCGAAGGAGCTTTTTGTTATTAAAAAAATTTTGTCCACCCTCTCCCTACGTCTGACAAAACATCACCCTGATTGTTTAACTGCCGTTGCTTTGGCAGCCTTCTGAAGAAATAATGTTCTTGAGCGACTTGTATGATTCTGTGCCCCTTACAACATCACAACCAGAATAATTTGCCCATTCCAGCCCAATATTGGCATGTTTCAGTTTTGGGAGCCATTGTTCATTCCGTGCCCCTAAGAGACGGCCAATCAGAGCAGAGCCTCATTTTTACTGACACCGCCCTCTCGAAGAAGCACACAGTTACTTTATTGAGAGGCTGCAGACTCGCTGCAAATTCTGAATTTGTGTTTTTGTGTTTTTTCGCTGGTTATGTTCGAACCCGTCTTTAAGAGGCCCCTGGGAATTGTCTTAAATTGTTTAAAATTTAAATAATGCTGGACCTGTAATAGCCAGTCGTGACCCCCGTTGTCAGGGTGTAATGGTACGCGGAGACTGATGAAGAGACCTCGGGCCCCTGGGCATGGACATGTGGAAGGCCCCCCCCAGTCCCGCCGCAGGGAAAGTTGTGTACAGGTAATAGTAATGTCTTCCCAATCTAATGTGAAAACACCAAATTTACTGCCACACAAGGAAGCTATTTATACATTAAAATTCTGGCATTTATTTATTGTCCACAATATTTAGGCTTACTTTAATTCTATTCCTCGATTTTATTCATCATTTTCCTTGTCACATTCGTGAATTAACATTTCAGTTACAGTATTGATCCATTTTGCCACTTTCGCTGAGAGAGGCCTCTTGGACAGAACTTGATCGCACTTGATTTGAACTTTTCTTTGGATTTCTCCCCACAGAGTTGAAGGGCCCATATTACATGGAGTCCCTCGAAAGTCCGTGGATAAACCAAGGCGATAAACACCCACTTAAATGCAACATGATGGTTTGTTTCCTGCAATGTCTTCAAAGTGAATGTCTTGGCTATTCCTTCAGTTTACCCGTAGCACTTTTGTTATTGACGGGAACGATTAGGCCCTTTGACTATGCACCAAGAAATACGAAGTGAATAGCGGAGACTTTGCATGGAGCCCTTGGGCCCCTGGGCCTGGGCCCGGTTGGCCCGTTCATTAATCCATCCCTGATGGTATGGACTGCTACCTGAGTGCAGTTACAGCTCTGATCTTTATACCCCGTAGACCTAACCAGACAGGTTACGCTAGTTACCTCTGTGACTGTGTCTGCATATAATATGACAGAAACCATGCTGTTCACAAAAAGACAGAAGATTAACCACTCAGCTAACGGTATTGTTTCGATATCCTATCAGGTTAATAATGGCTAACTGGGTTTTCACCAAGGGGGGTCTGCTTACGGTGACAGACTTTTCTTGGAACCAGTCTTCCGCTATGGGCGATATTACGGTCAGGGTAGGCAGTGAGATCTCTTTTTTTATCGCTAGATTTTATCAACCTGTTTCCATGTATAATGCCTGATGGTCAAAGAATTTGACCTTTTTTTCTGGTCAGTTAAGCCTGCGATGATTATGAGGTGATCGTGACAAAAAGATGATTTATCTTCATGCTTTGATTTGAGACTGCAAGGAAGTAAATCTTAATAATTAATTCGGAAAAAACCTCAACTCTCTCGGTAATTCCATATATTGTTTTGATCTTTTGTTTATCGGATTATGAAAGAAGACTGAAAATACTCTGCCTATTTTTAAAAAAATGGCATTAAAAAAGTTTGTTTTTAAGGGAGGGGAAATATTATCATAAACATATTGACCACACATTGAACGCGGCATAAGACAGGTTTTAATATTTGTTATTGGCATTGCGTCAGCTTCCTCTAAGCAAATACAAACAAAGTTGCTGTCTCTAGAACATTTTAAGTTCGATGCACTGAGCAATAATGTCGTGGATGGAACTGGCACGCCGTTCTGCCGTTTAGTCTTGTAAATTAGTTCATCGATCCTCAGATTGCTAATCAAGCAAAGTAATAGAGTTATTGCTTGTTTAACGGTGAGGATTCTGCCTCCCCTAACTGACCTCCGGCGGCACGTCCCTGCCGCACAATATTAACCATTTATAATAGGACTACCAAAATATATACAAATTTAAGCGGAGATTAATTGAGAAAAAATTAGCAAAAAATTTAACATACCACTAAGTTCATTCCGTCGAGACTTCTTTGAAGACCAAGCAAAGCTTCTAAGACTTTGAAAAATGGGTTAGCGTATGAAATAGCAAGTGGAAAGTGTGAACTGACTTGAAGATTTTCGATGTGAAAGTCCAAGTGATGACATGTCAGTGATTCTGCTTTATATATCCTAATGAGTGAAAACACTTATTACACAATATACCTGCAAAAATATATACCAATTTTTTCAAAATATCATAACACGGAATCCCCAAGTAGCCTCCTGGAAAAGTATCGGTCAGACATTTAATAACATTGTGCTTTTGGCAGTACTGGTTTATGTAAGAAATGCAAATGTAAAAGCACCATCTTGAAGTGAAATGGTAAAATTAAGCTTGCTATACACCCATTTATGTTAATATTTAGGATTTTTCTCGCCGTGATTGCAAGTTTCTGGGGTTCATAATTTCGGCTTTTTTTCCGTTCGGCTGTTTTCATCACCAGTAACCAGTGTTTACTAAGGCCAGTATCTGACCCTGTAAGGCTACATAACATTGTAATACATGTAGCTGTTGAGCTGCATGGTGCACTAACACAAGGTTAGACTCATGTGGACCGCAGACGGCGAGCCTCGCACCGGACTACATTTACCGATAATGTGTATGCACGAGCCGCTCAGCCGACCGTGACGACCAGGCCCTAAAACCAGTTACTACCGCCTGTCTCACGTCATCCTCACGGCCTTGTAACAAGCTAGATTTCCCTCTCTTTGCGAACAGTGCTGTATCTGAGCCTGCATGAGCTCTCTGGAGCGCAGTCCTGTGCTGGAGATGGTGGGGTTTTTGCGGTCGGGGTTGAAGGGAGGGAGAGGGAGGTGTGGTTCCTCTGTTAAAGTAATTGAGCTGTCTTGGCGTTCGGCTGCGGCGGGGTCCGGATCTCCTTATGCCCAACGGCTGAACCTGGAGATGGAATGGGGGAGGGGACATCCTGTTTGATATTTAACACACACACTTCATGCAGCCCCGCACCCCTCCGTTAGAGGAAACATCTCAGCACGCACACTTCATACAGCCCCGCACCCCTCCGTTAGAGGAAACATCTCAGCACGCACACTTCATGCAGCCCCGCACCCCTCCGTTAGAGGAAACATCTCAGCACGCACACTTCATACAGCCCGCACCCCTCCGTTAGAGGAAACATCTCAGCACGCACACTTCATACAGCCCCGCACCCCTCCGTTAGAGGAAACATCTCAGCACGCACACTTCATGCAGCCCCGCACCCCTCCGTTAGAGGAAACATCTCAGCACGCACACTTCATACAGCCCGCACCCCTCCGTTAGAGGAAACATCTCAGCACACACACGTCATGCAGCCCCGCACCCCTCCGTTAGAGGAAACATCTCAGCACGCACACTTCATACAGCCCGCACCCCTCCGTTAGAGGAAACATCTCAGCACGGACACTTCATGCAGCCCCGCACCCCTCCGTTCGAGGGAACATGTCCGCACACACACTTCATACAGCCCGCACCCCTCCGTTAGAGGAAACATCTCAGCACGCACACTTCATGCAGCCCCGCACCCCTCCGTTAGAGGAAACATCTCCGCACACACACTTCATACAGCCCGCACCCCTCCGTTAGAGGAAACATCTCAGCACACACACTTCATACAGCCCGCACCCCTCCGTTAGAGGAAACATCTCAGCACGCACACTTCATACAGCCCCGCACCCCTCCGTTAGAGGAATATCCCGCTGGAGTAGAAATGCAGAGGGTACTCGGCGTGGCTCAGGAGGAGGATGAGGTTACTGGAGTTTGTGTTCGGTTTTACCGTTTGGGCTGACCTCAGAGTCCCTCTGAAAGTATCAGTCCTGTGTGAAACTACTACTTCCTGTTCCTGGAGTTTTCACTGTCGCTGGATTTGAGTCGAGCCAAACTTATGTGCTTGTGTCACTTCTATAGAGAACTCTCTCTCTCTCTCTCTCCCTCTCTCTATCTTTCTCTCTCTCTCTCTCTCTCAGTGGCTCTTTGCCATGGCTCTTTTGAATTTGTTCAGCTTAACAAAGCAGAGATTGATTTATCCTGTAAAAAATGGCCCTGCTGTTCAAACAGGGCAGGACTCCGGAAAACTTTGCGACACTCGCTCTGGCGAATTCAGCGCAATCAGCGAACGCCTCGGGACGGCGTTACTGCAGGAGCCGTTATAATTGGCCCCTCCCCCCGTGTTAGAGTGGTTTGAATAATTAACCAGAGTGTTTTTCTAAATGTATCCTATTCACAAGCCTGAATGGATCTGAGTCTTTACTGAAAAGAGAGCTGGAGGAGAGAGGGAGAGGGCAGGGGCACAATGGAGGAGAGGAAGTGGGGAACAGGTGAATGAATTTGAGGAGAGGGAGTGTGTGTGTGTTTGTGTATATGCACATGAGAGTGGGTGTGGGTTTGTGTACATGCATGAGAGTGTGTGTGTGTGTGTGTGTGTGTGTGTGCACATGAGAGTGTGTGTGGGTGTGTGCATGCATGAGGGTATGTGTGTGTGTGTGTGTGTGTGTGTGTGTGCACATGAGAGTGGGTGTGGGTGTGTGTGCATGCATGAGAGTGTGTGTGTGTGTGTGTGTATGTGCACATGAGAGTGTGTGTGGGTGTGTGCATGCATGAGGGTATGTGTGAGAGTGGGTGTGTGTGTGTGTGCATGCATGAGGGTATGTGTGTGTGTGTGCATGCATGAGTGTGTGTGTGTTTGTGTGTGTGTGTGTGTGTGTGATCACCCTGCTACCCTCCCAGCTCAGTCAGCAGTGTGCACAGAGCCCTGGGGAGGCCGGTGTTACAGAGGGGAGTGTTTTAAACACTCATGAGTGTGACAGAGCTGAGCGCTGCAGCGCTCCTGCTCTCCAGAGTTCACATATTAATGAAGCGCAGTGCTGATGACTGTAATATCAGCTCTCCTCAGCCCGGCTCATCTCCATATCTCCTCTCTCCACCCAAAGAGCTCGCAAAATATTTCCCTCACGATGGGGGGAAAGTTCCTGTTTAAACTCTGGGCTCTGGAATGTTCTGTGTTTGTCTCTGCTCTGCTGCGCCTCTCACAGCAGCAGTCCTGGGGAAGGGGGGCCATTTTGGCTCTGCGAGGGGAACCTCCCTCACTTCAAAAGAGAGAGCGTCCCCCCCACACACACACACACACACACACACGCACGCCGCTGTGGCTGTGCAGGACTCTGGTGTTTGGATTTATAAGAGAGAGCGGGAGGGATTTCAGATCTCCTAAATCCCCCCCCCCCCCCTGTATGGAGCGCTGATTTGGGGCCCTGATTGTCTGTGACCTCATTTTTAAGCCTCTCTCAGGAAAAGGGCCGCTTTGTGCACCCTTTCGGGGCGGGGGGTTGCCGTGTCGATATCACTTTCCCTTTCTTTCACCTCGTCTTATCAGATTTCCCCGCTTCATTCGATCGCTGGATTAATTTCTGCCAGAAATTGAATCTCCGTCAAGATTGTTTTTTCGTCTGAAAGGTCAAGAAATGCAAACCAGGCCCAGCGCAGGGTCAGGTGACTCCATTTCATTCTGTATTAAAGACAGAGGATGTTTGCGCAATACTTATTATGTCATTAAGTCCTGTGGAGCGTGTTATGTGGAGTCCAAATTCTTTATTTTATGAATTGTTCGTGCTGTGTTTCAGGTACCGGTCCTGTGCCGGGTCGAAGGACGTCCCGCGGCTCTTCAGTTCCTGCCTCAAGCGCATCGGTGCGGTGACCGCATACGTGAGTCACATGACCGCCGGTGTAATGTGGTTCTCTGGGATTTCCCCAGATGTGATGGTTTCCTGCAGCAGTCAGTTAAGGTCTCGCACAAGAGCTGCGGTGTTTTTAACCAATCAGAGGCTTAGCGGAGGTGGTCCTCCAGGACTGTAGTTTGGCAGCCCATAAATTCTGTTCTGGTCTTAATGACCCAGCCAGTTGCTCTCTGAACGGCCACAGTGGTACCTGAGTTTGTGTGCAGCTTCGTTAAAATCTTCTTTACTTCCTGTTCTATTGGGCCAGTGTCCATGAGAAAAATGAACGGGGTCTTTTGAAGTCGGCGAAACGAAGGTCCATGATTTACTTAAGCAGTAAAATGCATCACCCTTGTGTGTGTTCTGATAATGAAGTGGCACAGTACCCAGCACTGCCTCTCACTGCTGCGGGGTCGTGGGTTTGAATCCAACCTGGGGTCTTTTAGCGTGGAGTTAGCCTGCTCTCCGTGTGTTTGTTTTGGGGTCATTGCTGGGTACATGCATGCTAGGCTAACTGGTGACTCTACATTGAATGCCCATCGCTATGATCGAATCCTGCGTGCTTTTATCTCAACACTTGCTTGTCATGAGATGGCTGAAAGTGTCGTTATACAATCAATAATCAATTTTTCTGATAATGTGGATTGATATTCTAGCCCTTTTCAGAAATAAAAGGCCCGAGACCTTTAAAGGTGACTGTTGCCATCAACATGCTGAGGTGAAGTAATATGGCCCACTGATATCACACACTAGTCTCAGATTATCCGCTCATTCAAACATCATCTATGATGACTGAGGTTGACCTAAGCGTTCGCTTGTAGATCACTAAGCACATCATTGGCAACATTGGCATTTTATGGACAGGAAGCGTTTTGTTTTTGTGTGTTCATTAGGAAACGCATATATTATCTCACTAAACAGAACATTCTGGACAACACCTTCACTCATGGACCATCTGTACACTCACTTCTGAAAACCCCCTTCGTTTTTCACGTTGACACTTGAGAGATGGAGATGAGAGTGAAAAAATTCAAACTAAACTGATTACAAAGTGACGACAGGGCTGTGATTTTCTCCTAAAAGGCTCTTAGATTTGACAACAGATCTCAAATAATCACGCACTGTTTAATTGGTTAATCCCCCTGGTAAATTTGGAAAGCTTGGTGTCCTCTGATCTCAATTGGTCGAGCCTTGATCGAGAGTGCCTTCTTGTCTCAATCAGGAATCAGTTTATTTGCTCTGATCCGTTTTGCAATTTATTCCTGACTTGGAGAATCATTCTTCTACTTCTGAAATATATTCCAGGTTTAACATGAGGTTATAAACTTTGAAAAAATGTCCCCTTTCGGGAGTTGAACTGCCCTGGTTAGGAATATTTTTAAGAAGTTTCTTGGTGTAAAATTTCTTGAGCCTGAATGAAGGGCTGTGGAATATTGGAAATATTCTAACCTTGGCTGACAGGCTCTGTAGATCTGTGGCTTTGGTTACATTATTATGAGCCCAGCGCTACACTTCCCCTCTGCTGTTTGGGTAAAAACAAAGCTGGGAGTATTTTCTTCAGTGTAACATCTCATGAAATACGGCTGGAAAATAACCTGCAGGATTTATATTATTATTTTATCTGTGACAGGCGGATGAGTGCAGTCCAATGAAAATTGGATAAAATAACGGAGTGCGTCTCCAAAGGACTCCTGTTGAGTCGCGCTTTATTGAGACCATAAATTTTGTCAACAAAGATGCGCAGATTTCATTTTCAAGCATTCTGATCTCAGCCTGCCTGTGTTTGTCTGAAACTGTGGTGTTCGGCGGGAGTACTTCAGGAGTTTTTAAGCTGTAAGCAGAACAGATCAGACAGCTCTCCACAGCATTGGGCTGGACACTGATGAGGTCAGAATAGCTCTGGAAACTGATGAGGTTAGGACAGTTGTGGACACTGAGGTCGGGACAGTTGTGGACACTGATGAGGTCAGGACAGTTGTGGACACTGATGAGGTCATGACAGTTCTGGACACTGATGAGGTCAGGACAGTTTTGGACACTGATGAGGTCAGGACAGTTTTGGACACTGATGAGGTCAGGACAGTTTTGGACACTGATGAGGTCAGGACAGTTTTGGACACTGATGAGGTCAGGACAGTTTTGGACTCTGATGAGGTTGAGACAGTTCTGGGCACTGACGAAGTCGGGACAGTTCTGCGCCTGTGGATAGCTTTGCTTGTTATTCACCAGTCTCTCCTGCAGGTGGTGCTCATCCTGTCCTTTCGCCTGTGGGTCATGGGCGGCTCCATGCCCCTGTTTTCTGAGCAGGACAACCCCGCGTCATTCTGCCCTCACCTCCTCACCAGGTACCGTACAGCCACACGCACTCTAATACACTCACGCACACGCATACACACTCACATGCACTCTCACACATACACATACACACACACACTCACAGACACACACGCTCATACACACTCTCACACATACATACACACACACACACACACACTCACAGACACTCTCACACATACACTCACACACACACACACACACACACACACACACACTCACACACATACACTCACGCACACAAATGCACATACACACATGCTTACACACTCACACACGCATACACTCACGCACACACATACACATTTACGCACGCACACACACTCACACACACACACACACGCTTCCTCAGATGTCAGGATGCATCACGTTTGAAAGCCTTCATTTTCAGGCTTAATTGTGTAGCGGCACCAAGTCGCTGAGCACAGCAGCTGCTAACTACTCCTCCAAAACTGAAAAATCAGCTAATCTCAGCAATTATGGTCCTCCGGTGTCAATTTTTTTATCCTCACCTTTTTTTTTTATGCTAAATGCACTGCACAAAAGTCTTATCAAGTGTTTTAGCCTCGTAATCGCACTTCAGATCATATTTTCCTCTGGAGTAGATAATATTAGCTTGGTCTCCAGGTTTCTGTTTGCTTGCGCTCCTGTCTTTATCCGCTCATAAGTCTTTCAGTGATGCTCGTTCTGCGTTATTGACAACATTCCTGTCTCTGGAGCCCGGGGATATGCAAGTCGTTCCCTCGATTTAATTATCTCGTTCCCTCAACTTAGTTATTTCGTGGCCACAAAACACAAGTCGTTCCCACACCGTGGCTAATTTGTGGCCACGAAATACAAGTATTTCCCACAATTTAGTTAACTCATGGCCACGACATATAACTCGTTCCCTCAATTTCGTTAATTTAAATTGAGGGAACGACTTGTATCTTGTGGCCATGCAAAAGCTGAATCGTGGGAATGACTTGTATGTCGTGGCCATCTTATATTTTTTTTCGTGTCATTGCACTTCCCCGGCTCCGTACTTGTCTTATTCATCAAGAAAGTAATCAAAAACTGTTCTGGGTTAAAACACACACTACCAAACTACTTCATAAGACTGACTTAAGGTTATTTTTCATAATGTAGTGTAAAAATATGGTCAAGTGAACAGTAAATTAATATGACATAGGCCTAAAGCCTTTTGTTTAAGGGGGAAAATGGGGACATTTAACCTCATTATTAGACTGTAAAGAGTTTATTTGGATTATCGGAGCAGAATGCAACGGTTGTCCAGGCTCAGTGCTGCAGAATGAATGAGATGTTGACCCTGTGAGCTTTGACACCGCATCCTGCGCGCTAATCGCCGCTACAGCCGACGTGAAATCGGCGGATGGTTCGGAGGTGCGGGCGATGAGCTCGGCGTAATCACACGCTCGGTCACGGCTCAGTAACCGAATTACGGGCATGTCCGCCTCGCATGGCCGTGTTCTGGGAAGGGCTCTGGGGAAATTTGTTCTGAATCCTCTCCTCCCTCCCTCAGCGTCGCGCTCGGAGGGATGTGTTTTCCGTGCAGTGTCTCCGTCCGAGGGCCGCTGGCCGTAACTATACAGGCGTGACCCCCCTGCGCATATCGGTGTACTTCCTGTGGGTTTATCCTCCCAGAGTTTCTGTCCAGAATATAGCTTCGCCCGGCTCCCTCTCGTTAAATGAATCCTGGACTTTTGTTTTTATTTTCGAACTAAAGGGACAGTGTGCCCTCTTATTTCATGTTGTCTGAAGGACACACAGGCCCAAATCAGACCACAGCGATGTTATGTCTTCAGTAGAGGAAGGCAAACGGAGATTAAAGCACTACTGGCGTAGCCCTGCCCCTGTGAGAGTAACTTTAATCACCGGCGGATTTTGTTTTCCTCTTTTTTTTTCCAGTCAGCCTGTCGTCTGTTTTTTATTTTTGTTTTTGAAGCGGTGTATGTGTCTCTGAGCGCATTCAGCAGCCTAGTTTTAATTCTCCAAGCATTCGTCTGCAGCTATTTTTGCAAAATTTGCCTTCTGGTGGACGGATTATGCCGTGTTGCATCATCCCCGCGTAGCGCGGAGAGCAGTAATGAGTGTCACGTCGGAACAAAGGAAATTTAGGAATTCGACATAAGCACTCTAATCACATTCATGAAAAGAGCCAGTAATTATATCTGAAGATGGAATTGTAAATACAGGCGTGACAACACTAGAATGAAGATGAGCAACAACAGCTGAATGTGGTTTGATGGCGGGGAACCTAAATACAACTGGATCTGCTCTCCTGGGCCAAAAAAATTGGGACAAGTCCAAAATGGCAAAAATGCAGGGTCTTAACAACTAATCGTTGGTGAGGAATTGAACAAATATATGCAGGTTTTCCCACATGATTTCTTCAAAGGTTTAAGCTGTGCAGATAAACTTGCCAACAAGTTTTGACTGAAATATGAGTTGAAAAATGACATCTGATCATTCCTCTTAAGACAATAGCTTTTCGTATCTGGGAAGTGCACCTTTCTGCAATAATTTTTTGTTCTCCAAAATATTTATGGACGTGTCACAGGTATGCAGCTCAGTGTTACAGTGATGCAGGTTCCAGCTTTTATTGAATTCTTCACTGCAGCCGAAGATCATGAGCGGACGATGGCACGGGCCTCAGGACTGCGTTTATGTCAGACCTGGAAATTTTATCACCTATGATTCGCTGTTATGACTATCTTAATATTTTGGGCTTCTTTGCCCAGGAGTGTCATCTGGAAATTATGCTGACGTATATGAAATGCTAAACAAAAATGGCTAAGAATAAACATTCAGTAGCTTTATTTATTTATATTACCCCCAGTTTGTGAATTTCATTTGTCGTTACTACTGTTGTGACAGAGGAACCCTTACCTGTACTCTGACTGGAATTAAACATACAAAGGAATACAGAAATAATGTGTGTAATGCATGCGGAGCAAATCATATTCTCAATGTGGTGCCATCGGGTCTATTCATTATAATTTGAAAGGGTATTTAATAAGTTTTGGACCGGCTGCCACATCCGGTTTTGTCAATAAAAGCAGTTTACGTGTTGTCGTTGGGCGATGATGTTATGGGATGAATCGATATTGCTCCGGTCACTTGTGTTAAGGGGACCTGGGAAGATGAATGCATGATCCTGGCAGATCGGTGGTTTCGCTTGTGAAAATCGATGCTCAGACTCGGTCTGCTTATTGCTGTCCACTGTTTGACAGATCAATACACAATCTGCTCTGGTCCACACAGTGGGATTCCACAGCAATCTGTGTCTACATCCTTCCCGCAGTTTCTCAGTCTGGACACCCATGCATGACTGCACAAATGAACGTCATTACTTTGCCATGATTTAGCTAACGATTTTATCCAAATGTGTGTCCACTTGATTAGGGCTGGGCTTGACCCAGCAACCATCTGATTTTCAGCAAATACCTCAGCCACGAAGCTCTAGGCGTCTTTTATCATGAACATCAGCTTCCCCCTCAGAGCTCTGTGCGCTTGTGTGACCCTTCAGACTCGCGATTCGAGAGCGAGGCGAAACACTCGTCTCCGCCCCGCACGATTTATCAGTTTGAAGGCTGCGGGAGGGATCATGCGCCATGACGAATCGTGGTCCGTCGCGATTCGTCATCGTCCACTGTAACCTGACATTGTCCCACTCTGTCATTGCGCGTCCTCGCCTGCCTAACTCTTCAGCGCTGGATCGGAGGTCGCTGACTGGCCGTCCATCCGCCCTGGCGATATGTGACGGCTCACTCCTGCTCAGGGATGTATTCTGTCATATCATGAGCAGGAGGCTCGAACACACCTTCGAGAGTTTACGAGAGTTCTCCAACACACACTGAGCAGAGACATCCCTTCTTCTGTCAGGAGGCGGAGGGTAGCCGATGACCACAGGAGCTGGTGTGACCTCTGTACTGGGCCGAATCATGACCTGTCTGACCAATGGGGTTCAGTTTCACCCATAATTTTGGAAAAACTTTCAGCCCAATGTAGTGGAGTTCGCTTGCGCTTTATCACAAGGGGATTGTGTTTGCCTGTTTATGTGTGCAGTGTGTCAGCCGTCTGAAGCGCTTTTTTTCCTCCAGGGCTGTTCGAGCCAAATGTTGCTGTCGCCCAACAGATAATAGAGTGGATTTATGCAAGCATGGTGACCACCATAGAGAATAAGCTTGGAGAGATAACAGAATGTATTCAGATATTAAGGCTTAGAGAATTACAGCATTAATGCATGCCTACGGAATCGGTTATGTAAGGCTTGCAGAAGTGGTCGAGATCATGCAGAATGATTAAATATGCACAGTGTTTGCATTGCTTAAACAGTTATTTGTTGATAGTGATATGGCCATGTTTATCTGACTGCTTATCTGTGAGCACTCCTATTTGGAGTGCACACTGGTGCTCGTCAGGCCTGTCTTATCTCTGAGGTGAGCTGATAGTTTCGGTGGGGTGCAGGCCAAAGCAGGGGAGTGTCCTGTATCTATACTGTAGCCTGGTTCAGTATGTAGTGACCTGGGTCATCGTGCCTTGGCTGGGTTCACTACACTGTGGTCTGGTTTACTGCACTGCGGCTGGTTTACTGTGCTGTGGCCTGTTTAACTGCACTGTGGTCTGGTTCACTGCGCTGTGGTCTGGTTTACTGCACTGCGGCCTGGTCGACTGTGCTGTGGCCTGGTTGACTGTGCTGTGGCCTGGTTTACTGCACTGTGGCTGGTTTACTGTGCTGTGGCCTAGTTTACTGCACTGCTGCCTGGTTTACTGTGCTTTGGCCTGGTTGACTGTGCTGTGGCCTGGTTGACTGCACTGCGACCTGCTTAACTGTGCTGTGGTCTGGTTTACTGCACTGCGGCCTCGTTTACTTTGCTGTGGCCTGGTTTACTGCACTACGGCCTGGTGTACTGTGCTATGGCCTGGTTGACTGCGCTGTGGCCTGGTTGACTGTTCTGTGTTCTGGTTAACTGCACTGTGGCCTGGTTTACTTTGCTTTGGCCTGGTTTACTGTACTGCGGCCTGGTTTACTGCACTACGGCCTGGTTTACTGCACTACAGCCTGGTTTACTCTGCTGTGGCCTGGTTTACTGCACTGCCGCCTGGTTTACTACACTGCGGCCAGGTTTACTGTGCTATGGCCTGGTTGACTGTGCTGTGGCCTAGTTGACTGTGCTGTGGCCTGGTTTACTGCACTGCAGCCTGGTTTACTGTGCTGTGGCCTGGTTTACTGTGCTGTGGCCTGGTTGACTGTGCTGTGGCCTGGTTTATTGTGCTGTGGGTGGTTTACCGTGCTGTGGCCTGATTGACTGTGCTGAGGCCTGGTTGACTGTGCTGTGGCCTGGTTGACTGTGCTGTGGCCTAGTTGACTGTGCTGTGGCCTGGTTTACTGCACTGCAGCCTGGTTTACTGTGCTGTGGCCTGGTTTACTGCATTGCGGCGTGGTTGACTGTGCTGTGGCCTGGTTCACTGCGCTGTGGCCTGGTTTACTGAGCTTTGGCCTGGTTGACTGTGCTGTGGCCTGGTTTACTGCACTGCGGCCTGGTTGACTGTGCTGTGGCCTGGTTTACTGTGCTGTGGCCTGGTTGACTGTGCTGTGGCCTGGTTTATTGTGCTGTGGGTGGTTTACCGTGCTGTGGCCTGATTGACTGTGCTGAGGCCTGGTTGACTGTGCTGTGGCCTGGTTGACTGTGCTGTGGCCTGCTTTACTGCACTGTGGCCTGGTTGACTGTGCTGTGGCCTGGTTTACTGCGCTATGGCCTGGTTTACTGTGCTGTGGCCTGGTTTACTGTGCTTGGCCTGGTTTTCTGTGCTGTGGCCTGGTTGACTGCACTGTGGCTTGGTTGACTGTGCTGTGGCCTGGTTTACTGCACTACAGCCTGGTTTACTGCACTGCGACCTGGTTTACTGTGCGGTGGCCTGATTTGCTGCGCTGTGGACTTCTTCACTGTACTGCGGAATGCGATGTAAGTCTCAAATTACTGCCTCACTTTTAAGGATAACGACCCCTCTTCTGACTCAGTAATGGAAAGTATTTTGCTGCTCTCTAATTCCTGCAGTGATTTCTTTGTGCTTATTTTTGGAGCTCACGCGCACCTTCATCTCCCTCAAGCACTTAAGTCCTCAAGAATAAATCCGCATCTTAAGATCAATATTTATGCCGCTGTTCTTCTTCATTGCTAACCGGCGGCTGTGGTTGACACAGATGAATCGAGTGGGAGACAGTTTGAGTCCCAAATGCGAATGCTGATTCAACACCCTGTTATTAGAGTCTAGTTTTGCCATTGTGTTTAATGTTGCTTTACTCGACAACAAGGGCACCAGTTATAAACGGCCTTCTCGAAGTATGTCACCTTGTGATGGGCTTGGCCACACCCTCCTCTACCTCCTACAATGTTTGAGTCACACCATTCGTCAAATACAGTCCCACAAGCTGAAATGTCTTCACTTCAGAAAACATGGTACTCTGTGGTGTGGATTGTCTAGTTGTCCAGCTGTAATTGCAGTATTGCACCATCTCGAGATCGGTTTGTTTGGCTTAAGCCATGCGTTGTCGCCGATTTCATTCGGTCCTTGCATCTGGGGCTTATGCTGAATTAGGAGCGTTGAAGATGAGATGGTTAATTGGCCTTTTTTATTATTTCCGCTTTAGAATGTGCTGTCCAAGTTACTCAGACGAAACGGCTCGTGCATTCCAGGCAGTGTTTGGGGGGGCTGCTTCAGGAAGTTCCTGTCACGTTGTGGGGGCGTTGAAGCAAGAAAATATTTCTCAAATTGTGCATTTCAGCTCCAGAAAGCAGCTTGTGAATGCATGTTTTAAGAGGACTCCATTTTATTAGGTTTGAAAGGATGGAATTTCATTACGCTTTTACAGGGCTCCAGTTTATGATGTGAGAGGATGTTTCCTGGTTATTATTTTAAATGGGGACATGAGATTATTCGGTTCATGAAAGAAATTCTGCACCTTACTCAATTCAGTTCTTTGCTGTTTAATGGTTATAACTGAAATTATAAAGCTTGTTGCATCATCGTTTCATGTCATATTATGTGTCCCGAAGATTTTCACAATCCGGCCCTGTCCTGAGAAGAGGGGGGGGGGGGGCTGACCTTTCTCTTCCTGTTGTGACAGTGATGTAAGCAGTAAATCCAGCCTGGTTGTCAATCAAGTGCCCAATGTACAGCACTGCGAGGAGTAATGTTTTGACTTGAAATTGGCAGTAATAAGGCCTCATTAGCCTAGCTCTCTGCTAGATTCTGCTCGACCACGAGTGCAGAGGTGGAGTATGGGGAATGCAATCCTGTCCAACATACATTGGACAGTGTTCTGCTACAGCTGTGCAGGCTAATCCTTGTCCTGTACAGCCGCAAGGCCTGGGTTCTCTTTTCACGAACTGCTATTGGCCTGAAAAATCAAGTGAGGCAAGTTTATTAACGACTCGTCTGCTGCAGTTGATCAACCATGTGTTGACTAATGACAAAAACCAGCAGACACTGCATCCGCAGGATTGGCCAGCCCTGTCTGACATAGCTCTGCATGCAGTACCTCCATGACGTACCAACTACTTCCAACTTAACTGCCAGCTGATCTGATACTAGCCTAGCATTTCCCTCTGTGGGTATCCAGCTAACAGCTGATATTGCGGTGTTAGAGGGGACAGGTAACCTGTCATGAGTTTAGTGTTTGTAGCTGATATAGTGGTGTTTGTGGGGACATGAAACCTGTCATCATTCTAGAGTTTGTAGCTGATATCGCAGTGTTAGAGGGGACATGAAACCTGTCATGACTTTAGCGTTTGTCTCTGATATTGCAGTATTTGAGGGGACATGAAACCTGTCATGACTCGGGTGTTTGTGCTCTGTGTTCTGGTGCCCAGGTTTCTCACCTACTGCTACCTGCTGGCGTTTAACGCTTGGCTGCTGCTGGCGCCTGCGGTGCTTTGCTACGACTGGCAGGTGGGCAGCATCCCGCTGGTGGAGTCCCTGTGGGACGTGCGCAACATCGCCACCTTGCTGCTCGGAGTGGCAATGCTGTGTCTGTGCCTGCACTGCCTCGCCTCGTTACAGGTGAGTTAGTCTCGCCTTGAACCCTGTCTGGAGTGCGCTTATAAACACGTGCGAAACCCCAGCGGTAATATGGGGATAAGGCTGATGTGGCTTTCTCTCATTGTTGGAAACCAGAGAGGGGCTCCACCAGTCACAGAGTGTGTTGTTCATAAGCAGTGTAAAGAAGCTGACTTATCATTGGTGGATAACCCAGTCCTGGATAATCCAATGAAATTCTCATTCCTTCTCGAGTTAAGCAGTCTTCTGAATGAGTCACTTAACTGATGGTGTTGCCAACATACTTGCTATGCTGCCGTCAGAAGAGTGACTGACAAACTAAAGATTTGTGCTCTGCAAATTAGGTCAGTTTTGTGGAGGGAAAAAAAGATAAAACAAATATGCAAATTAAAGTATAAATATATGCATGAGAGATAAAATAATATCCTGAAAGATTCCGCTGGTTGAAACTCTTGTATTTATTGAGTAAAAATGATGAGTATCGGTTGAGCTGGTGACACCGTCTCCTTATGGGGGGGGTGATGCATTGCTGCATTTTAGCACCCCCCCCCATATCTGACTGCAGGACTGTGGGCACATTACCCAGCATGCTCTGGGATTTCCACGCTTTTCAGATGAGACTCCCTTACAGTCGACCCTTAACCCTCATCCTCTCCAATCGCATGTCTGTTATTTTACTGCTTTTCTGCTGTGGTGTAATAATGTACTCTGTCATTTTAATCAGTCCTGTTCTGCACGAGAGCCCTCAGTCTGACGTTTGCCATTCTGATCGGGAAATGCTGCTGTAGTCGCATGATTCCCGATCTCTGATTGGCTGTAGTCCTGTGTACACTGAAGAGGCGGAGCATCCCTTGACACTGATGATGTATTAGACTCGGCCTCGGCTAAGTCTTTATCCTTGGTTTGCAATACCAGAGCTCCACAAGCACGCAATCGTATCTCGCTGCGTAGCACTATGTTCCCAGATCTTCTAAGAGAAATAGAATGTGAAATTATGCTCAATTTTAATCAATATAACTCAAAGTTGTGGGTTCGTGCAGTTTATTTCCGTTTATTGGGTTTAATTTAAATCGTAGTGAAGGGTTAGAGTAATAGCTTGCATTGCAGGATGTCGCAGAACGATGAGTGCTTCATCTTGTTTTGTTCAGCGTGAATGAAACGTTTTGCGGAATAAAACGTCGAGGTTAATCTCCCTGGCATTGAGGCTGTGTGTTTGCCTGCCTTTCAGATCATCACAAACAGTGTGGATGAAAGGAAATGATTAATAACAGGACAAGACTGGTCATCTGTTCAAAGGGATTCTTTTTGCCGCAGGTTCATAATTAATGGATTACTAACTGGCTGCTGGTGAAATGGTGGCGGTGAGTCCGGGGGTCAGAATGGCTAGTTTGGCGATGCTCCCTGTGGCTGACTGCCAGGTTAACCCAGGCCTTCGCTGAGTGGTGCGATGGCGGTGTTAGATGAGCACCTACTGTAACCAATCAACTCTCTTCTGGAGGGAGTTCGTCTCCTGTGACACCAGTGCAGAGTTCAGTGGCTGTTGGACAGAGCTAAGGGGGTAATTAGCTTCCTGTCCCAGTGTTTTTGTGGAGCCCTTTACTCACTGCAGGGCTGTCTGTGCACCCCAGTGAGGTCTCACCCTCCCTCTCTGGGTTCTCACCCGTCTCGCAAAAACCAGATTTATTGACCAGATTTCCTCTCATGAAAAATACCTGTAAAATGAAAATCTTGACACAATGTCCTCTAATCCCCCCCAACCCCACTGCACCAGGCCTCCACCGGTTTTTGGTTTTGGTTTCTTTTGTAATTTTTCTTGTGTTTTTCGTGTTTATGAGCGATGGAACAGATCAAAAAAGTCCACAAATTTCCTGGGCCCTGATATTCCAGAACCGAACAGAGAGGAAGTCCTGGTTCCGCTGCGGCCTGCTGTGATCGCTCACCTCTGCTACTGTCGGTCTGCTCTGGTTGTCTGTCATCTTTCAAAGATTTGTGAAGCGTAATTAAACAATACCGTTCTGATTCAAAACTAAAAGAGGACCGTGTCTGTTTTTATGCAGGGATGGGGAGAATGTAAGATCTTCTGACAAAAAGCCTTGAATTAAACCTTTTGTTTGGTGGAAACACAACCCCAAGTGTCGTCGTGCTGTTCTGTGTTCAGTTGAGGGTAAATGGATTTTTCAAATCACCCTTTTTTAAAAATGTAATTTGCATTTTCTATGAGGTGCCGACTGGACCTGTGTTAGTATTTTCTGTTGTGTCTGGGCGCTGTGGTTCGCTCATCTGAGCGCTTGTCTCGCTGGGCTCAGAATAAAGGATTTTAAGTGAAGCTCAGCTTGACATCCTCGCGCAGTTGCGATAAGCAGTGATTACAGCACATTACGAGCAGAACGAGATTGCATAAATGCACTCCCCTGGCTCTTATTTTCTTAATGTACTTTTAAGTCACTTAAGCTTTGAGAAAATAACTGTTTTGGCTCGATTATTTTGAAGTACAACGTGCTTGAAATGTGTGACTGAAATTCAGAGATAATCACAATGTTGTGTTCTGGCCTTTGGCCAGGACAGCATTCATGGTTTTAACAGTTTCATGTTCAAGATTTCATAGTTTCATAGTTCATGTTCATAGTTCATGTCATAGTTTTAACAGTTTCTTGTTTCAGGATTTTACATTTCATGTTTCATGTTCCATGTCCATGTTTTTACTTTTCCATGTTTTTGTTTTCGCCAGGTCTGCCATGCCACTCCACCGCTTGTCTGCGTTCCGCCCCGTGCCTTCGTTGTTGCACATTTCTGAGCTATGGTTGGCTTTGGTATTTCCCCTTCCTTCTGTGCTGTGCTGATTCGGGGCTCTCTAAGCTTAATTGGCAATTAACTGTTTTTAAGTTACTAACATTTACTAACACTCACTGGGTGGTGTAATTCTTAGATAGGCACATTACTAATACTACTAATGTAGACAGGGAGTTTATTGTCATGATTCCTGCTTTGCTATTTCAAGATCTTGCTGTGCTTTTCTGTTCTTAACATTCATGCTTGCTTCCAAACTGCATACTTAATTGGTACTTAAGCTGAGCACGCTCATTCTCTTAATGAGCAGGTCATGTCATTCAATCTCTGTCCATGTCTTGATCTTGCCATGCCTCTTGTTTCTCTCTCTCCAGGTGTTACCCCTCATGTCATGATTTCTGAGCCTTTATCTGGATGCGGTGGAAGTTGGCTGGCAGACAGTGTCTCAAGTTTGTTTCTAGTCGCGTCTCATTCCATGTTCAAGTTCTTGTTTCCTAGTCATGTTCATGTTCCCAAGCCTTGTCCTCGTAGTCATTTTTGTATATAGCCTTAGTATCATTGATCATTTCTGTTCTTGCTTATCTCCCTGGAGTTTCCAGTGGTTTTTTGTTTTTGCCTTTTTAGCTCTTTAGTTCTTTGCTGTGTGTAGCGTACTTTAGTTTGTTTTTTGCAACCCTTTGGGCCAAGTTTTTCGTTGGCCCTCGTGCCTGTTTTGTTTTTTGTTTAATAAATCCTCATTCCCTTTTCCCGCTTCTGGTGTCGACTGATTCCCTATCACACAATCCCTGCGGCCCAGAGTTTGGGTGCTGGTCTCAGTTAGGGGGTTTGAATGAAGTTACTGAGAGGAGATACTTTGCTTTGTCCAGCTGTTGCTACTTCCTGTACCTGTTGTGTTTTGCGTTTTGCACCAGTTTCCTGGAAAAAGAGTTGGGGATCATGTGACGAGGTGAGCTGGTGAAGCTCTCAGCTGATTGGCTCACAGTCCATGCTCTGGGAGGTTTGTGGAGAAGCTGTGAGGCTGGCGGCTCCTCACAAAGCCGTAGGGCTGCCGTTAGCGCAGCGCGAGCCGGGAGGATTACTCCGGAAGTGCCGAGGCAATTGGCTGACCAGCCTCTGTCTCAGGATTCTGAGTGATTCCTAAAATCCTCTCACCTCACCTGTGACAGGTTTATGCTGCTGTATCCATGGTAACAGCATATCTGAAGGTTTGCGCAGTTGCACTCTCTGGAGATGTGTTGTTTGTTTGGTGTATTCCGTTGCCATGGCGACCACTCTCTTAACATCTCTGTGACTGGTGATGTGACCCGAACCCCTCTGTGTATTTCGTTTTTCCGTAAAATTTCGACTGACCCTGCTTGCAAAGGGCAGGGAAAACCTGGGATACTGGCCTGATTGGGCAAGACTCAAATTGGTGGACTCGCCTGGACCAATCGCAAAGCAGAGTTACTGTGCTTCATTGCTACATGGCTGCGGGCTGCGCCCGTATATGCGGCCTACTTAATGAGATCGCCTCACCGATGGTCACTGCAGAGGAAAGTGCAATAATGTGGAACGCCAGTTTCGTGAACAACAGCACCCTCTCGGACCACACGAAATTAGCCAGATACCTTATATCAGGCAGTAGAAATAAGTCGAATCGAAGTCTATGTACGGCACTCTGCAGGAAGTGTAAAACTCGCGCCACTAATTAAAACAGAAATGACTGAGATTGAGTTCCTGTGAAAATGAATTGAGAGGTTTTTTTTTCAACCTCTTTATCATTGCACAGTTTGAGCTTGTTTTAATTTCTAAACGCATTAATCATCTCATAAATTTACGCACAGACATTCAGAACATAGGGCATATAAATGCCAGACATGAATGCAGTAATGAATTATGATCACATGGGAGCACAGCTGTGAAATATCTGACTTGAACATAAACTGCGTCAGGATTAATGTATTGTATATTGAGAGCTGGGGGGGTGGGGCCTAGGGTGTCAGAGAGAGCTGGAGGGGTGGGGCTTAGGATGGCAGAGAGAACCAGAGGGCGGGGCTTAGGGCATCAAAGAGAACAGGAGAGGGGGCGGGCTTAGAGAAAACGGGAGGGGCGGGACTTTGGGTGTTGGAGAGAACAGGCGGGGCGGGGCTTTATTGAAGAGGGCTGGGGGGAAGGGTGCAGTACTTGGGGTGCTTTAGACCACATGTAGAGCAGGGCTTAGAGTGCTATGTAGATCACTGCAGTCCTCTGGAGGAGCAGTAGGAGGTGCTGATTGGGCTGAGTGTGTGATATCTGTGGTTCTCCTCTCAGCGGAGGAGTAGATTGAGGTGCTGATTGTGTGATATCTGTGGTTCTCCTCCCTGTAGAGGAGTAGATTGAGGTGCTGATTGGGCTGAGTGTGTGATCTCAGTGGTTCTCCTCTCAGTAGAGGAGCAGGAGGAGGTGCTGATTGGGCTGAGTGTGTGATCTCAGTGGTTCTCCTCTCTGTAGAGGTGCTGATTGGGCTGAGTGTGTGATCTCAGTGGTTCTCCTCTCTGTAGAGGAGCATAAGGAGGAGCTGGTGGGGCTGATTGTGTGATATCTGTGGTTCTCCTCTCTCTAGCGGCCGGGGCAGAAGGAGGTGCTGGTGGGGCTCCTGTTCCTGGTGTTCCCCTTCATCCCGGCCAGTAACCTCTTCTTCAGAGTGGGCTTTGTGGTGGCGGAGCGGGTCCTCTACATGCCCAGGTGAGTGAGCCCCTGTTCACCGGTGATGAAGACGATGATGATGCGGTCATTGGTGACGGAGATGACAATGGTGATGGTAATGATGACAACACCAGTGATGATGACAGGGTTTCCCCCAGCGCTTTATAGTTGGGGCGGCCGCCTTGACAACAGATGCCTCCCGCCTTGTCTACGTCCCTCCGAAAAAAAAAAATCCTGCTGCATCCACGCATGCGTACACTGTAAAATAAGGCCGCATCCGTTGGTTAATATGTTACTGCGCCATCTATCACCCGTTGCTACGCCAACATATTATGTATCGGGAAGAAGCTAATTATCCTGATATACAATAACCTGTCGTCATCGTGGGAAGGACATGTGGAGGTAAGATAATTCATCCAGGGATGCTAAGGCTTACTTCTTAGGCGTGAGTTTCTTCTCTGAGTTGCATTCATATTCCTCTGCCGTAGTCAGCAATTATTCAATCAAAGCGCATTGAAGAAATTCACTCACGGAATTTAAGTAATTGTGCATCAAGTTAATCAGTTTCACGTGCATTACGATGGTTTCCCCACTAGTGACACGGAAATCGATTATGACTCAGGAATTCTCAGGCTTGTCTTTACTGAGGGATTGAAAGCAATGGAACTGCATAAAGACGTTTCAGATGGTCTTATATCATTAAAACAATGTAAACGATCATGAAACACATGCATTGTTTCCAATCCCTGAGTAAAGAGAAACACGGGAAGTCCGGAGTCATAATCGCTTTCCATGTTGCTTGTGGTGAGGTCCGCCTTTACTCAGGTGAAACTGAAACTTCAATGTTTAATTCTGCGAGAGAATCTCATTAATAAGCTTCCATTGAATAATTACGGACTACTGTGAATAAGCCTAAAAAATGCGTGAGAACTACGTTGAATGCGTGAGACTTGGCATCTCTGTTCATCTAAACTAAACATTGGAATAGTGTCTCCTATAAACTGCTAGCCCACATATTCTGTTCCATTAAGATGGTCTATATGCAATTTGTTTAGTTTCTTATCAAGGCTACGGATGCGTTTGCGCGTGGCTTTCTGCTATGTTTGAGAATTGCACGTGGTTTTCTCTAATGTACAGTAATGGATGGGAGAAAGCAGTCAAAAATATCTGGGTACTTTATTCAAAGAAGCCGGCCTACTTCACCATCTGCGCAATTAGATCTCGTAATTACGAGATAAGGTGTATATTTTTTTTTATCCTGTGAATGCAATGCACTTCCGTACATCATACCGTTCTCCTCTCCCCAAACATAACCGCAAAGCATTTAGGGAATTGAAGTCAAAACAGATAAATATATTTTCCGTTCTTACATTAATTTTCGTTCAACCCTTAGGGACGGTTGTGCGCATTTTATGCCCTTTTCATTCTTCTTCTTTTTTTTTTTTTGGCTGTGTTCATTCATGTGAATTTTGGTAAGATTGTGAGTTTTTATTTCATCTTGTTATTTCCAGCTCAGCTCTTACAGTAAGGCTAAGATACACTGTGTACATGCAAGTGTTACACTCACACTGTTAAGTGCAAAAAATGCGCCATTGAAACCCAGAAACCCATACAAACACTCACACTCATGAAAACATAATACATGCATTTTATTATATCTGCTTGTCAATCAATAAAGTTAAATGGGATGAGGTACAGCTGGCTGGGAAGACATGAGTAAACATCCGTTACTGAGTGAGTGAGTGAGTGAGCGAGTGAGCGAGTGAGCGAGCCAGCGAGTGAGTGAGTGAGTGAGCGAGCGAGTGAGCGAGTGAGTGAGTGAGTGGCCACAGTTTGTAACTTATATCCCACCGTGTTCATTTGTGTTGACAACATATAGGTCTGTGTTCTACTCTATTTGGACTGTCATGCAGTTCTCCAGTATAGTGTTTATGACCTCACAAATCACAGGGCGCTATACCTTCCCGTGGAACCTGATTTTATCATTAACTGCCGCTCTTTTGTTTGGGTGTGTAATCCCGCGGATAAGTGAGCAGGAGCTGGGTTTAGACACCCGCGCGCTCTGGCCTGGGGGAAGGATTAGATCCTCGTTTCAAGTCAGAATTGGATTCCGAATCTCCTTTATTCTCCGCTAACTTGAGGAGAGAGCGGAGTGTGGCTGTGATTTCATTGTGCGTGTAGCGCATGCTGTGCCGTGATCCATGTTTAATGCGGGAGATAATCTGTACTGGGATCAGTGAAGGAGTGTGTGCCTCCCTGGAAATGTCACGATTCTGATTCGAACACATAATTCTGATCTGTGGGAAATGTAGCGAGTGTTTATGTGTTTGGTTTGGTGATGCATCTGATTTGTCACTGTTGTGTTGCATTTGTTACAGTTTTCCCAGGAGCTGTCGCTGGGACGGAGTCATTTTCCTCTTTAATTTCCTCCTGAAAACGTAATTTATTCTGCCACTTGTGAGCAATTCGATGTCTATCATTGTGCTGTAGCAATTACAGAGTGATGGACAAATATTTGAGTTTGTTGGCACGGCTATGAAAACATAATTTCCTGAGTATGACTAATGCGATTAACAGCCTCTTATCTGTGATGGCGCTGAGGGTTGCAGTGGGACTGTGACGAGAGATGCGATTGGCTGATTGTCTCACTATGACTCCAAAGAGCACGGTGCGATTGGCTGAGTGCCGCGGTGTGATCGTGACTAGTTGCGTCATTGGCTGGTTGTATCAGGGTGACAATGGAAAGCACAGTTTGATTGGCTTAGTGAAGCGGTGTGACGGTGCCAAGCAGTGTGATTGGCTGATTGTCACCGTGTGAACACCGTGTGATTGGCTGAATGTTTCTGGGTAACAATGAAAAGCGCAGTGTGGTTGGTCGAGAGTTGAAGGGTGTCAATGTGACACTGGGCCATTTCGCAGCTGGGAGCTGCACGGAGATGGTGACCCCTGACTGGGCTTTTAAGTGTGAACAGAGTGTTCGTCCCAATGGGAGCTAATCCTGTGAAGCAGCTCTATATCGTCCTCTGTGCCACATACTCGTTTATCTCAAGCAGAGGGAACAGGCTCTATTCTACTCGGCCTGCCGTCTGTACGACACGGAGCTTGAGCACCTCGTATACCGAGCCTCGGTCTGGGCGTGATGGTGCCTCCGCACAGCTGGGTACAGGCCAAGCGGCCACAGTGAGACTCCATCGTTAAATCTCTGGTCTTCTTGCGTACGGCACTCACCCGCACCACCGTTGGGTTTGGTGTGGGTCAAAGATGCCCCACGTTTCCATTCGCATCAACGATAACTTGAACTAGAAGGGCACTCAGTAGAGCGCATACCTCTGGCATGCCGTATGTCAGTATTATTGGTTCTTCTGGATCCGGAATCCTGAATATGTTCCGGATCACTTCCAAAATTGCATCAACTCATCCTTCGACTGCCAGCAAACCATCAGACCAATTTTTGTGCCAATCCGCTCATAACGTCTTGAGTTATCCTGTTATGAGACAGATAAATGAACTAATGGGGGTAAAAACATAACCTCCTGGGCGAAGGTAAAAATACGAAGTCGATCATTTCTTTCATCCACAAGAAAATTGAGAAGAATGAGAAATTGTTTTTCTTTTTTCTCTTTCCCCGTGACTGTGGTGTTTAGCCAATGGAGATTTGTTTTGGGGAACAGTCAGGGCCCAGTAGCATCTCTGCACATACAGTATAATAACTGCATTCGCGTGTGGCGAAATGCTTTTCTCCGAGCCTGAGGGAAGTGTGTGGCTGAAGTCACAGTGACTTGGTCCCTGGTTTTCATCCGGTCTATGAGTGCAGCCGATGCCCATTGACTGCCTCGGGGTTGAAGACTCCATTTCCCAGCACCTCCTTGGGCTGAGCTTCTTCCTGTTTTGCTGTGTCTGGTGACCTCCTGTACTATGTGGGTCAGTTCCACCTGTTGGAGGGTCAGAGCCTGATACTGTAATTGCGGATGCTGCTATTGTTCATAGTTGTGTCGTCGTGGAGGCGCCGTCCTGCTGCAGGCCGGCATCGCCGTGGGGATGTTGCCATGGGGACGCAAGTTTGCTGCAGAGCACCATCGCCATGGGGACACGTCCTTCACTGCAGAACATTGTTGCTGTGGGGACTTACCCAGAGGGGTAGCGTAGAGCAAATCTGTCTGTGTGAGATATTCAAGGTATTCTGGGATACGCCTCGACTGCGAGGGCGGTGAGGTCCTCTGTCCTGACAGACCTCAGGGAGATGGGGCAGGAGGGAAATGTGCATGAGGTGTGTACATCTCCTCTGCGCCAGGTGTGGGGGTGAGGGAATCTGGCTGTACGGCAAGGGTGGGGTCCTTGTTGTGTCTCTCCCTCTCTCTTTCTCACACAAACACACGCAAACACACACACCTCCTGGCCACATCGCGAGGAGGTCTGTCATGTTTTTTCCGAATGAGTTCTCCCCCCTCGGTTTTTCTCTTCACAGCATTTTACTCATCTCTCTCTCTCTCTCTCTCTCTCTCTCTCTCTCTCCTGCCAGACTCGTGGCACAGAGGCGTCTGAATTGCAAACCGCAGGATTTGCATCTCATTTCTGCGGCGCACACACTCGGCCTCCGCGTCTCACACTCGTTCCGCCGCGCAGCCATCTGCTAAACCAGCTCCAGGAGTGTCGGCGTTTGCGTTCTGTGATGGAGAGGCGGCCGCTGGGCGCGTATCTGAAGGATGAATGTGTGGTGAGATGGAGAGAGAGAGAGAGAGAGAGAGAGAGAGTTGGGCTGTGTAGACCAAACCCCCCTCTTCCATTATGGCTCTGAGCTGCTCACTCTGCTGAGCCAAGATGAGCAGCCATTTCCACGGCTGACTGAATGAATAAATAATTGCCAATTCAAAGTCAGGATTCTCTCCCAGTATTGTTGCTTATTTAAAGGTCCCGTTTGTTGAAAATCACATTTTTCCTTGTCCTTACATACTGACTTTAGTCTTTGGTCTTTCCTGTCTGTACATACTGACTTGTACCTCCCTCCTAACTCCTGACAAAAATCTGATCGTCTCGGCTCTGTCACTGTTGCACTCCCCTCAAGAAGTCGTGCTTGACTGACCCTTTTCAGTCTCTGCCCCAGTGGAGATAACTTGTTCACACTGTGCAGTCAAATGCAAACTGGTTTCGGCCATCATCTCTCACCTGGAGCCGTGTTGCTGAAGCCACTCGAAGCAGAGAGTTGATAAATGTGAAGGAAATGCTGAGTTTTTACATTATTTTTAAAATTCTGAATAAGATGATAAAATATAGGACCTTTAAATATGGCAAACCCACGTGCCCACAGACTGAAATGGTGTTGTAGTTTTGGTCTGTAGGGCTTTCCAATCCTGTCTTTCCACAGGTTCAGTTTAAGCTTAGTGGGCGTCCAATTCAGGGGGTTGAACCGGATGTGGCCCCTTTCGCCAAATCTGCCTGCACCCTGTGCGGTTCCGCCGTGCCCTTCGCTTCGTCAGGCTGTTCGCTTTAATCCGTGGTGGTCCGCACCGCGCCCCTGATTAAGGTGCCTCTCCGCCATCTTCCTGGTTTACTCGCCGGCTCTACGTTAGCTGAGCCGTTAGCCGCCTTTATTTTTATCGCCTTCACTCGCGCTGTGGAGAAAAGGAGAAATGGGCCTGAACTAATCTCATCAGACAGCTGATTAATTCAATTAGCCAAATTCAGCTCTGCTTGGGAGTCAGAGAGAGCATCGGCCCACTGGCCATCGTGTGGGGCTGTGTCTCGACGGTGTACAGCACGTCCGGTCAGGCTAGGCTAACAGGCTGCGCTGCTGGCCTATTAAAATACTGTGACCAGCGGTGCCCGCTGAGGTGTTCACATCTCCTGCAGAGGGGTGGAATTTATTCATCAGATAGGCACACATGTACTATAAATACATTGTACATCAGCCGTAATTCTGTGAGAGCATTTGCTGGTCTACCTGAAACTAGCAGTTTGTTAAATTTCTGCCAACAAGGAAGAGGACTCATGTATTAAATTACATCTCAGTGTAAAGACAGGGGTACAATATCATGAAAAGCCCCTTTTTCTCAGTGAAAACCGATCCTGCTCCTGCAGATCTACCTTCCTCTAGGGTTACACCTCCGTTCGACTGAGGCTCGGCCCGTCTGTCCGTTGGCCGGCTGGCGCAGCAGCCGTTCTGCTTTTTGCTTGGGGTAAAGGCGAAGGCTTCGGACGGACCGCAGGTCTCCGCTTTTCCTCCTGTGTTTCGCAGCACCGGGGCTCCAGCCCCAGTCTGACCCTCCGCTGCTCTGCGCCATTAGCGAAGTCATTTCCTGCGCGATTAATTTAAAGGCCGACGCGGGGGGCTTTAAAAATGCTGGCGTGGGGATTTACGGCGAGCGAGACGATGCTGCAGCTTTTAATGACATCTGACGCCGCGCGGCTGAAGAGGAGACATCAGCAGCAGCGCTGCTGGCGGAGGGCTGTTAGCTGCGCTAGCGTGCGTAATGGGCACCGGTGGGTTTTACGCAGCTAGTGCTAACATTCTGCTCACGCACGCCCCGTCTCTCTCACGCACTCGCAACCCTGCGCACTCCTGCAACAGTTCATTTATCCAGGTCAAGTAGTTTCTGAGAAAACTTGTCCACACTTATTCGGACGGATGAAATATGCTCTGGACAGCCTCAGTTTCTGGCGGGGATTTATTAATCCGGGGGTTAAATCCCTGCTGCAGATTCTCCCCTGTGTTTTCCCCGCTGAGAGAGGCCGTTATCAGAGTTTCGCCAGGACGCCCCCATGCATGTCTTCTGCTTTCCATTTCAACAGATCACTCGATTATTTCAACACACTTACTCTTCGAGAGCGAATCCCGCCAGTTGAGCGCTATTATCGCTTTTATTTTTAATAAGCTGTACTGAATGATGGAGCGCGAGCAGTGCTCTGTCAAACGCCGCATCATGGAGTCGCGGAGATGAGCGTACTCTGTCTTCGCTCGCGCGCGGCTCGGCCGAGGACGCGCTCCTGTGATGTTCCCCTTTTAAGCTGCTCTGTCCTTTGAATGCCTGCTTTGTAAACTTTACATCCTAATTCATATTCAGTTTGCAGCCATTACTAACATTACCATTCCCATTGTGTGCTGCGGAGAAGTCTTTCACAATAATGTCCCCAGACACACACGAACACACACACACACACACACACACACTCCTGCCGAACACGTCTGTTGTTTATAAACAGCGTTTGACAGGCTAGGAGTGCCCTGTGATGCACTGAGGCATCGGGAACGCGCTGACCTTGTGTGTGTGTGTGTGTGTGTGTGTGTGTGTGTGTGTGTGTGTGTGTGTGTGTGTGTGTGCGTGTGTGTGCGTGTGTGTGTGTGTGTGTGTGTGTGTGTGTGTGTGTCAGACAGAGACAGTGCTCCATCACACACTGATGCTGCTCAGGAGCCCCTTAGTAATGACACTACAGAACGGAGGAAGTGACTCAGAGCTTCAGCGTTGGCGTTTCCACCTCAGACGCCAGCAGCCTTCAGCCCCGTTAAACCCTCAGACTCGTATACGGGTCCATCAAACGCAGCTTCTGTATTCAGTCCTGCACAGCTTCAGGCCTGCTTTAAATTCTCATGGAGATCCCAAGGTTTCCAACGATCTCAAATATGTCCTGCGGAATTACAGGGAAATGTGTATAAGATGTATAAGATCGAGATATTTTCCATTTGATGTAATATTGTGGCCATAAAAACATGGCGTCCTGGGTTTGAATATTTCTTTTAATATAAGTGTGATGTAGCTTCAGTGAAGCGCTGCAACCAGCAGATACAGAGTATATGTATATGACATTGTCCTACAGTATGAAAATGCTTTTTCTAAATTTAAACCGACTCGAGGGAAAACTTCTGTGAAAAACCAGAGCTGAAAAGGTTAAAGGTTTTTTTAACTCCGCCCTCAGCCTCGCTGTCATGTTTCAGAGGAAGTTTGAAAATGTACTTTTTCTATTGAATTTTACCGGCGTAGCACTTTCAGCAGATGGGCTGTCGCAGGCAGTATTCAGTAGCTGAATCACAACAGAGTTTGTAAACACCGGTGATATGTCTGTGTCGTGTTGAAACTCGGCATCACGTAATTGCGGCAGGATGGGGTTTCTGTTGGTTTGTATATGACCATCAGCATCCGTGGTCTTGGTACTGTGTGGCGTTTCTGTTACAGGCGGTTGGGGAACGGGGTTGAACGAACGCCGCCTCCATGCTGGGCGGCTGAAGGGACGCAATGTGCAGGGTCCCCCTCCCCGCGCTTCGACTTACGGCTCTCGTTACATGCGAAACCGCGGCTGTCAGCGAGAACCTGTGAGAGCGACTCGCGAAAAACGCCAACGTCCAGCCCTTCCTCCAGTTGTGTTTCTCTTAACTGCCAAATGTTTGTTTATTAATCTGCTGTTTACTTTGCGGCATTTTCTTGTTTTCCACGTTGGCGAAAAAAACGGTCTCGCCTCATTGCCAATATTTCAGCCCATTTTAAAATAATAATAGAATAAAACTTCCATTATTGCATGAACAAAAGCCGACTTTAAGTTGAAATGTGAGACTGAAATATTAGTGAATGCCACAGCCGTTTGGGCCGAGGGCTGGAAATGGTAGCCGTGTGGTGATTTGTCATTGCCTGTCTCATTTGTCCGCACATTAGCGGCTGCCTAGGGAGGCAGAATTTAATGTTGGGGATTGCAGTTCCAAAGCTTCGCTGACTTTCCTCCTAATTAACACGACGGCCTATTTCAGTCTACATCGCCATCTGCACAGCTATCTGTCTGGAGGTCCATCCACCCACCCACGCAGCATGAAACCCACTTCATTTTGGGCGGGGTGGCGGGGGGCTGGAGCCTATCCCAGCATGCAGTGGGCGAGACACAGGAACACATCCTACAGTACGCCAATCCATCGCAAGAATCGCACGCCATTCACCGTCTCACTCCTTTGGGCAATTTAGAGTCTCCGTTTGGCCAGTCATGTAAATCATGCACCAGCAGGAAATCTATGCTTAGTCAGGGAAGGCCCCAGGCCGGATTTAAAATTTAAATCCATAACCCTCTTGCTACGAGGCTACAGGGCTGCCTGCTGTGCTACTGATTGTTCATTTTGATTGAACTCCAGGTGTCTGCTGCTAATGATCCCTCTCTGTCGCCCTCTCTGTCAGTATGGGGTACTGCACCCTGAGTGTTTATTATAGTTAAGCTGTATTTGGTGGTCATGTCCTCTATGTGTCGCCCCCTCTCTGTCAGCATGGGGTACTGCATCCTGGTAGCACACGGGCTGAGCAGGCTGTGCTCGCTGGTGGGGAGGTGGGGATCCACGGCCCTGACTGTCGCCACGCCCCTGCTCCTGCTGCTTTTTTCCTGGAAGACCATTCAGCAGAACGAGATCTGGCTCTCCCGCGAGGCGCTCTTCAGGTGAGTGTGTGCGGCAGTCCCGCGAGGCCCTCTTCTGGTGAGTGTGGGGAAGTGCGCTTATGTGCTGCTGTTCCGCACCTTGTGTAGCAGTTTTGTACCTGGAGGTAAATCTTAACACACAGAGGCTGTAAGACGCTTTGCTGGAGGCCAGGAAGTTGGCGGTCAAGCCTTCAGGCCTCCTCAATTTCAGTACAGCTGTTAGGCCCCAGATCAAGGCCCTCAACCCTACATTTCATTGCAAAGAATTCTCTGGGCACTGATCGTCTCAAATCGGAGTGATCGAGAGACCGGGGTAAAGCCCTTGTTTTGGAATTAAGGACCTTGATCAAGAGTTGCACCCAACTTCACCAGAATCCGAAGCCTTCTGATGGCTCAAATCAGCAACTGCTCAGTCGCCAATGAAGCGACCTGCCACCGCGTCCCATGCTTCAGGCTAATCAGCTGGGTCATTCCATCTCAAATCACCCAATTTCAGAGAGATTTCCTGGGTACATCCCCTTAGATTCCCCTGAAAAAAATCCCATGTGCTCCTATACCAACCTTATGAAGAAATCCTAACTATTAGCTCTGTATCTTAAATGGTTTTGAAACTACAGCCCTCTGAAATTTCAATAAATTTTATGCATTTAGCCATAGGAGCCTTTCGGTCCAACTTCACATATGAATAACTCTCATTGTATGAAATGTACAGCTTTGAAACTCTATGACTTTTTGTAGCTTTTTCCGTAGAATTTGAGACTTGTGTCAGTTCTCGTGTCTGTGGTGTACTTTTCCTCACACAGAGCTCTGAAAATGGTCAAAATGCAAAAAATGGAGCAAAGCATTAACCCCCTTGTGTGCTTTTAAATCAAAAAGTCTTCTAGATAAAACAGATTTTGTCTCCTATCATTTCTGACATAGAAGTCATATTAATCTCATCCCCACATTTATTGCTGTTTTTTGAGTGACAGAATAAGTTTCTAATTGAGCAGATTTCTGAAAATTATTCTTTCTGCCCAAAAACCATAAATGTGTTGATAAACATGCCCTAATATGTCATCAATTATAGAGGAAAAATATCTGAGTTGCTTTATATGACATACTTTTTGATTTCAAAGAATTCAAGGGGATTTGCGCATTGGTATAATTTGCATTTTTAGCCATTTTCAGAGATTTGTATGAGAAAAAGTTCACCAGAGACACGATAATTGACTCAGTTTTCAAATTTAATAGAAAAAGATAGCCCAAGTCACTGAGTTTCAAAGATATACATTTCATACAATGAGAGTTATTCATATGTAAAGTTGGCCCGAAAGGCTCCTTTAGTTAAATGCATAAAATTGAGTGAAATTTCCAAGGGCTGTAGTTTCAAAACTATTTAAAATACAGATCTAATACTTGGGATTTCCTCATAAGTTTGGTATTGAAGCACGTGTGAATTTTTTCAGGGGAATCTGAGCGGCTGCCCGGGGACTCATCGGATGATGGCAGATGGAATTACCCAGCTGGACGTCTCAGGATCTAAAATAACTGAAATGAAAACACATCTGCTGCCCTCTGCTGGACGTTCTTGTCCAGGAAGTCACTGTTTTCTTCTTGAGTCCAGCTCTGCAGCGTCATAGATTCACAGCTCTGCCGCACAGTGAATAAGCTCATTATTACTCTGCAATGCTGTCATCCTGAGATTGCAGTGGGAAGTTATTAACTGGACAGAATCACGATCTGGGTCTCGGCTCCATGCTCTGGATCGATCAGTTTATTTGTGCGTTGGCTCCTCGTATCTCTCTTCGGACAGATAATACCGGCTGACAGCATTACAGCTTTCGGCAGAAATTGTGCTTTACTCCTGATGTTATTTCCTCCTCTGTCATTTTTTTCTCTTTGTCTTCCCATTATTTTTTTATTGAAGTTTTCCTCTTTGTCGGCTCGGGATCTGCTGCACTAGATTTTTATTCTTCATTTTTCTTCAAATGCTGTTTCTGTTACCGTCTCAAAAATGTTTTCAAAGTCTGAAAATGAAGGCAAACATCGGATTTTTTTTTTGTCTCTCTCTCTCCTCTTGTCTCAATGTTTCGCGGTTTCCTCGCTTATCTTGAACTGTGTCTGTTCCCTTGTGCATTTGCACGTATACGGTACCAGTAAAAAGTTTGGACACACCCACATTTTTCTTAGAATACATGTTAAATAAAGAAACAAGCAGCCTTTATTTTACAATAAATATTTTGTTGTCATATTTGCAGAGCATTCTCGCGTTGTTTTTGGAAACAAGGGCAGTCACATGACTATAATGAATTTGCAGCTGCACGGCGGTCTAACTTCCCAAAGTCGTGCTGCATTGAGGTGACTTTTCATCAACCTTTTCGCCCAATAAGTCCCAAAACCGCTTGACTTTAAAGGGGAACTCTGATGTGGAATTGAATTATTTTGTATTGAAAAATGATAACGAGTGCTAACTATTGTCAAATACCCCACCTCCGTACACACCCAACATGGCTTTTTAGCCAAAGCTCCCAACAGGCTTTCAATGGTAGTAAATGGGGCATAGCGTTGCCATGCAAAGAAATCACTATTTTTACATCATCAACAAGGCTCAAAGTAGCTCCACACTTCATTAGTATATTTCTGAGGGCACTGACATTTAAAACAAGGCACTGAGAACTTTGAAAATGCACAGGTAGTTTATTAAAAATGACTGTTTATGCAGGCAGTACCTCAAGGTAGTTTCTAGTTGCCTCCATCTTGAAAGTCACTAAGTCGATTGGCGAGCACGAATGAATAGATTGCAATCTGTTCTCCTATCCAACCTATTCGTTCGTGCGCGTCAGTCGATTTATCGTGACTTTCAAAGTGGAGGCGACTGGAAACTACCTGAAGGTACTGTCTGCATAAACGGTCTTTTTTAATAAACAACCTGTGCATTTTCAAAGTTCTCGGTGCCTCATTTTAAATGTCAGGGCCCTCGGAAATCTACCAATGAAGTGTGGAGCTACTTTGAGCTTTGTTAATCATGTAAAAATAGTGATTTCTTTGCATGGCAATACTATGCCCCAGTCACTACCATTGAAAGCCTGTGGGAGCTTCGGGTTAAAAGCCCTGTATTTTGAATTGTTGTGTGCGTACGGAAGTAGGGTATTCGACAACAGTTAGTACTCGTTGTCATGTTTCAATACACCCCAAGTTAATTTCACACCAGAGTTCCCCTTTAATTCTGCTGCTGGAAAATAGAAGGAGCTTATTTGTCTGTTTACTTTGCAAAAAATGGCTTCTTTGAGAATTCCAAAATTTTAGACACTGTTCGATAAATAATTAAATTATTCTCTTTTCACTTCTGTCTGTTTACCTTTTACAAGATTCCATTTCAGATTATATAGGGAAGGTAAGCTGTTTCAATTTCTCTAAAAACAAAGTGCTGTGACATTAGCAAAGTGTGTCCAAACTTTTGACTGGTTCAGAAGTTCTGTGTGTCCCCTTGTGCATTTGTGCATAAATGTCTGTCTATTGGCGGCTTTACGCTCGAGAGACGTGTCGGTCGACAGTGTCTGATGACTGAAAGGATGAGGTGGAGAAAAGTGTCGCCCGGAGGAGTCTTGTACCTGTGGAATATTTGTAACGTCGCAAACGCTGTCGTTGCTTCTCTCATAGATCTGGAATCCAGACCCTGCCCCATAACGCCAAGGTCCACTACAACTACGCCAACTTCCTGAAGGATCGAGGGCGAAACCAAGAGGCCATCCACCATTACAAAACTGCTCTGAGGTCAGCTGAGCAGAGAGTGTCTCAGACGGGGAGTTTAGTGTGTGACTCTCGCTGTGTTTGTGCTATTTATACTTAGCGACTCTTAACCTGGTGCTGAAGGTGTCAGACTGGGTCTCACAAGTTTGGTGGTTAAATCCCTAGTTTGGCGACCAGAGCTGGATCACCTCAGCTGGATCAAGTTGCTGTAGCATCAGCTAAATGACTGTAACGTAAGATGATTTTTAAGCTGGAGTTTGCTTCGTCTACTGGAGATTTGTTTCCAAGTGTGGAGGGAGGTTTTAATCTCAGCTGTAGTTAGTTATCTCCCTCGCCTCTTGGGTTGGATGAGTCGTTGGTTTGTTTGCGTCTAATTTGTTGTGAAGTGTGTAGCCTGTGTTTGTGCGTGTGCCTGTGAGGATTTACTGTATCTGTGTGTGTGTGTGTGTGTGTTTGTCCCTGTGCCTGCGAGGGTGTACTCTGTGAATATGTGAGTAGTTAGTGAGTTAGTGAATGAGTGATTGAGTGAGCCATTGAGTCAGGTAGGAAGTGAGTCTTTGAGTCAGTTATTGAGTCATAGTGATTGAGTCAGTTTGTGTGTCAGACTCATTGAGTCAGTTAGTGAGTCATTATGTCAGTTAGGGAGTCATAAAGTTATTGAGTCAGTGTATGAATCCTTGAGTCATGAGGTGTGTTTGTGATTTCTGGAGTCATATTGTCAGTCACTGAGCTTTTGAGTGTGTGAATGAGTGCGTGAGTGCATGTGTGAATGAGTGAGTCTGTAACTCAGTGAGCCCTTCGCCGAAGAGAGAGGCTGGTCTCCGGCCCTGCGGAGGACAGGATTGATTGGCTGTCGTTCTCTGGGGTTAACGCTGCTCATCGCCCGAAGTCGCACTGGGCTGAGAGATGGGACGCTGTCAGTGAGATGAAGGAAAACGGAGACGATTATATCGAGAGCTGATACACTGCAGACCCCGACTCCGCCTGTCACTCACTGCACTTCTGCCACTGCATGTCCGTTACTGAAGTGTGCATGTGTGTGTGTGTGTGCGCGTGTGTGCGTGCGTGTGTGTGTGTGTGTGTGTATGAATGATTATTTAAGCTCGATAGTTTGTGCATGCGCTTGTGTGGTTGTGTGTATGTGTACAGAAGATGTGTGTGTCACTGCCGCACCTCTGACTCCGCACCATCCATCTGTCAGAAGAGAGATCACTGCCGCACCTCTGACTCCACACCATCCATCTGTCAGAAGAGAGATCACTGCCGCACCTCTGACTCCGCACCATCCATGTGTCAGAAGAGAGATCACTGCCGCACCTCTGACTCCGCACCATCCATCTGTCAGAAGAGAGATCACTGCCGCACCTCTGACTCCGCACCATCCATCTGTCAGAAGAGAGATCACTGCCGCACCTCTGACTCCGCACCATCCATGTGTCAGAAGAGAGATCACTGCCGCACCTCTGACTCCGCACCATCCATCTGTCAGAAGAGAGATCACTGCCGCACCTCTGACTCCGCACCATCCATCTGTCAGAAGAGAGATCACTGCCGCACCTCTGACTCCGCACCATCCATGTGTCAGAAGAGAGATCACTGCCGCACCTCTGACTCCGCACCATCCATGTGTCAGAAGAGAGATCACTGCCGCACCTCTGACTCCGCACCATCCATCTGTCAGAAGAGAGATCACTGCCGCACCTCTGACTCCGCACCATCCATCTGTCAGAAGAGAGATCACTGCCGCACCTCTGACTCCGCACGCTTTCGCAGTGTTTGTCTGGTCTGAATGCAGTTTTTCCCAGAAATAGAGAACAAACATGAAACATTATTACATCTCAGTTTTGATGCATCTTCTTTTTTACTGGGCTGTTTTTTGGACTCACCATCTCAGCCTCAGGAGTGCGGTTCTTGGAAGCCTCTTTGGACTGAGAAAATCGTGAGTTCGTTTGGCAGAACATCGTCCAAGTGAGCGCAGCCCTTCTTGCTGACAGAGGAAGTGATGCTCTCGGGATTTCTGAGCCCTGCGCTTCAGACGAAAACTGAAGCGATTGAAGTTTTTATAAAGTATTGAGACTATAATTTACCACATTTAGTTGGACTTTGACTGGAAAAGTTGGTTCTCCTGGGGATTCTGGTGATTGGTTAAGATGCCTGGTTTGACATGGCTGTGATTGGTCGGGGAGACCGGACTGGAGTTTGGTGTAATGGGCTGTGAGGCTGGTTTGGAGATCAGACTGATTGGAAATGACACTAATTAAGTTGAGATCTTTGAACAGCTGCTCATGAGATGAGACGTTCTTGAGGGTTTTGGATGAATTTAACTCAGTATTTTTGCCTCATGCCTGGTCTCTCCTCCCCTCTCTCTTCTTCTCTTCTTCTCTTCCCTCCCGCAGGCTTTACCCACGACACGCCAGCGCCATGAATAACCTGGGCACCCTGACACGCCACCCGGAGGATGCCGAGCGCTACTACAGGCGAGCCCTGGAGATAAACCCCCAGCACAACAGAGCGCTTTTTAACCTGGGCAACCTGCTCAAGTATGGGCTCACACACACACACACACTCAATCACACACACTAACACTCTCTCACTCACTCTCTCACACACACACACACACACACACGCACACTCAATCACACACACTAACACTCTCTCACTCACTCTCTCACACACACACACCCTCAATCACTCACTCACACACACAAACAGACTCACCACACGCGCAAACGCTCTCAATCACTCACACACACAAACACACACACTAACACTCACAAACACTCGCACTCACACACGCACACTCACACAAACACTCTCTCTCTCACACACACACACACACACACTAATACTAACACACACGCGCACACACACACACACGCACATACAGACACACACACACACACACGCACATACAGTCACACACACGCACATACACACACACACACACACATGCACATACAGTCACACACACACATACAGTCACACACACGCACATACACACACACACACACACACACACTCATTCTCAGCAGCACTCATTGCCGCTGCTGCACACCCTGCAGTGCGTCTATTTTTATTTTGTCTACCTATTTAACCGAAAATCACCTTTTCACTGCAGCACCGCTGTTCATAATTGAAAGACACAAACCCCAAATGCAGCCTGTACTGCCTCCACTGGAGCGACAGGCTCATAACTGCTGCTCATTACGCAGTTAGTGCTTTTCTTAGTGGCCCGTCAGTGTGCTGGCAGCCGTAAGTGCAACACCAGCTCAGTTCAGCTTTATTTGTGCGACCATTTTCGCAGAGGGTGACAAACTGTCACCACAGTGATGGACAGCGTTCCAGAAATGCAGATTACAGGCCTCATGCGGTAAAAATACCCCAACTAGGGAGAGAAATTCTCCAACTTTCAGCGAGAAAAATTATAGTGAAAAATGGCGCTTGTGGCCCCCAGTTAATTATGACTCAGAGACGGGATGGCATCTGTCGTCGGAGAGGATGTTAAGGCACATTTATTGAGAGGGTGAGTGCAGCGGACTCTATACGCGACAGGATTTGACACCTGTGCGCAGAAGTGTAGGGGCTTGAGTTCTCTTGCATGTAGTTACCTGTTAACTTGTCTGTCATCTCCTCATGAGAAACACCACTCATCTGTGGAGTCGAACCCCAGTCATGGGGAGCCTCAGCGCCTGCTGTTTCTGCACTGGTGTTCAGTGGCGGTTTATTGGCTGAGACGTCCACACTTCCTGTTATTGAGGCAGTGATTGGTTGCTGAAGGGAAAGGGGCGTCTCTAGGCTGTGGACACTCGCCCTTCAGGGCTGGAGTGTGTCAGCTATCACTCCCAGTTACAGGGCTTATAAACATCGAGCGGTCTGTTCAAGTGCAAGAACACCGCACTTCACTTTTATCGACTTTTCCAATCTGCGTATCGTTTCATGTGAGGCCTTCATGGTGAAATCTCTCGCTGTCCAAAGTCAAGGACAGAATGTCCCTCCCCCTTCTCCTCCATGGTGTCCTATCAGAGAGGGGTGATTGTGATGTCAGAATGACTGACAGCGGAATCGTGACCCCTGCCCCCTTGACATCGATAGCAGTAGTTAGAGTCCCTCGATAGTGAGAGTCGTGACAACTCAAGAATGGGAGTCATTTTGTTTCCGTCGTGCAAAACCGAGCCATTTTGCACAAAGGAAATCAGGTTTTTTTTGTTCTTTTTCCAGGAGGGGAAACATATTAATTTTGGGGGTAAAATAATAAACCAGCCGGCAGTGGTTTGGACAAGAATAACGGGGGAAAATGTTCGGACATGACAAAAGATAAACCGGAGGGAAAAAACAAATTCACTTTGAGGCCCAGACCGATAACAGAGACTGATCACACAATGGAAACAAAATGGCTCCATGAGCTGCTTTTTTGTCACATATAAGAGCTCTAGCAGCGGTCATTCCCGCAGAGAGTCATGTTCTGTGTGCGCCTCTCTGCAGCTCGGATGACTTCAGGAAGGCTTTTGTCCTCCCCGCAGGACTCGAGGGAAAGCTGTCGAGGCCGAGCGAATGCTCAGGGACTCCATCCTCTTTGGGCCGCACTTCGCCGATGCCTACTCCAGCCTGGCCTCCCTATTCGCGGAGCAGGTGAAGCCCCGCCCCTATCAGTTTGGCTTCTCACGCCCTCCGAGGCGTTGAGCGGTCTGTTCGTTCCTCCGCCGGGAGCTGCGGGTCTAATCCCTGAGACTCTTCTGTTATAGTTTGTGACTGTGGAAAGTTGCAGTGTTATCCGTTTAAACAGAGCTGCACTCTGAAGATTTATTCATCAAGGTGTTAACCTGGGGCGAAGCTTAGTTCACTTCCTAGTTACAGCCGGTTGTTCCTGGTTACTTAGTCTCTCTGTAAACTGCATTTTGTTGGAGCGAACAGCATGTTTCTCTATCTTATTTTCGTTATACAGTCTCAGTCGATGTTCTCGGCGAGAGCAGAGAAGAGCTCAGTGAAACGGCTTGAGCGTTTTCACTCGTTTTTTCAAGCTCTAACTCTCTCTCTCTTTTGCTGTAAACAGAAGCGCTTCGCTGAAGCCAATGAAACTTACCTGCAGGGGATTGAGAGCTGTCCCGACAGCTCCGATCTGCACAACAACTACGGCGTTTTTCTGGTGGATACAGGTTAGTGATTTTAAGTGTTCGGATCTTAGTTTGGCGTTTGGTTTATTCGGAGGGCTTGTGTCCTGCTGATGGTGAAGAGTTGATTGGTCTTGTCACGCACTGTGTTATTGTCATTGTTTCACCTGCGCAGGGGACAGCGAGACGGCCTCAGTCCATTACCAGCATGCCGTGCGGCTCAAACCCGCTCACTACGTTGCCATGGTGAACTTGGGCCGGCTTCTGCGATCGTCCAATGACAACAAGGAGGCGGAAGCCTGGTATAAGAGGTGTGGCCTGAGTCGGAGTGCGATATAGGTGGCGCTAGTCAGTAAACTACAATTGTGGAACCGCCATGTCTATGAGCCTGACATAACAGGTTAGAGTACGGTCACTCATGGCGATGGGTTCTCATCTGAGATAATACTTAAATATCATAAATGTTTGCTGAAGCAGAGAGCCAGTTGTACGGCTGTATTTAAGTTGTTACACTCGCTCCCCGTACAGTGGATGATGTAGTGTGGCAAACGTTTGGAGGAAATTGGCAGTCGCCCCAGCTGGTCCAGTAGATATAATATTGCAACATTTTGCCTCTTGTGAAGATGTATATCTTGCTTTATAGTGAGTGCCTTCTGATTTTAATCAACGCCAAGTTTGTTTGCGTAGCAGTTTATATTACTGCTCTGCTATAGATGTCCTAAAGCTACCATCTCGACAACACATTACTGCTTGTGACTAAATTAACTTGTGCTTCATATGAATGATACAGTACCTGGGCTGATGTGTGTCAGTGAGCATGTATACGCTGGTATTGAATGTTGCTTAAGATAAAAATGAGTGCCACTTGAATGTAATCTGAGGTTGGATACAGTGTATTTTTGACCCCTGACCCTTGACCCCTGACCTGTGCGTGGCAGGGCGCTGCAGGTGGCGCGGAAGGTGGAGATCCTGACCCCGCTGGGCGCACTGTACTACAACACGGGCCGCTATGAGGAGGCGCTGCAGGTTTACCGCGAGGCCGCCGCACTCCAGCCCGAGAGCGCCGACATCTGGTTAGCCCTGGTGAGAGTCGCCACCGGCCAGGAGTTTGTGATACAACACTGCCCCCTGGTGTCAGTACATGACTGCAACCTTGAACCAATCATCATGAGTTCATCCGTTGCATAGTGTCATTTTGAGATGTTTTGTATTTTGCTGGCTGTACAATAATAACCAGGCACTGGTTACGCCATCATTCGTATTTTTGAGCCAATTAATTTAACTAGCAAGGGGGAAAACACCATCTGTGTGTATGCTGAAATGAAAACAACAAATATGTGAGGTTAAATGTTTCACGATGGCGACATGTTTAAACTTACATGCCTGAAACACTGCTGGACCTTTGTCTATGTACCTGAGACAAGCTAACGCCTGTTATCAGGTTTTACCGAAAGGCTTTTTCTCGTAGGCTACATCAGATAAGCCAAGTCCAAAATGATCCCTCTCAAACATGCATCAGTGGAAGTGGAGCGGTCAGTGATGCTGATCGTGTGCGGACACGGGTTATCACACCTCTTCTGCAGCGTGTCTCTCCCTTATATCACCAGCTCTTTGGGTGTTTCTGAATTATCTCAGAGCTCAAACCTTAGTCCTGCAGAACCAGAGGGCTTTCCTGGATTTTGCTGCATATTAACCAAACTTAGAAGTTCATACACTCAGGTATTAGAGTTATTTTCAGAGCAGTACAGTTTGAAAAAGCTGTAATTCTTTCATGGACGTGTAAACCGATAAATTGAAGCCGATGGTTTATACATGGTTGCACAGCCCTTGTGAGTGTTTGGAGCGTTTGCCGCTTGCCCCCCATTCTGAACGAGTGCTTTCATCCTGTTTCCACACTCGTCTCACGATGTCGGCCATTGGACCTCAGGCCCAAGTGCTGGCCATGGCGGGCCGCTCCAAAGAGGCGGAGAAGATGACCTTTGGGATCATCTCCAAGAACGGCGGGTGTGTGGAGTGCTACCGGCTCCTGTCGGCCATCTACAGCAAGCGGGGCAGTCATGAGGAGGTGAGTGCTGTAGACTGGGGCCTCGGGAGGGATATGGTCAAGCGGGGCAGTCATGAGGAGGTGAGTGCTGTAGACTGGGGCTTCGGGAGGGATATGGTCAAGCGGGGCAGTCATGAGGAGGTGAGTGCTGTAGACTGGGGCCTCGGGAGGGATATAGTCAAGCGGGGCAGTCATGAGGAGGTGAGTGCTGTAAACTGGGGGCCTCGGGAGGGATATGGTCACAGCTGGAGGGCTGTTGCTAACAGTAGCGCAAGGCTAGCGGACAGTTCGTCTGTCCCCCCTGTGAAGTGCAGGCCTTACGCGTTTCCTTTCTTCCTCTTCTGTTCTGTTCTATAGTTGAGGCTGCTAGCTCTATCTCCACTGTGTGCTGTCAGCTTAGAGACCCATACTGAGAGCCCTTATCTGAGCTCAGCCCTCCCGGCGCGAGCGGCTCCCTGCCCTGTTAGCCGCTGAGAGAGGTTAACTGCTTTCCGGAAACGGTTTCTCCCTTCTGTCTTTTCAAAAACCGGCTGCAGCTCGCTATAGCCCCCTCCACCTCACCTTTCCCTCTGTCTCTCTCTCTCACACACACACTCTCTCTCTCTCTCTCTCTCTCTCACACACACTCTCTCTCTCTCTCGTTAGCGGGAGAGGGAGACAGGCCTGTAGATGAATTTTTTGTGGAGGGCCAGAGGTAATTTAATGTGGGGTGTTGGGACATACATATGTGTGTATACACTGCGTGTGTGTGTGTGTAAACACACGTGTGTATACTGTATGTGTGTATATAAACATACATATGTGTGTATACTGTGTGTGTGCGTGTACTGTGTGTGTATAAACATTCATATGTGTGTATACTGTGTGTCTGTCTGTTTACTGTGTGTGTGTGTGTGTGCGTGTGTGTAAATGAACATACATATGTGTGTATACTGTGTGTATGTCTGTATACTGTGTGTGTGTGTGTGTGTGTGTGTGTGTGTGTGTGTGTATAAACATTCATATGTGTGTATACTGTGTGTCTGTCTGTTTACTGTGTGTGTGTGCGTGTGTGTGTGTGTGTGCGTGTGTGTGTGTGTGCCTGTGTGTGTGTGTGTGTGTGTGTGTGTGCGTACTCTGCCAGGCCCTGAATGCCCTGGATAAAGCCCTGCAGCTGAGCCCCAGTGAGGCCGGGGTTCAGGCGGAGCTGCACTTCTCCATGGGCAACCAGCTGAGGGAGATGAACATGCTGGAGAGGGCCTATGAGGTGGGGAACCTCTCTCTCTCTCTCTCTCTCCATCTCTCCCTCTCTCCATCTCCATCCGTCTGTCATCCCTCGTTTCCTCTGAGTGTCTAAGAGATGCTTTCCTCCCTGTCCTGTGCTCTGTCTCTCCGTCCTGTCATCATTCTGACTGCAGTCCACCTCCGTCTGTTTCTATCTGATTTATGTCACCTGTCTCTGTTCTCCTCTACATTAAAGGAATGGACAACGGAACGTACGTACATGCATAGTTGATAGCTTGTAATACTGAGAGCCCATGAGAAAAAGTTCAGGCATACTTGACCATTAAAGGTGTGAGCGTTTTTGTGCGGCAGTCCTAAGGCCACTACTGAGCAGCCATGCAGCCTCCCGGAAAGGGCGATGCATGACGTCACGCGGACGCAAGGGTGAATCTCCACTCTTCAACACAGAGATATATAAACCAGAGGTGCTATGCTGTTCGTTCCAGATCAGCCGATGTGTGCAGAGCACCAAAAACACTGGTTTGCTATTGGTTCAGACATGTAGGCCTATCTATGACTATTTTTGTTTGATAGCAATACCGCTGCATAGTGCAGACCCGTACACTGACATTACGTCAGGCACGTCCGTAAACCCGTTGAAATCAGCAGATGCTACACTGTCAGTGGAGGTGAGTAGGTTTAGTTGTCCTGTCCTTCGTTGGTCAGGAGTGATTCAAAGTACCGCGGTATTTTCACTCAGTAGGACTGCAAGTATAGCACTCAGTGGAAATCAATAAAACCGAATGTTTTGTGAGTAATGTAACAACCATCCCAGTCCTTGCGCAGTCTCACTCGCCATGTATAGCGCCCATATGACGTCAGAGCATCTCCCCGAGGATTTCTCTGATGGGTTGAAGTATTTTCCTTGGCGGAATTCATGAAATTGTCGATGATGGGGGAATTCTGCTTCAGGACCGACTTACGGAGATGGATAGCTTAGTTAAATGAGCTCTATATGTTTAAACATTCGCATGAATCCTTAGTTTATGACATGAACTATTTTCCAAACTGTATTTTGAAATTCCGTTGTCTATTCCTTTAAAGAAACCTTGTGTATGTATTTTGTGGGGTTTGTTGGTGTTATAGAGCCATCTAGTGGTGATGAGTGGAAGCTGCATTGTTTTGATTTTATTCCTCGCTTATACTGTGCGAGACGGTGGGTCCCTCTGTTTCTCTATCCTTGTTTTCTCTGACACAGAGCTACAAGTCTGCTGTGGAACTCAATCCTGACCAATCACAGGCCTGGATGAATATGGGCGGGATCCAGCACATTAAGGTAAATATTGAGCATTGATACAGGAGTCCGTTTCCTGGTTTCCTCTTAAACTGAGTCATCGAGGAGTCCTGACTCAATCCCATGGTTAAAGTGAGCTGAACACACTGGATTTCTGGGATGCGCACGCTGTTCCTGGAAAGTATTTATGAAGCGTGAATCCAGTGCGTAATTCATTGTTTTGTTGAGGAAAAAAAAAACTGCTGACATCCCATCACTCTGAGAGTAGCGCACATCACGCTCTCCTGCGTTAATGGCAGAGATTATGACTGTGGTCCACTCCTTCAAATACACTTGGGAATTTAAAATTTAGAGCAAAAGAGGAAAAGATCATGTAAGTAAATGAATCAATTCTGTTCAGAAAAATCTGTCAGCAGGTCTTTAGATGAATAACAGCGAGGATATTACTCTGGGAGCCTTTTGATTGGCTACAACATCACTGGCTTTGGCCGGCGATCCACATTAGCAGGGCGAAAATTGGCTCAGCCTTGTGAGAGTAATAGGGGTTACGTTAAACTGGCCGAAATCCATTCATCTCTTCGCTCTCTTGTGGTCAGCAGTTCATAATGAGAGAAAAAACAGAAGGAACTGAAGGTGTGTTGGGGACGAAGTGACTGCTTCTGATGGTTTTCCTGTGTGGCGTCTACAGGGGGACTACAGTCTGGCCCGGAAATACTACCAGAAGGCCCTACAGCTGTCACCCGGGTCCAAACTCCTGCAGGAGAACCTGGCCAAACTGGACCGGCTGGAAAAGAGACAGAACGGGCTGTAGGGAGGAGAAAAGAGAGAGAGAGGACAGGCTGTAGAGAGGAGAGGAGAGGGGAGATGTACCAGGATGTGAGAGGTTGTTTTATGTACCACACAGGCGCCCCCTGGGGGTCAGCACCATACTCTGCACGTGAGTGTGTGCGTTTGGGCCAGAGGAGGGAAGGTCCAGTTCCAGACACTAAAAGTCCACTCCTGTGTTTCTATGTGTTGGGTTCCTTCATCAGCTGATCAGCGTGAGTGTTCAGCTGGACTGCGGGTGGGGCTGAGAGCTGCTGAAGTTCTCCGTTGGTTGGAGAGCATGCTGGGACTCTTTGACCTCTGAACTTTCCTCCCTTCTCCCTCCGTGGATAAGCTTTAAACACGTCCTTTACAGTTGTCTATAATATTACACAGATCAGTCTTCATATACAGTCAAACATTCCTCGCAGTCGCCTCTGATCTGTACAAAATGGCCTCACAAATGGGGAACCTGCTCTCACTAGAAATGTCTTCATATCAATGAAACAGGAAGGGACCACAGAGTGTCCTGGGCGCTGTCTACTGGAGTGTGTGTGTGTGTGTGTGTGCGCGTGTGTGAGCTGGCAACAAGCTGAGAGGAGTGTATGTGTGTGTGAGAGAGCTAGCGACAGGTTGAGAGGAGTGTGTGTGTGTGTATGTGTGTGTATGTGTGTGAGAGAGAGCTGGCGACAGGCTGAGAGGAGTGTGTGTGTGTGTGTGTGTGTGTGTGTGTGTGAGCCGGCGACAGGCTGAGAGGAGTGTGTGTGTGTGTGTGTGTGTGTGTGTGTGTGTGAGCCGGCGACAGGCTGAGAGGAGTGTGTGTGTGTGTGTGTGTGTGTGTGTGTGTGTGTGTGAGCCGGCGACAGGCTGAGAGGAGTGTGTGTGTGTGTGTGTGTGTGTGTGTGTGTGTGAGCCGGCGACAGGCTGAGAGGAGTGTGTGTGTGTGTGTGTGTGTGTGTGTGTGTGAGCCGGCGACAGGCTGAGAGGAGTGTGTGTGTGTGTGTGTGTGTGTGTGTGAGCCGGCGACAGGCTGAGAGGAGTGTGTGTGTGTGTGTGTGTGTGTGTGAGCCGGCGACAGGCTGAGAGGAGTGTATGTGTGTGTGAGCTGGTGACAGGCTGAGCGGAGTGTATGTGTGTGTGTGTGTGTGTGAGCTGGCGACAGGCTGAGAGGAGTGTGTGTGTGTGTGTGTGTGTGAGAGAGCTGGCGACAGGCTGAGAGGAGTGTATATCTGACAGACAGGTGAGTGTACACTCCATGAGCGGAGCCTGGTGCCTTAGCCATTCTGCTGAGTGTTACGCAGTGCTAACATTAAAAATGCTCAGAACAAAAATAACAGTCGTCAACATTCAGCTTATCCTTGTTAACTAACCAGGGGTGCGTTTCCTAAAAGCATATTCCTAACTAAGTTAGCAACTTACATATTTTGTCCATTCACAGCCAATGGGTCCAATTATACTAGTTAGCATCTGCGATTTCAGGAAACACACCCCAGTGCGATTACATCCCCAATTATAGCGTATTAATGTTTAAGACAGAAAGACTTTGCCTCAGTGAAGGAAGGAGTGTTAATGTAATACTGTGACTGAAAAGGCCCTGTGACTCGTTCCCGCAGTTGGGTACTTGTCTGATTAAGGTCTGAGATTTATGCAGGTTTGTTAACGGACCCCGACAACCCCGTACAAGGGACCTGGGCTCCCTGAAACAATACACAAATGCGAATCCGGAGTATTATGAAATGGGTCTGATAGATGTATACTCTGAGCAATTAAAAACGCAATGGTGAGTTATGGACTGTATTTGCTGAAAATTAAAGAACCAATCGATTGTTATTGCTTTTTCAGTGAGATGCAATTGGAAATAAAGAAAAGCGTGTGGTGTTGTAATCCCGACGCGCGACATACGAACAGGCAAAGCACTTCAGTGATAAACATTGAGCTGTTTGTGATGTGTACAGTGATAGTTGACTTGTTGCATCTTTAATAACTTCGAGTATACTTTTAAAAATCACCTGCATATGAAACTATCTATTTTAAATTGAACATCAGGTGGTTGCAAGAGAGAAGGATTTCGAAATCCCATTAAAAATTGCCTACCTTAGACCTTACTGTGCGTTCGACTGAAGCAGTTATTAATTAGCTAAGGCGAAAAATAAAAGTGATCTGTGACAGACCGACAGCTTAGAGTGGGAGACGTCTTGTGCTTCATCTATCCCAAGCTATGTTTAACGCTATAGCAAGTGGTTTTATCGGCCATATTGTCAGAACTCTGTGGGTTATGTAGAAGCAGACATCGCTTAACACCTCCTCCACGATTTTGTCTGATTTTTCATGCCAAGAATTATATTTTGAGTACTTTTTGAAGACCAAGTGCGTAATGGTACCAAATACTCACTGGTACACCTTTTATTCAGAATGATAATATCCTGAATAATACTTTGAATGTTCTGGAGAAACAGTACGATTGTTGAATTGTACATAGTTTACCATTATTTATGAAGCTGGTGTATCTTTTTAATTATTTTTTACGTGCATGCAGGATTTTAATGGACTGTTTCAAGGTGTAAAGCGTATAAAATGTTATTTATTTTATGCAAATGAATGGTGAATTTGTACCCCGAATGTGTGAATGTTTACTTCTGAAGCTAGTTTTCTATTGATGTGCTTTTCAAAGCTAAATATGATCTGCTTTGGTGGAAGGATGGTAAATTTTGAAGTTATGCAGAACTTATGACTTTGCCAAAGAACTGTTCTTGGAAAAAAGATATTCAGTTCCTTGTTTAATATCAGTAATGAATGTTATATCCAGAATATTCAAAAAAATAATATTTTAAAACATTTTTTCATGACTGAAAGAGTTCACCTCTGAACTCATCCGGAGAATGATGTGTTGAAAGAAGGCAAGGCATCTGGGCAGATATAAGATATGATATGTTACAATGTCCAAATGGAAAGCTATGTAATTTTATTTTTACACATTGTAAAAAAATGAATTTGTGTCTGCGTCATTGCTTTATGTTCTGAAATAAAATTATATTTTGGCAGTAAAATGTCTCAATGTCTCCTAAAATGGTTACCATTTTGAAACCTTGTTTTCTCTGAGAAGTAGATGTCTTCACGTACTCCGGTCAGCCACAGCATTAAAACCATTTGCCTCACATTGTCTAGGTCCCCCTCTCGCCGCTGTAGCGGCTCAGTCAAACAGGCGTCTGTTTGAGTTCCCGGACCCTCGCTTTCCCCAGCAGAACATTCCCACAGTATCACACTCCCTTCCCAAGCGTGTCTTTTTCCCCGCAGTATCCTGGTGCAGCTACTCCGCAGGTAAATGGTGCAGAGGCTGATGCATGCGATGTCAGAGGGAAACAGGACTCACTGGACCAGGCAACCTTCTGTAATTGATCCTAGGTGCAGTTCTGACACACACACGCCCAGTGTCAGTGCTTATGGGGGTGTGCGCACTGGTTAAGGTGGGCACTCTGACCGGTCTGCAGTGAGAAAGCGCGATATGCAGCAGGGAGCAATGCACTGTGTGCTGTGGCACAGTCGCCTCTGAAGTATCGTTGATATTTTCTGTGACTCGTCCGATATTAGCCCTTCTGTTGGTTCGGATCAGAGGGGGTAGCCGTCATTGCCCCTGTGAACCAATGAACCTTGAGCGCCCAGCACCCTATTGCCGGTTCATGGTTTGTCCTTCCTTGGGCCGCTGTCAGTTGGTAATCACTGCTGTCTGGAAGCGCATCTGGAGCTTTGCTGCTTCGGAGATGCACTCTGACTCGCTTGTTTGGCTATAACAGTGTTGCCCCTGTCAAAGGCTCTCTGGTCCCTTTTCTCCTCTACCCAACACATCAACCACGAGAGCCGACTGTTTGCTTTGGGCTATGATCTGTCAGCAGACCTTGACATGTGCCGTTCTTACGAGATAATCAACACTATTTACTTCATCTGTGAGTGGTTTAAATGTTTTGGCTCATCGATATGCATGGTTATAAAAAAACCCCTAAAGAGGTTTCCGAGTTGGACGATTTGAACTTTAACGCGGTTTTAAAGGACAGTAATTCTGCGCTCTGAAGTGGACGGTCAGTGCAGGAAGATCGGCTTTAATATGGGTATATTCATCTATTAACCGAAACGTAAAAGGAATTACTGCTCCTAAAAATGTAATTACCCACGTATTTGTGGACTTTACGACATAACGTGTGTTCGTAGGATGTCTATCCCGAGCGAGAAGCGCCTTTCCGATCCGGCAATTGGTGACTGCAGCGCCTCGCACTCCCAGTATTTCCTTTTTTGCCCGCTTGGCCCCTGGGCCCAACGGGCTTCTGCTGTGCTCAGGGTCCCAAGTGGTGGTCGTGCGTCATTGTGTAAACTTTTGGGCTTGTCTGCGCTCTAGCGCCTTCGGTTTTTGAGCTTCCCTCTTGATATTGCATATGGGTTTATGACCCGATAAGGTCTCGGACGAGTTCGATTTTCGGCCCAATCGGCCCTCTACTTCGGCCAATAGGGGGCGCTGTCCTTGGACATTGGGGCCAAGCGGGCACAGTGGCATTGCCACTATTTTTTTATAATTAGGGTGCTTCTCAAAGCCTCGGCTGCAACCTTCGAAGGCTGCATTTTTAGGGGTCGTCACATAATTCCATCTGCCGAGCTGACGTAACATCATTTCATCTCCGTTAAACAGCTTTGGTTTCAGTGAGTTATCACTGGTTTCCCTGACCTTAACAAGAACTCCAGCTCTTAACCCAAAATATAACCCTACATTAAAACTTGTCCCTTACCCTGAATGTCAGTTTAGCAGATGGACGTAAGAGATGCCCCCTAAAAATGCAGCCTTTGAAGACAGCAGCTCATGCTCTATGTGCATCTCAAAGCCTAGACTGCATCCTTCGAAGGCTGCATCTTTAGGGATTGTCACTTACCTCAACCCACCAAACTAACATTCAAGGTCAGTAATAAGATTCAGGGTTAAGTTTGGGGTCAGGTTTGGGATTAGAGATTAGAGTTAAGTTTATGGAAATCAGACATTACTCGCATAAATGAAAGCTGTTTAACGGAGATGAAATAACGTCATGTCAGTTTGGCGGATGAAATTAGGCGACGACCTCTAAAAACGCAGCTTTCAAAGGCTGCAGTCTAAGCATTGAGATTCAGCCCTCGAGATGAACCCTCTTGTGAGTAAGTTGCATCACCGGTGACGACGGATCTCGCCACAGGTGCGACCCATCAATTTTCCCCGGCTTTTCGGTCGGACGCGCTCCGGAAACCGAGAAGTCCCTCGCCTAGTCTTTTAAGATGCTTTTAAGGGTGTTTGCAGTTTTTATTATCATCTACGGTTCGCGGTGGTGGTCGATAATTCCAGGTATGTGACCCGGTTTTTAATTATTGCATTTTTAAACTGTCGGGTTCCTGCTGAAACCGCTGCGGTCTCTTTGGCGTGAGGTAGTTCTGCACTAATTGCGGACGGCCTATTCCGCTGCATTCTGTGTTGCGACTAAAACTAGTGGAACTCTTTTGGAAACTCTGTTTTATTGGGTTTTACTCGCTTAACTCTCTCATGCATGAATTATGATAAACTCAGTCATGATTTTTTTTACTAAGTGGTTTCATACATACTTAGGGATGTAAAACAAAGTTTGACAAAAAAAAAAAAAAAAAAAAAAAAACAATTGCAATGACCTGCCAACGGGATTTTTTGTATGGGATGATGCAATAGCTTCCACTAGAGTGGGCTATATGCAGCAGTGCCCAAAACTGCAGGCATATATAGAGAAAAAAACACTTTTAAACAACTATACACTGTAGTGACCTCCATGCATGAAAGGGTTCATACGAAGGAAACCGACATATTTTTGAAGCAGTGCGAACATATTGCGCAGCGTTTTCTATCCGGAAATTTGGCAAATGTCCATAAAACACTGACGCGTCACCGTGTTGAGAAGCATTTGGTTTATTAATAAGTTCATCCTTCATCCGTTGACCAAAATCCTAGATCCTAAAATTATATCCCAAAGGTGAAATGGAAATCCGTGCCGCTTAACCGTCCAAACAGTCCTTTCTTGGCCTTATTTGGTCGAACCCTTGCGCGTGTTACTGTTGTAGGAACATATTTTTTCAGACATTAACGAGGACTGCCCAAAATTGCGGCTATGGCTTCAAAAAGAATGGAACTCATTTCAGAATCAAATGTTCTTTTGGCAGAATAAAGTGTTCGGATATGTGTACTATAATACCGTTTACCATCAGGATGTATTGAAATCTGGATGATTGCAATGAAATGTCATGTGTTAAAGTCTATTATGCTGTAATGTCTTTGCTGGCATGCGGTATGTTAGATCCACATTGGCTTGTTTATATCGCCCTTGGAATGTAACATTAGGAGGGCTTGAGAATGGCTGGTTCCTTTGCCTGGGGAACAGTTCATTTTTATGAGGTGAGTTTACATCAAGTGTAAGTGTGTGCTGTTCTCTTCTTAGCTGTGGCAGACTCCACTGGGGCAGTGCAGGGGTCAGCCCGTGTAAACTCCAGCGTACACATCCTCTCCTGCGAGTCTATTCGTGCTAGTTATAGAGGTAAGGCCACTGTGGACCAGTTGAGCAGTCTCTTCGAATCCTGAAACCCCTCGATCTGGACCCTCTCTGAAACCGATCCCTAACTGCTGTCTTGTCAAAATGAGCCTTTCCAGATGTCCCACAGTTGCTTCCATCAGAGTGGATGCCATGATTGGCTGCATTGTTTCACTGTTCATACTGTATATTATATGCTTGTTTTCGGATCTGTGTTTCAGAATATAAACTGAGGTCCGTCTGTCCTTCAGACGACACACTCTTCCACTCTGGTCATTTAGACAGTTTTTTGCTCAAGTGTTCTTTCTTTCGCACAGCTCATAACTTTGCAACAAAATGAACTATAAAATGAGATGCGCATTTTTTGGAGCTGATGAAAGTCGTGATCATGTGGTGCCTGCATAACTTTCCAGGTCCCGCTACTGACCTTTTCAGTATCTGGGATTCACAGGTGACATTTCCAATGACCATGTGCAAATTCTTTTAATTCGCACAAAAACAATAACGTGGCAAGCGATTGGTGCAAGACAAATTGAACAGCCAGTCAGTGCCCTTGTTATTGCTATGTGAGAGCTAAACGGCTGTGCCGAAAGCCTCAGTGACTTGACCATGACCCCTGAAACGGCAGGGGACGTGGTGTCTCCAGTGAATCCCTGCTAATCCAGTGATGGGTGTTTCCATTACAGCTCTGACACTGCAGTCCCCAGAACTCACCAATACCAGCACCGCAAATCTGTCCTGCGACTCCATTCGTGCCATTTATGAAAGTAAGAGCCACGTTGAATGTCAGCAACCCAATTCGTCTATACATGTTGGGTTTTTTGGTTTTTGATTTTCTCACGTGGTGGCAGCGGAGATGTTTCACCCGGGCGTTTCTTAAATGGTGTTTTTCTTTTTCTTTAGCATTTGAGTCACTGTGCATTCTGTGAGCTCGGTAGGGGAATAAATGTGTTTTGAGTATGTGTGTGTGTGTGTGTGTGTGTGAGAGTGTGTGTGTGTGCGCGCGCACGTAGAGGGTAAAGGACCTATCCTGGCTGTTTCAGGGTTGGCAGGCAAGCGAGCATTCCAATTGGACGAGAGGTGTATTTGTGTTTTTGTGTCGCCTGCGAAACATAGCGGCACATAGGGATCACTTTGTCCGGCGTCTGTCTGTCCGTCCGTCTGTCTGTCCGGTAGTCACACTTTCAGTTGGTAGTCACACGCAGGCGACACGTGTTCACCTGATCACTCTAGTGTGAGTGTGTATGTGCGTGTGCGTGCGCACGCAGAGGGTAAAAGACCTTTCCCGGATATTTCAGGGTTGGCGGGGAAGCGAGCGTTCCAATTGGATGAGAGGGAGCGCTCGCGGATCGTGGGAGGTCGGGAGACGGTGCCCCACTCGTGGCCCTGGCAGGTGGTGCTGCAGGTCATTACCATGCCGGCCTGTGGGGGCGCCATACTCACCCCGCACTGGGTCATCAGTGCCCGACACTGCTTCCACAGGTCTGCAGCCATTTCGAACCATCGCAGGAACGACTATCTGAGCTATGTGAGCGCTATCGCTGAATGTGGGAGATGCGTCAGAGCTGAGTCGGGCAGCCAGGATGCATGATCACATTCTCACTCCGGCACCCTTAGATTTTCCATGGATATTTTACATTAACCTCATTTAGCATTTTCCCCTCATTTAGCAAGTCAAAAAGGCCTTTATTAAATGGAAGAAAAGGTACTAACTTAATTCTGTTTAATAACCAGGTCTATATTTTTGAAAAAGCTGGGCTGTGAAATCTGTTGATCTTCCTGTAGATATAGTAATTCCTGGTTATAGAATCTGTTCATCTTCCTTTAGATATAGTAATATCCGTTTGTGGAAGGTGTTGGCCGGGAAGCACGATCTTCAGGACAAGAACGAGTTCTGTCAGCAGGTGAGGAACCGTCACACCTGTGTGCAAGGCACCCTTCATCAGTGTTTGTGTTTAAAACTGTTTGCAGACACTCTAATGTGTCCTGTTTTTATTCATAACATGATTGTTAATTAATATTACTGCTATTTTATTATTGCTGATATTAATCGCAGAAGCAAAAAAAAAAAAAAAAAAAAACTTTTTCCCTGCTCAAAAGCTGCGGTCGCTGTGCTCTGTGCGTTGCAGATTGTAGTCAGTCAGTCCCTCTGTCGGTCACTCAGCCATGGACACTGGGGAGACTTGGCAGGCCGAATGTGAATTATGTACTATGGCTCTGAACTGTGTCCTTTTTATAATTTAACATGCGTCCCAAACTTTTCTGCTGGTTGTAAAATGAGGGAATTTTAATGAAAACAAACAAAAGTAGTCTCATTTCATTTTAGTGGTAGTAGTCATAAATATGAGGTACAATGGTTAGTGTTTGGTTTTGGATGGGTAAAGTGTTCAGTTGTGCATTTCTTGCATTTTGCCACATAGACGGCTGCTGGGACGTGGTTTTACTGATAGTCACTGCTGTGGGAATCAGCATTGTGTATGAAAAGCATTCGCTCCAGTATGTGGTGTTTACCTGTTGTTTTGTAGACGTCTGCGATCTCCAAAATCATCCCTCACAAACACTACAACAGGAGGACGAGATCCAACGATTTGGTCCTCGTGAAGCTGGAGACGCCTCTGCGTTTCAACTATTGTGTCCGGCCTATCACCATAGTTACCCAGTCCATTAAGGCACCCAGGATGTGCTCTGTGACTGGGTGGGGGTCGACCAGTGAGTGTACGTATGGTCTGTTCGCCTGGCCTGCACACCTGGGGCCTGTACACTCCGCAACCTTCCAATCATTCTCCTCTTCCCTGGTTTTATGTCTTATTACCTGTTCTTTGTGTCTCCCCAACCTTCGTGGAGGTTTTCAGGGGGTCTTATAGCTCCAAATGATTTATTTGATTGGGGTCCTCACTGACTGTGGGGATAAGAGGATGCTTCTGCTTCTTCACACTACATCACCCAGAGTTCATTGCTCAGTATTGCATTATGGGTAATGTAGTGTGAAGAGGCAGAAACATTTATGACACCACTTTGTTACTTCTTAGTGTCCCTGTTCCACGTAGATGTTCTCAGACTCATGTATTTCATAGATAACATATAATTCATTGATTCTTGCCAAACCTCTTGACACTAGTAAAAGTAAAAACCAGCGAATGGAGTGAAACAAATACCTTGACCAGTCATGGGAGAAGTTGCTCTTTTTAAACACCTTTTTAAAATGCATTTGCTATGTTAAATTTTCTTTTTTTTTTGCTTTTGGATGAAGGCGTTGGCTAACTCATGGTAATGGTGACTGGAGAAGTTTCTTTGGTCAGAATGCTGCTGTTGCAATGAATATAAATGTGTTTTGGGAACGTGATGGGACCCTCGCTGGAGTAAAGTTTGCCCTCTTTAGACGGACCGCGCATGGCGAGGTTGCATGAGGTCAACATCACGGTCATGAGTCAGAGGGACTGTGTCCAAATTTACGGCTCCCGCGTCACGGAGAACATGCTCTGCGCAGGACACGCCCTTGGCGGGGTTGACGCCTGTCAGGTGGGGTACAGTGAAGCGTCTGTTTTCTACATGAGGCAGTTTTTAACCCCCCTGTTCCCATCATGCACTGCCTGTACAAAAAGCACATCAGTGCGGTTAAGGTCAGGACTTTCTGGTGTCGAATTCATGGGTGAAAAAGATTCCACATACTTATTTTTCTCATTCGTTGTTTTCTTTGCTTGGTGCCGGCGAATAAATTGCCCCCTCCAACACTGGCAAATTTTTTGCCACCAAAGGATGTGTCTTCGGACATGAATACTTGTTTAGGAAATGAGATGTTTCGCGCTTCATCAGTGATGGTGGCAATAATTATTGCCATCAGAAACGCATTAATTGCTGCAGTAATAAGCCAATCATTGCATTTGTTGATTTTTATCCAAACGGTGAATTCTCTGCGGACAGGTATGTGGTTACGGTCCCTCACTGCGGCAGAGTATGTAACCACTGTCCATGCAGTCACGATAAGCTCCATAAACATGTGGACAGTGACTTAGCGCTCATAGCTTTACTGGGAGCTCAGTGCTGATACAACTGCTGTACGGTTATCAGGGTTCTCCAGTATCGTTAATGACCGGGCCGGCCGCCCGTTTATTCTGAGTGATTGCGCAATCGCCGCCTGTTCATGATGTATGCGCCCGTTGAGAATCCTCGCTGCCCGGTCAAAAAAAAAAAACGGAGAATTTAAAGAGCACCAGAAGACTCGCGATTGAATGCCGCAAAACGAAACTGCTTGCAATGGAACGCCACCTACCGCCCGGTCATTGAAAATTAGTGGAGAACACTGGGTTATGACGCTGCAGTTAGCTTTAATGCAGGAGTTTTGCAATGCATGTTGAGTGAACTGTGTTGGAATTACTCACCTTTGCATTTAAATACTTGCAGTGGCAGAAATATTGTCCATTCAACTCATTCCATATGAAAGCACTGGACCTCCCAGCTCCAAGGTTTTCAAATTACTCTGTTCTTTGGTATTTTGGAGCCCATTGTGGCTGAAAAAATTTGCAGTTGGTTTTGGCTCAACATCTCACTCCTGGTTTTTATAGGGGTTTGAAAGAAGGGGCGTGTCCACGTTAACCCTCTATGACCCGTTAAAAAGCATTTTTAACCGTCTCACAAAAACTAAAATATCAGCTTCATTTCTTCAGAATGTCTTTCTTTTACCTCAGATACTTACTACCTAATTCTTAAACTTGACATTAACCCTTCGTGGGCCATGCAATTGACAACAAAAAAAGTGAAATTTGAATGAAGCAAACCAAAAAAAAAATCACGACATTTTGTGCACATTTACTGTACATAAGACTGAAGCTGAAAGCAGTTTTTTTACCCAAAAGTATAGCCTTATTTTTCCATGAAGGGCTGCTTGTTCTATGTTGCTTTTGATATCATTTTAATGTCCTTGAAGAGCTTCAAATTGGCACATTTGTTTCTAAGATCAAAGGGTACGCCCATTTTATGGCCACGCCCATAAAAAACCAGAAAGGAGTGAGAAATTTTACTAAAACCAAATGCTATTTTCTTCTGCAACGACAGGTTCCAAAATATCAAACAACAGAGTAATTCTGAGACCATGGAGCTGGGAGGCTCCCCCATTTTTGGGTAATTTCTTATTGAATGACCCATATATGTGAAGCCTAATTCTGTCCAGCGATAAGTATATTGTGTCGATAACGTCATGGATGGCGTCAGCATTTTTATCCGTGAAATGAACTCTGATGTTTTGAAGGTTTTGTACTCCATTGAAAAGCAGCGCGTTACTGGTCCAAGACAGTGTCTGAGGTGTAAATTTGCGGTAATGAAACAGGATGTTTATTTTCCATCCACAGGGCGACTCGGGAAGTCCGCTGTCCTGTTACAATGGCGACCGATACAAGCTGGCTGGTATGGTGAGCTGGGGGGTGGGCTGTGGGCGCCCTAAAAAGCCAGGGGTCTACACCAATTTGCACCGTTACGCCAGATGGATTGAGACCACCATCAGAGGTCAGAAACTGACACAATCCCCTTGTGCTTTTGCTAATACTGTCATGGGCCTGATTTACCCTGAGTGTTAGCTGTGCTGTTAGCGTCTTCGAAGCCAAGACGGTCTATGATTGGCCAGAGTATTTGTTTTGGTCTGACTGATGGTCACGTGATCATCCCCCAGCATGAAGTTGGCAGGGGATTTTTCAATGGAGCTCGTTTATCTGTCCTTCAGTCCATCCTTCCGTCCGTCCAGATGCATTGGGATAAGTTTGTTCAGACACTTCCCTAATTAATAACATTTTGTATGCATATTTCTTGTCACCCATGATTGGACTCAAAGATCTGATTCCATGGTGACGGGTTATTGATGATAATGCCTTCTTCATGCTCATATTGTGTTCTGAAAGTGTGTTCAGATGTTCTGATCTTTTTGAATCAAGCCCGATTTGTGTCGTTTGGGAGCTCATTCAGGTTCAGTGGTGGAAGTGTGTTTTCTTTGGTTAATCTGTATGTAATTTGCTGTATAAATGCAGAGCGGCCTGCAATGGCATATACTGTCTCCTCCACAGCGGAGATCTCACCCGAACCGGACGATTCCTCTGACAGGATAGCAGGTACTGGACACAAATCTCAACTACACCAGAGGACAGTTTAGTTATTGTTACTTCGCTTATAAATTTATCTTGTCTTTTGGATTTCCCTTAAAGTTGAGATTATTTCACGGAAAAGCCTTTGAAGTTTTATGATTAAAGCTGGGAAAGTATAATTTGAATTGTAAATGTTTGGCAGTATGATGGAGTTTCTGTTGATTTCTAATCATGTGTCAATTAATTCTCATGTAGTTTGGATCCTGGACATTTTTACCAGGATATTGGGCTCATGACATAATCCTTTGCCTGGGATGAATGCTGTTTATCTTGTTGTCAATACAGGCTAAAGATCACCAGCATGATGGTTGACTTGATTCCTCAGCAGTGAAAATAATCACACACGATCCTCCCAGTGCTAGCTCGCCCCACTCAGGATTTTATCAGAAATTTTTTACGTAGTTTACAAATATTGAGAACATGGCACGGCTCATTGGCAAACAGGAGACTGGTTTAAACACTGACTCCCTCTTTTGTTCTTAGTTCTCACTGACTCCCTCGGTGGCTGTTATTGACTCACTGACTCCCTCTCCTGCCGTTATTGACTCACTGACTCCCTCTCCTGCCGTTATTGACTCACTGACTCCCTCTCCTGCCGTTATTGACTCACTGACTCCCTCTCCTGCCGTTATTGACTCACTGACTCCCTCTCCTGGCTGCAGAGATCTGCGGGCTGGCTGCAGTGCCTCCGTGGGGGCTGGGAGCCGGTTTCGCCCGGGTGCAGTGGGTAGACGGGGAACCCCAGGTGGAGCCGGTCTCGGAGGCCCGAGCTCACTCCTGGCCCTGGCAGGCGAGTCTGCAGTCTGGGGGCCGGCACTGCTGTAGCGGCAGCCTCATCAGTCACCGCTGGGTCCTAGCACCCAGCCGCTGCGACTGCAGGTTTGGGTGAGTGAGAGAGAGTAACGCTCCTTGCCAGTTGCAGTCTGATTACCCTCAGTGTCTTTAAAATGGCCGCCGTAAGCAGATTTACTTGTCGACACTGAGGTTTATGCAAATGTGTATGTTGGTTGGGTAGTGAGTGAGCTGGTTATTGGAATATATGTTTGAGTGAGTTTGCTTGTTTGAAACGAGCAGTCTGATTGCCATCAATACATTTTAAAATGGCCACCATAAACAGGGTCCCCGTTGACACCGTGGCAAGTGATTTAACATGTATGTTGGTGAGGTAGTCGGGGAGTTTTGAGAAAATGTTTGAGTGAGTTAACTGGTCTGAAACGGGAAACATTAACAAGCGACAGAACCTATTGGATGAAATTAGTAGCCTTCTGAGATAAAAATTAGAATTCATAATGCTTTGTATGAGACAAAATCATGATATGAATATTGCCCGACCTAGAAGTCTTCTTGCGCTTAAGCTGAGAGCAAATAACCAATTGGCAAATATTGCTACATTACTTTTGTAGAACTGAAGAAGGAATTTTGACCTCTGATCCTCTAAAGACCGGCTGGAGTGGTGCTACCTGTGGTCTGTGCTCTGACATATGGGCTTTAGTGATGATGTTATTCTCATGATCAGACTGTTGTATGTTAATCCTAAAAAAAAAACCGTCTGAAACAGGCAGTCAGCGACCCGCCTGTGCATTTAAAATGGCCGCCGTGAGAGGCTTCTCTTTGAACCTGTGCTGATTGTGCTGTGCAGGGTGAAGGCTGATTCTGTTTTAAAATGGCCGCCCTAAGCTGGGCTAATAGAACCTCTTCCTGTGCACGCTTAAATTTAATTCAGTTTAAAACACTTCATCGTATGCACTATAGTAAGGTCAAACTGGCCAAAATACACACCAGCATAATTGATCTATGTGACCGCTGTGGGAAGGCCAGAGGAGATTTGATTCATATGTCCTGGGCATGTCCTAAGCTGAGAGAGTTCCGGACATCATTATTTGACGTATTGAATGAGGCATTTTTCTTACATCTACAGGACAACCCTCTAACTGCCATATTTGGGGTACAGGGGGGAGATTTGGTAATGTTCAGCAATAAAGAGAATGTCGTTGCGTTCACGACCCTCTTAGCACGTAGGAGAATACTTTTGGAATGGAAATCTGCAATACCTCCCAAGGCATCTGTATGGCTTTCTGACATAATTTTGTTCTTAAAGCTGGAGATTAAATACTCTGTTAGAGGATCCGCAAGAAAATGTTACAAAATCTGGAATCCTTTGCTGAGTTATTTTGATAGGCAAACAACTCTTCCTCGTCAGTAATGGATAGATAGTATAAATTATGGTATGTACCCAAAAGCATAATAATCATAAGCAATTTCCCTTTTTTTTGTTTTTATGTTTTGTTTGGCCATGTCTGGTTTTATGTTTGGCATTCACGCTTGTGTGGGTGGGATGGGAGTTATAAAGGTGTTTAAGAATGTAACATTCATTATGTATCATACTTTGTCATGACACCTCTTTAAAACAATAAAAATACATGTTAAAAAAAATGGCCGCCGTGAGGGGTTTCTCTTTGACACAGTGGTGTTTGTGCTTCACAGGGGGAAGGTGGATTCTGTGCTGCTTGGAGTTCACAGACTGTGGCTCAGCACTTCTCACACCTTCTCAATACTGGAAACCTACACCGCCCACGCCAATCAAACTGGAGCCCCGCCCTCCGGTGACCTCATGCTCATCAAGATCCGAGGAGCTGTCGATTTCGGTACGGAGCACGTTCACCCCTCCTGAGTGAGCTCGGCTCGAGGCCCCTCCCGAGTGAGCTCGGCTCGAGGCCCCTCCCGAGTGAGCTTGGCTTAAGTCTCCCCCAGGTCGCGGGTCAGGGTTCTCCAACCTCCGTTTTGCCAGCTTCCATAACGATGATATCCTGAGTGCTTGTGGATATAGTTACTCCTTCAGTCGTGCTCTACATCACATTCAGCACAACTAGATGCTGCAGAGCAGCAGCTGTATCTCAGAGACCGAAACAAACAGATGCATTGGCCGCGCCCCTCCGCGCAGCCCCCACGCCTCATAAAGAACGCCAACTGGTCTGAAAAATGTTGACACTTAATGATCTGTGTGGTCACCTACATTATTCCCTTTGGAGCAAAAAAAAAAACAAAAGCAAGAGCATTAGTTAAATACCTTTTGTTGATAAACCAGTCCAGAATGGTGAAGAAACCGTAATCCTATTACATTTGAATGACAATTTTTGGAGACTTTCATGGAATGTGTCGTTCTATTATATCAAGTGAAAGCATTTGCATGCTGGACATTAGAATTGTTTATTAATCTTAGCTGCCTACCTGGAGTCATTAATGCCTGTAGAAGTCCTGAATTTTATTACTTTTATTTGTTTTTTGAAGCACTGCAAAAATTAACCCAGGCATGTGTTCCTTGTCTAGGGCTGACCATGAGCCCTGTCTGCCTACCAGACCAGCGTACCGAACTGAACGAGACCTGGTCCTGTGTCACAACAGGCTGGGAGTCGGGAAAGTTTTCCGGTGAGTTCCTGTGAGCTAACGTGGTCTGTGCGATCATCTGGCTGGTAGCGCTGTCTCCACACAGCGTGAGGGTTATGGGCCTGAATTGGACTTGAGACCTCTGGGCATCTGAATGTTGCCCTCTTGTTTCCTTCCACGCTCCAGACACATGCATGCTGGGATAACTGGACACTCTGAATCGCCCATAGGACTGTGTGTGTGAGTGATGGGATAGGCTCCAGCCTGCCCTCGCTCCAGCTGAGGGATCATTGGCTAGATGGTAGAGTTTGAACTCAGAGGGGGCTGCATCTTTGTTGAAGTGCCTCTCCTAGCAATGTATCACAAATTATATGTAGCATGTGAGGGCATCACACAAATGTTTACGCCAGTGGTTCTGGTCCGTTTCATGCTCCTAACACACGGCTTTGTTTTACACTGTAGTTCTGTCTGCAGTTGGTTCCCCATCGGCCTTCATCTGGACACCGAAACAGCTGCCAAACTCAGTTCCTGGAAATGTACTGTACATCATGATGCTAATCTTATTTGACATTGTACCAATCAGTGTAATCCTCTTCGAATGAATGGGCTGGAGGTAAAATCCCACAGGACTGTAGATCAGGAGCAGCCTGACATTTTGATTTTTTCTGCCGTTAATGTTGAGGTTTTCATCCATCATTTTTCGGCCTGTGTTTTGGCAGAGAAGTTGCGGTGGGAGTGCACTTCTCTTTGTTAAGGATGTATAGGGGAGAATAATCAGAAGTGGGGAGGGATATGGAGGAATGGTAATAAAACTCCTCCTGGTTTTGGGGATCAGGGGCCCCAACAGTGGAGTTTTTGAGAACTCTTCGGAATCCCACGTCCCACTGGAGGTTCAAACAGCAACCTTTCAGTTTGAGGTCAAACAGCCTACGACATAGATGCACTCCAGCCCCAATCAGTGACCCCCCAGTAATTGGGTGTGTTTTATGGATGATGCGCCGTTGAAACGCAGCCATGTGTTCTGTCTGCAGCCCTCAGCCCAAACGTCCTACACCAGGCTCGGATTCGGCCGCTCGACAGCGATCTGTGCGAGGGACACTGGGGAGATCAGTTCTGCGACAGAACTCACCTCTGTGCAGACGCGGCTGGGTCAGTGGGCTGCATGGTGCGTACCTGTAGAAGTTGTTGTTGTTGTTGTTGTTGTTATTATAATTATTATCATTATCATTATTATTATCTCGTACACAACACCGCAATCAGCCTCACACCTCATGTCACCAGTACTGTTCCCCAAAACTCACCACTTAGAGCAGTTTACTTTAAGAAAAATATCGGGTACTGGCGACCCCAGAATCTCCCGCCGTTATGATAAACAAAATGTCAAAGTTTTAGTTGCCGGACGCACGCATGGACACAGGCGGAGCCTGATACCATAGCTCCCACGTCACTCGGGCGGCGGGAGCAAATTAGGAGCCTGTTTCTGAAATGGTTGATAAGATAAAGAAAAATGTCGAAGCTTTTGGTGATATTTTTAGGCCGGAGACCTTTAAAAAAAAAAAAAAAAAATAGGCCAAGGTCACCTTTGAGCAGTGAGAATCACTACTATGGGAGACAAACACTCTGATTCACTCTTAATATTGATTGACATTCACATAGTCCTGAAACTGAATGGAAACTCGATGAATATCAATGTGACAACTGCCAGCACAGCGTCTCTCACATGAAACCTCACCCCCCCCCCCCCCCCAGGGTAACGCCGGCGGCCCACTGCTGTGCCGAGGTCAGGATAAAGCGTACTTCCTTTTTGGCCTGATGACCAGCCGCAGCAGTCACTGTAACGACAGCATCCCAGCAGTCTTCACGCGCGTCTCTGCCTTTCGGCCGTGGATATCGCGCGTAACCGGAGAGAGCTGAGAGCCGCATCCTGAACGGCTGAACCCGTATGAACACTGCTGCCTGATAACGCTGTCAATAAACCTTACGCTGCTCTAACCGCTGTGCGAACAGAGCTTATTCTGTATTAAAACTGAAGGTCACGTATGAGAGTGATGTCATGCGCAGTAAAGATGCTGAAGTGCGTCACTTCCTGCTCTCTGTGAGCCTCAGTCTCATCACAAGCATTACATCCTCATTGTGTCTGGAAGGTATGGTCACTCAGATTTATTTTTTTTTTTTCCTCCTGATATGTGGATTTTGTGGTCTTGTGCTTGCGAGTTATGCATCAAACCGGGGTATGTCCCCAAGCCTGGTTTTTGTGCTTCCACTGATGGTCAATATTCACCATCAACTGCATACGGCAAAGACGTCAGGGGTGACCGGCTGGCTTGAGTGGGCCTGTCGTCTCGCCTCTTCAGCTACCATGAAGCTGGTGGCCATCTTGGTTTTAAACTGTTGGCGCAATAAAAATATTCCTGTATTGTCTCTTAGATAACTGATGATAAAAATTAGGAATGTTCTTCAGTTGGTAGATTTGTGGCTAATTGAGAAATCATTTTAGGGTTATTTTGTTTTTTTTTTGTTTTTTTTTTTTCACGATCATAATTTGTCAAGTCCTTCCTAGTTTATGTCAACTAGATGTTCACAAACCATTCACAGCCCACTTGCTGAAAATGGATTTGAAAACATGCAAAACGGCAAGAAGTTGTCAGTTATCTTTGAGAAATGCGCTCAGACTCGTTTAATTGACTGTAAACCATGACCTGTCCCTGCTGGTATCTAATAAAGTCTGACAGCACATTCAATGTCAGGAGGTGAATTGTGACTTGTTCTAATAACCCTAGTTTTGGTCTCAGTCTATTAGACAGAGACTGGATTAGGTGACCAGATTAGAGGGGGACCTTGAGTGTGTGTGGAGGCTGTGACCCTCCAGGAATGGCGTTCGACACAGCCGTTGCACTGCATGACCCTGCAACACTTGAGTGTTATGGAAAACCCTAGCAAGTACCAAAAAGCAGATTTTGAGGAAAAAGACAGAAAACTTTGTCCCTCTTGGTTTCAGCTCTAGTCTGAGAACAAAACTGACTTGGCAGTTATTTATCATTACATCTTAAGAAATATACAGGGAAGATTTTTTTTCTATTTTTTGTCAGCATCCATGGCAATAAGATGACAAGGTTTTTCCATCAAAAAATTAAAAATATCAATTAATAGTGTTTGACAGTTTTTCAGTGTTAACTCCTCCATCTACATCCCTGTTGGAAGCAGTTTTTCTGTCGTTATTACCTCGCAAATTATGTGAATTATGAATTCAGACCATTAATGTCCCGCGCATCCAATGCTTTGCATGGGGCCTGACCTCACAGATCATGTAATGGATATGATGCTTCATAATTGGCTAATTCATCATACTAAGTTTTGCCAGAACAAAAAATCGAAAAATTAAGTTGAAAAAACCCAGGATGCTAAACTTGCTAGGTTTTTGCTTCAGAAACAAACAAACAAACAAACAAACAAATTGTGTTTTCAGGGGAGCTCCCTCCAGCTCCCCTTTAGTTTCAAGTGATGAGGTGCAGCCGGCGCGAGCTGAGCGCCACTCGCTCTGACGAGTTTAACGAGGTGCACGTGCGCCCCCGAAGCTCTGGCGGTTGACAGGAGTCGCAGAATAATGTTTATCGTCTGTAAGAGTAATGCTATTCATATTTATTCTGTAAATTTTGGCTATTTATTGAAAGAATTGTACACACGTGGTTTACTCATCTTGTCGGTGTTATTCGGAGTGAAAATTTGCGCGGTTATGCTCCGACACTCAGGTACTAGTTTCAGGCTGTTATCAGAGCTTAGCACAGCTGCTGGAAAGGTGTAAATTCTATTACTTGAGTCATTATTTTTATTAGCCATAAATTTCTTTACTTTAAACATTTCATAACGTGACCACTTAAAACAGACAGTGGGCTTTATTGATGTCTTTGTTATCGCTGTTGCACTTTCTGTGGCAGAATTTAAACTTATGTTTGGCGTAGATCTGTATCTAACAGAGTTGTTTCCGAACTCTGTCCCCCTGTCCCTGCCATTTTTTTTGCCATCCCAGAATTTTTTAATGTTGCTAATTTTTATTCATTGTGCTATAAGGTTAATTGGTTTCGTTCACTCTTTTAAACCGCATTGTGAGACATCCGTGACCCGGCGAAAAGCTCCACGATCCTATTGCGCTATAGTGCAAATGACTTCCTAATCAGTTAATAGAGGGAAAATGTGGACTTTTGAAACCGAATAATTAGGTGCATTCTTATTACAAATGAAATTTCGCGAAGTTCGGGAGAAAGTTACCATGCAAGAGTGCAAAGTTTCGTGCTCCGGGCGAAACTTTGCAAGATAATGAGAACTCACACATCTGAAACTTTGCGAAGTTATTCACGTGATTTGTGTTACTCGTCATGGTTGAATTAATGGTTGAATGACATAAGCGGGGCATGCGCACTACTTCCCGAAACTTTTCGTGCCAGGCAATGAGGACAGCAGGGTGAAATTTAGCGATTTTTATCTTCGCATTTTTTTTTTTTTGCAAAGTGAATGCACCTATTATGTGCCTTCCAACTGTGAACACGGGGTCACCAAAAATAACCATTTTTATAAGGAAGAAAATTAGAGCAACTTATCCCAAAGCAAATTATAATGAGTCAAACTTGTTCAGTGTCGCAGTAGTATGCAGTGATGATGATAAACCACTACGTTTGTGTAAAAGGGGTCCTAATATATTACTCCTCTATACTTTTTGGTGATAATATATTGAACAGTACTTTTGTAGACATGGAAAAAAATCATTCCCACAAGTATATTTAGGTGAAAATAAAACTGAAAACATCAGTTTTGGATAAAAATTCAAAGGTGTCACATATTTTTTTTTACTCTTGCACAGCCTGATTGCATTGTTGAAGGCTCATTCCATCATTATTGATGCTAAAAATTAGTTTTAACTGGTTTGAGGCAACTTTAGTCCGCAAAATTACCTCGGATGGTCAGTTGTTCCAGTATATAAGGTGGCATGAACTTTGATCAGTGTCACGACGGAAGGATCTCTCTGGGATTGTTCATAGCCACATTGCGGCCTTACATGATGCTGAAGATGTTAAATGCTGCCATGGCACTGTAAGAAACACCATTAAGTGTTTCAAAGACTGGTTTACTGAAAACTACAGTAGTGGCAGTAGATGGAATGGAATCTAAAATGGAAGTGCCTCTGATGATCGTCATCTAGTATGAAAAGTATAAAAAATCGGCAGTTGACAGTTACAGCACAATAACTCAGTGATGATATTAATAGCGCTAGAAGTGCTACAAAAAAAAAACATGCAATATAGGAACACTTCTGTATGGCTGTGTGTGAATGTTTGGTGGTGGTCGGAGGGGCCGTAGGCGCATACTGGCAGCCATGCTTCCGTCAGTCTGCCCCAGGGCAGCTGTTGCTTCAAAAACGTAGTTTATCACCATCAGAGCGTGAATGTGTGAGTGAGTGAATAATGTGTCCATTGTGAAGCCCCTTTAAGCGCCCAGAAAAGCGCTGTGTAAAACTGATGCATTATTATTATTATTATTATTATTATTATTATTTTTATTATTGAGTGAAGAAATGAAAGTATCAAGATCGACTATTTCCAGATGCCTTTGTGAAAATGGTCGGATTGGTCGTGTTGCTGCCAAGAGCTGGCAACATCAGAAAAGACTTGAGTTTGCCAAGAAATTCAAGGATTGGACACCAATAGGCTGGGAACAAGTCCTTTGGACCGATGAATCAAAATTCAAAATTTCCTCACCGAAATGTTGAACTTATGCTTTGCACCGCAGAGTTGGAGAACATTTCAAAAATGAGTGTTTAACTCCTTCAGTAAGTCATGGAGGTGGTAATATTGTGGTTTGGGGCACAATCTGCTCGAATAGAGCCGATGATCTTGTAAAAATTGACGGAATCATGGATCAAAAGCACTTTCACAGCATCCTGTAAGGCACACATAGTCATCTGGAAAGAGGCTGATTGGTCTGGGATTTTATTCTCAACAAGATAATGACCTTAAACACATTTTTAAGATGAGCAAGAATTATCTCACATGGAAAGAAACATCTGGTGACATAACAGTTATGACTAGGCCAGCTCAAAGTCCAAACCTTAATCCGATCGAGCAAATTTGTTGCAGCATTGAAAGAATCTCTTTGGAATGAACTTCAAACCATATAGAATGGTTTAGCAATTGAGAAAATAAAATGATATGCGAAAAGTGCATCATCATCACTGCGCACTTTTGTATTTGATTTATGTATTTATTCTTTAGGCCTTTGAATGAAATGGCATTATTTACCTTGAAAATGAGTTATGTGATGAACTTTTGATTGAATTAATTTGTTTTTCTCAGCATGATGCTGAATTGCAGTTCTGTGAAACAAAAGAGAAAATCCGGCAAGAGACTGAAAGAAGGCGGAGTCTGACCAGGGAGCAGTGCGACGGTAGGTCATCCTGTCTCAGGTCACAATACATCAATGTGCTAAACTATGTAACTTGCTTATCTGTTGCTCCTGAGATTTCAATATCTTTTTCCTGGAAAAAATCTGCATGCAGTAAAGAAACGACCAAAAAGCTCTCTCAGCTGCATTACTTCACATTTCACATCACATAACAGTGGGGAGAACAGGCTATTTCTGCCCAACTAAGCTCACTATTTTCCTATTGCTGAAGTCAGTCTAACCCTTCAGACACTCTGACTGAATGGTTTCAAGCACAAAATCAAGTCTGCTCTTATTCTGCCTCAACAATATGGTCAGGCAAGCTATTCCACATCATAGTTACTCTTTGGGTGAAAAAATATTTCCTCATATTGGCGCTAAATTTATCCTTGGTCAACTTCCATTTGTGAACCCGAGTTCTACTAACAAAATTTGGCCAAAGGAATCCAACATAATTCACTTTGTTAATTTAACATATTTAAAGACCTCAATCAGATCACCCCTGAGTCTCCTATTCCTAAGACAAAAGAGATTAAGGATCTTCAGCCTCTTCTCGTCGCTTTCATCTTTTATTCATACCTGAAATTGGCTTAGTGGCTCTTCTCTGAACTTTCTCTCTAGAGCCTCTATATCTTTCTTAAAGTATGGTCCCCAGAACTGTACACAATATTCCAGATGTGGTCTGATGAATGTGTTGTACAAAAGAAGCATCACCTACTTAGATATGTATTCAATACTTTTGGCAATGTATCCCAGCATCCCATTGGCTTTTTTAACTGCTATGGCACAATGGCTAGAGCCTTTGAGGGTTTGGTCATCAATCACTCCCAGATCTTTCTCGTGTGGAGCATGAAATCCTCCCATGAAGTGATCCTGTTGAATGTTTTTATTACCTACATGTACAGCTTTACATTTCGCTACATTAAAATTCATTTGCCACATTTCTGCCCAATTCTGGATTCTATCTAAATCACCCTGTGAAAAAAGATCAGAAACACTTAGGAGCAGCTTATTGATTCACTCTTGAATTGGAAAAGGTTTTCTCAGAGCAAAATCTACTCAATAGTGTATATATTCTTCCTTGAATAAGACGCAATATCTCTTATGTTGTGGTTTCAGAGGGCAAATAATCCCTCTGAACATGAAAAACAACCTCTCAAGAATAATTCAGGGCTTGTTCAAATTCTGGAAGGGCAACGGCATTTGCAACAAATACCAGTATTCTCAGTGGTCCTCCAGGACTGGATTTGAAAACCATTGTCATGAAGCACATTGGATAGATGGGTTAACTACTAATCCTAGATGAGGCAAACCTGTTCCTGGAGAGCAGGGTGTGCTGGTTTTTGATCAACTAATTTCTGAGCGGCACCAAAAACAGGCTTGCTGTGTGGCTCTACCAGACCAGGGTTGGAAACTCCCTCTTCATGATGCTCCTTTCTGAGTATTCCCTTTCACCACAAGGGGGCAGCAAAGGCCTTCAAAACCAGTGACATTCGTCCAAATTGATTTTTTTTTTTAACTCTGTTTTCAATGTAGTCATAATGTTATTGTAAACAATGCAGGATTGAAGTATGCAGTGTCCTCCCTTGGTTGCCAGTTGCTAAAAATAATCTGAGCTTTGTTAAGCCATAAAGGCTGAGAGAGACCTCAAAGAAGTGATCATAATTGTGCTGGTGACTGTGTGTTTCATCACTATTTTGGGATCGGGCTCTGAGGAGTGCAGTCTGTATGGCAGAAAGAGCGGGTCCTGTAATTAGATTCCCCTCTCTCCCATGAGCTGCCTGTAGGTCTGATGATCCGCGCGATTTTCAGTACCCCCGCATGCCATCTGGACTGGGCGATGCTACTTTTTTGCACTCAAGTGGACAGCCTTTCTTGCTCACTGTCCTTCTGTCTCCCTCACCCGCCGTCTGTCTTTTTATGTTCTCTGACACGCAGTCATGACGCCCACAGAGAGATGACGCATCATCCAACCCAGACTTTCCGAACCAGAGACAGTCTTTCCTCCTCTGAACTCTGACCCCATCTGTATGGCCAATTTCCCTGCTTATCATGTGCGAGGGGATAATTGTGCAGATCAATAATTTGGACGTCATTGGTGGCCTGTAATTCAGGAACCCCAAATGCTAAGTGTGGTTGTGCAGTTGAACATCTGTACTGGGTGACTGTCCATTTTGCACGACATGAATACTTGCGCAATGCAACTGGAGGAACAAAATTTTCGATTTTTACAAATTGCAGCCAAACATATACTCAGAAAAGGTCCAAGAAATTGATAACAATCTGACATCGCTTACAGTATTTCACGTGTTGTGCTAAATATGTGATTGGGAGTTAATTACAGCTGAACTCCATCTGTGTGGCATGAACATGAGCATATCAACATTTGTATATTCTGCGTGAGTGAAGCATTGATAAGGTTTAATAATAAATTACAACAACCGTATCCGCACATAACATAGATTAATGCGCATAACATGAATTACAGGCTGCGAAGGAACCATAAATCTGCTCTGCTAGTTAAATTTGTGGGCTGGGTGAATGTTAGCAGGAAAATATTTTTTCTTTTCACGCCAGCAAATTAATTTTCAGTGATGTGTATGTGATGAAAATCAATGATGCGTGTATTTCTACACTCAGGATGTTGTCGGTCGCCGAGCAGCAGTGTGCGGCGGCCATTTTGAGGCTGTGTGGCGTGGGCACGGGTTCGTTCAGGAACCAATCGTTTGTGGTTTCTCGCGTTTGTCGTTGTGTTTGTACACCACTGCAACGACGGCAGCATTGCTGGTTCACGCAGCCTGGTGATAAAAGTGGTTGTGGGTTCGAATCCTGGCTGACCGGGCCTTACCTCCCACCCATACAGATGTACTCTTTAGGTAAACTCCGACCACTGTCCTCTGGCGTCTGAAATGGAGTTTTGTATTTCTCTGTGGCTGCTGTGATAGGTTACCCACAGAGTTTAATGGAGGACTGCATGTCCTCTGGTTACGATGTGCTGGAGATAGCGCTTTGTTTGAAACGGGGTTAGTTGTTTGTTACCCGCGGAGCAGTAGGGCCGCGTAGCTGTGCATATCTGTCAGAGCAGGGGCACACTGCGGAGATAATGGCTGCTGTCATTGACAGGCTGTCCCATCAGGCCGTGCGTCACACGCAGATCTGAGTGCACCTGCTGCTCTTGAGTGAGGAGACGCGCTAACAGCCTGTCAGCGAGACGGACGGACCGGTGATGGACAAATCTGTGCCAGTCACTCGCCGTGCTTTCAGTGAGCACAAAGAGTACACACGCACGCACACACACACACACACACACGCACACACACACACACACACACACACATATACACACCCAATGCATCATATACACTGGGCACAAGTGCACATGTGCATGCTTGTATATACATGTGGGCACGTGGAAATGTGCTCAATAGTATGCGCATATGAACACACAACTGATATACACAGAGGCACACACACACACTCACTCACTCACTCACTCAGACAAAGAAATTTATGCTATTTATGTCACCATGATATTGTAGTTTTATTCCTTTTACCAATATGCATAAAATTTAAGTCTACTGCGAGGTATAAGACAGTGCAGAATATTATGTTATGCACTCAAAGCACCATAAATATCATTATTATTTTTTGTCTATGCCTATTGCGGCATTTTGACTCCCGCTTGACAGCTCCGACTCAAACGGCTTTAAATATTTCCCTTCTTACGTCTGAGAAAAGAAAGATGGGACCCGGTGCGTATTAAAGACACACATACAACATCTCATCTGTTCTGTTGCGTCTCCAAATGAATTCAGTTAATGCAGCGAGCAGATGCACGTGGCTGAAGTGTGTCACTGCTGCCGCGCGCGGGTGAGGAGCCGGGGGACGCGAAGCCGCCAGGAATAATCCGATTCGCCCCACGGGGGCGGGGGGGGCATGCGCTCCACCGCGGGAGACAAACCAGCCAAATGAAGCGTAACTGATGGAATAAATAAAGAGGGGGAACGGATTTCACCGCACAGCCGCACGGAGACCGCGATCGCTGGCATCCCGTTCAAACGCCGCTGAGTGAAAAACGTCATGTGTGAATTTACGGCTGGCGTGAAGTGGAGATGAAAGAGATGGAGCTGCGTGAACTGAATCGTACGCCGGCCTGATAATGGCGTCCTCAGCTTCCAAGTTTCCCATTTGTTGATGTTGAGCGCAAACCCTCGAAAGTGATCGAGTCTGAAAGCATGCGCACGGTAGAGTGGTCCGAAGTCCTTCCTCGTCTGAACTGGCATGTCGAGCGCCGAATGGAATGGACTCCATGTGCTTATCCTTGCAAGAGGTGGCTGAATCAAGAATTCAACTAGGGGTGCCATTAATTGTGAAACCTGGTGGAATCTATTGACGCATTAAGAAAATAGTTTTTCTCATGTTGACATTTTGCACATCTGTATTAGGTTTATATAAATTATTTACAGTGCATTTCCAGTCTGGGGTGCCAGTAATTCTTGAGCTCACTGTGAAATCTTTATCAAGTGCTTTGCTGTTATGGAAGTTATCAATAAGTGCTTTAATGTTTCAAGACTTTTCAGATACTTGAAGCAGGCCTACATCATGCGTTTAAGTTGGTAATGACATCAGCTGATGTCCGTTAATGTGGCCTTATTGTAAAGTAACACCGGAGAGTAAAGCCTTAGTATTTTTACACAAGGGACAAACAGTGTGTAAACATATGTTTGCATGTCTCAGTTATCATCTTGCGTTTGCGCTGCACAATAAACTACCCCCTGTTACGTAGTGAATGCATTCAAATGAATTTGATCAAGTGGGGTGTGAACCTGAGAGGAATGTTGATTATGGACCGAATCGTGCTTCTCTCTGACCCCTCATCGGTCGCTCATTGGCACTTGAATCACCGAAAATGCCTCTCATTAACAAGCAAAACATCAGTCACCTTTGTAACGACCATGGCTGTTGTCCAATCATTGCACGGTATGACTGAACGGCTAACTGCACGATCCCGCGCAGCTTCTGGTTGTGCTTGCAAAGGCTCTCTGCATGTTTTTCAGTGTATCAGAGCAGCTCTGCGGAGTAGGCTAGTTGTTCAGGTTATTTACTCCTGTCTTTGGAGGAGTAAGCATTTCCCTTGTGGTTAAGCATTGCAGCGCAGTTCTGAGAATGAGCAGCAGCTGTCTGGATTCCGCTCTGCAATTCCAGGCCACTGCAAGGGCAGTGAAATTGGTACCACATACAGCCTACACATGTAGTGACGCTGCGGCCATATTTACTTCTTCAATCACCTCTACCTGGGGGCCTGACCTCATTAGAATCACAAAAGGTCAAGTCAGTCATGGAAGAAAAGCTGAATATGGTCACTGAGTCTTCCCTCTGTCATGCAACTCCTTGCACACGCACTATGGACAAACAGCCGGCTCGCGTGCGCACACAGCGCATCACACAGCGGTCGGTGGAGATCATTTGATCAGTGAGGCTGGGGGCTCGAGTGGAGTCTGGGCTCTTGTTCCTCTGGTCCCTCTGGGCTTCATAAAAATAAATATATATTATATATTTCCACAAATCACATTGCCGTGATTCGGCTTGCATCTGCTGCGGAGGTTTCTGTGCTGATTGCACATGATTGAATTACTGAGAAAACAGGATTATACGGGGCATTGAGCAGGATCAGGGAGCGATGCTCACCTCTCCCTCTTACCCTCTGCCCTTTCCCCAGAGAGAGTCTTCACACACACACACGCACACACACACACACCCACACTTCTCTCAAAGTATCTGGGTGGAGAAATTGTGTTTTTAGAATGACGACAGTCTGTTGTTGCTGGAAAAAGGTTTTCTCACGTTTTGACAAACAACAATCTTTTTGCAGTTCTGCTGCAGGACAGGTCAGATGGCCCTTCTGTATGTGTATAACAGGAAACATGGAGTCATGGGTGTATACATGCGTCAGGACTACGTACAGGCATAAATAGGAACTTGTTTTGGCTGTACAGGAAGTGTCTCTCTCTCTCTTTAGCCTGTTTGTGGGTCTGCAGGCTGGACGTTTTGGGGTGTGATTCTCCCGGCACTGTTTCCTCACTGCATCTTACTTCCACCTGCGCTATGAAGGCTGTATAACTGACTGAGCTGGTCATTCGAACCGTGCGCCCTGGGCTTACCAGAGGAACAGGGTAATTTCTTCCTGTCTGCTATCAGGCAGTTGTTTCGTTTTTGCATTGAAGTGCATTTTGTGCGCTCTTTAACGGTGACCTTTGCGAAATGTTACACATTTTGATGAGATTTGAGAGGAGTATCACACTGTGAATACTGTCCATTCAGAAGCGCAAGCATGCAGATTTGAGATCCTCGGGACCCGATATTCCTGAGGCAGATCGAATGACCCCCTTCCCCCGAGTGATGTGTGCTGGGGAGATCAGAGGAGAACCTGTCCTGTCCGCAGTATTTACAGCTCATGACTTGGCGTACATCTCTCTACATGTGCTCTCTCAGCATGACTCGACAGAATATGCTGCAGGCTCCATGTGTGTTCGTGGGGTATCTTGTGAATCAGTTTAAGATGACGGGCCTTTTTCCTTGGCACTGGAGATTGATTTTCACTGCACGCCAATGGGGGTATTTCAGGGACCGCGGCACATTCAACTTTTTGGCGCGGGCTGACTCTTCCAATTGTTATTAACCGCGGAGCCCCCTGGGGAGGGTCTGGGGGTTCTCCCCCCAGAAAAGTTTGAAAATTTGGTTGCCGTAGAAGGCATATAAAACCCTTCCCTGACAGGAATGACAGTCGAGAAACATGCATCGAGATTGCATAAAAGGACGTGTTGACCGAAAAAATGAGGGTCACCAATGTGGATACGATTGAAGAAAAATGAAGTATGTACTATAAGACTATCAACAATCTGGACAAGCTTTAATGTGAGACATCCAGATCTGGTCCACTCAGCAGTGTATTATTAAAGTTTGCTCAGGATAGAGGATATTGTAATCAATTCACAGTTCACACCAACAAAATACAATAAGATAGCGCTTGCCTTGCATAAAGTGCTTGATAAAGTGACGCATTATGTCTGACTCAGGTACAGTAATTGCTAGAAGAAAATCATATTTACATATTTGAAAACTAATGTACAGCATATAGCATCTGATTGTCAAAGTAATGCCCATTCAAAGACAATAAATACAAAGAAAATGAAGTTTGGCTTCACTGGAGCAGATTTATTGAAAAAATGCAAATTACTAAAATTATGAATACAAAAAGGGTTAAAAAAATAGGGGAAAAAAGTAAAAAAAAAAGCACAACGAAGCACAACCAGCCTGAAACTCAAACTCCGGTTGTCTGCGTCGTAGCTGCACATCCCAACCACTAGGCTATTATATTACCAATTATTTCAAGATCAAATTGCTGATATATAAAGAATGAGTCATGAAAACAAGTCACTCACGTTGTTTGTACTGTTGTGCCCTCAGTATTCACGCTTTTCTGTCAAAAAACGACTTTGGAAATGACTGTTGAATATTTCGCGAATAATTATACCGAAAATACCACAAACAAACCTGTTAAGCGTTTATTGTTGCGCTATTTGAGGACATTCGAATAGCCCATGGACTCTGTTTCATGCACTGGGAATGCAAGGCTCTAGCTGAGGCTAGCTTATATAGACATATAATATGTCTACTACTACTAATATTGCTATTATATGGACATATAATCCAATGGCTACCGGAAAAGTCTCACTGACAGCATCACCGATCACAGAGAGGAAAATACATTCCAAGCAAGCTGAATACTGAGGATTAAGATCTTTGAAGCAATGCTCGAGAAGAAAAACTGGAAAAAAAAAAATTTGAGACTCGCAAATCTAGTTTCGTAATAACACGGACACATGAGCTCACAATAGCAAGCGTGGATTTAAAACATCAAAGGTACAAAATTTCTTTGCTCATCTTTGTAGACTGTAAAGTGTGTGCCTGCTTTATAGGCCTACCCAAGGATACAACCAAAGCCGGCTTATCGGAGGTTTAGGTAAGCTAGGTACGTTGGCTACATCAATAATACTTTATTATATCGCTAAATGATGTGTGCTTTAGAGCAGGGCTGATGTGAGGTTGGTTGTGTGGTAGAGCAGGGCTGATGTGAGGTTGGTTGTGTGGTAGAGCAGGGCTGATGTGAGGTTGGGCGTGTGTGGTAGAGCAGGGCTGATGTGAGGTTGGTTGTGTGGTAGAGCAGGGCTGATGTGAGGTTGGGCGTGTGTGGTAGAGCAGGGCTGATGTGAGGTTAGGCGTGTGCGGTAGAGCAGGGCCGATATGAGGTTGGGCGTGTGGTAGAGCAGGGCTGATGTGAGGTTGGGCTTGTGTGGTAGAGCAGGGCTGATGTGAGGTTAGGTCTGTGCGGTAGAGCAGGGCTGATATGAGGTTGGGCGTGTGGTCGAGCAGGGCTGATGTGAGGTTGTGGGTGGGTGGTAGAGCAGGGCTGATGTGAGGTTGGGCGTGTGTGGTCGAGCAGGGCTGATGTGAGGTTGTGTGTGTGTGGTAGAGCAGGGCTGATGTGAGGTTAGGTCTGTGTGGTACAGCTTGGCCGATATGAGGTTAGGTGTGTGTGGTAGAGCAGGGCTGCTGTCAGGTTGGGTGTGTGTGGTAGAGCAGGGCTGATGTGAGGTTGGGCGTGTGTGGTAGAGCAGGGCTGATGTGAGGTTGGGTGTGTGCAGTAGAGCAGGGCTGATGTGAGGTTGTGTGTGTGGTAGAGCAGGGCTGCTGTGAGGTTGGGCGTGTGCGGTAGAGCAGGGCTGATGTGAGGTTCGGTGTGTGGGGGAGAGCAGGGGTGGTGTGAGGGTGGGTGTGCGGTAGAGCAGGGCTGATGTGAGGTTAGGCGTGTGCGGTAGAGCAGGGCCGATATGAGGTCGGGCGTGTGTGGTAGAGCAGGGCTGATGTGAGGTTGGGGGTGTGTGGTAGAGCAGGGCTGATGTGAGGTTAGGCGTGTGCGGTAGAGCAGGGCCGATATGAGGTTGGGCATGTGTGGTAGAGCAGGGCTGATGTGAGGTTAGGCGTGTGCGGTAGAGCAGGGCCGATATGAGGTTGGGTGTGTGGTAGAGCAGGGCTGATGTGAGGTTGGGTGTGTGCGGTCGAGCAGGGGTGATGTGAGGTTAGGTGTGTGGCAGAGCAGGGGTGATGTGAGGTTAGGTGTGCGGTAGAGCAGGGCTGATGTGAGGTTAGGTGTGCGGTAGAGCAGGGCTGATGTGAGGTTGGGTGTGTGGTAGAGCAGGGCTGATGTGAGGTTGGGTGTGTGCGGTCAAGCAGGGCTGATGTGAGGTTGGGTGTGTGGTAGAGCAGGGGTGATGTGAGGTTAGGTGTGTGCGGTAGAGCAGGGCTGATGTGAGGTTAGGCGTGTGCGGTAGAGCAGGGCTGATGTGAGGTTAGGCGTGTGTGGTAGAGCAGGGCTGATGTGAGGTTAGGTGTGTGCGGTAGAGCAGGGCTGATGTGAGGTTGTGTGTGCGGTAGAGCAGGGCTGATGTGAGGTTAGGCGTGTGCGGTAGAGCAGGGCTGATGGGAGGTTGGGTGTGTGGTAGAGCAGGGCTGATGTGAGGTTGTGTGTGCGGTAGAGCAGGGCTGATGTGAGGTTGTGTGTGCGGTAGAGCAGGGCTGATGTGAGGTTGTGTGTGCGGTAGAGCAGGGCTGATGTGAGGTTGTGTGTGCGGTAGAGCAGGGCTGATGTGAGGTTGTGTGTGCGGTAGAGCAGGGCTGACGGTTCTGGCTGTGTTTAAATGGACTCTTTCCCTGTTGCTGCAGCATGTGCCGCTTCATTCACACACAGCGGCCGTCACCACAAAGCCTTGGGCTCCCAGCGGAACGATCCCTATCTGCGCTGCCACCAACACTATAATACCGCCATTCACAGGAGGCTGGAGATAAACACTGCTCCCATTCAGCAGAGCTCTCGCCCGGCCTTGGACAAACTCCACACTCACGCTCCTCTCTCTGAGCTGCCATCCCATAATGGCGCTGCTAATTAGGCGGGTTATCACAAGTCAATAACTTGCGCAAGGCTTCGAGCCGGGGCTTCAGTTCGGCTCTTTAATGCGTTTGAAAAGAGCCATGGTATTCAGAGCCAGCGCAAATCAGAGGTATATTGTGAAGTGCTATCTGAACTACAGTTTGCGCATTACAGAGCATCTGCCATCACACCTCATTCACACAACACGGCCCCTTTCCAGTGTACATTTTCAGATCGTCAAGAAAAACATCTTTCGTGGGGCCTGACGAGGGCAAATTCAGTATTACTACTGAAGGAAGGGCATGTTTGACACTCAGAATGCTCTGGAGAGGGGTTATTCGACAGAGATTACTGCAGAGGTAAAAGAAGTCCCTCAATCTGCGATCTGATCTGCGGAGCCTGGAAGAGTCTCAGAAAATATCTGGACAGTTCAGAGAGTGTGAGAGTTTGTCCCTCGGACAGGAGCTGGGTAATCCTGTCGCACAGTCTTCGCTGGTCTCCTTTGGGAGGGGAGAAACACAGACTAATTCGGCTTTTCTCTTTCTCAGGGAGATGATGAGGGTCTCTTCTCACTGCGCAGTCTAAAGGTAGCCTTCACTGTGAGTCTGTTACTATAAGAGGCCAGCTCATCTCACTGCTCAGTCTGAAGGTAGCCTTCACTGTGAGTCCTGTGATAAACGGTACCCTCTGCTCTCTCCAAATAGCGCAGAAACAGTTCAGAATCTTTTATCCTGGCAAATAAGGAATTAAAGCCCAGTCGTGAACATAGACCAGTCATGATGGAAACGTGGAAAGCCTTTACTCATAAAGACTGTCTTTGCTCTTTGCCAGGGCTATTCAACCTTATCCAGAAAGGGCCAGTGTGTGTGCAGGCTTTCATTCAACCAAGCAGTTACACACCTGACACCACAAATCAACCCCGAGAGTCATTGCGAAAGAGCTTGATTAGTAGTATCAGGTGTGTAAGTGCTCGGTTGGAGTGAAAGCCTGTGCCCACACCAGCCCTTGCAGGATAATGTTGAATAGCCCCGCTCCAGTATTTGCGGGTGAGAAGTGCACAAACGCTTTATACACTTGTGCTCTGGTTATCGTTTCTTTGTAACGCCATTAAGTATTGTTTGCGCTCACTCGAGGCTATCAATCTACGGCCAACGACCTTGACATGCCTATTTTAGCAACTGGAGCTCGCGTTTGTTAGGTGCCTTATTTTCGGACAGTCTTCACGCTATAAATGTAAAATATGGCAGCACAAATTAAGCATTTCATCGGATCCCAAAACAAAGAGAACTGTGGCTGAATGCAATAAAACAGGAAAACTGAGAACCGACTGATTACTCCAGTGTTGATGGCATATGCATTTTGTGTATGGTTGGAATATTTGAATTTATTTCTGATAAATTGTACATTCAATATTAAATTTATCGCGCTAAGCCGAATTTTCAAGGTAACGGAAGGCTGGCCTTGGGTGGAGAGAATCTGGTACAGTGGGGTGGCTGAGTGAAGGTCAGCTACTGTGTACCTGGGACTGGATACTCGTGCATGTTTAGGCGTGTCAGTATGGCCGATGGCAGTAGTTTTCAAACTCGGTCCTAGTGCCCTATGGATCCTGGTTTTGGTCCCAATCACAGTTTCAATCCAAAGGTTTGAATTGGCTGTTCATTTGTCTTAAATAGGTGCATTTTGCTTTTAAAGTAGTCACATACCATTTTAAGCTGCATTTTGACTGAAATATCCATGTAGATACCGAGGAGTCAGGATCATAGGTTGTATAAAAAGATGGACGCAGCACCCGGGTCAGAAAAGTGAAGCCCATTTGGAAATCTCTGAAAAGTGCATTTTATTTAGTCGCCAGCAGATGGCAACGTCAGTGGTTGCAGAAAGAAGTTAGATGCGATAGAAATCTATGAGAAAATCGCCCTACTTTCCCACCTGATTTTTCATTTAAATAATGATTTTACACATTATTTTATGGTGGCTATCGCAAGTTTCAAGTCTCCACCGATATATCATGATGTTCATTTTTGTAAATTATGGTCCCAAATAGACTATAATAAAGGATAAAGCCAGATATGCTTTAGGGGCGTGGCTATCCTCTGGTCCTCATCAGATACGGTCAAATCCACATGTAAATCCTCCCCTCGCTCCTCCCTGGATTTTCAATTCATGCTCTCGTCCAATAGGAATCATATCTGGTTTCAAAATGACAAAATGGCGCTGTTCAAATTTCCAAAATCCAGGCCTCCTAAATGGTATGCTGAAACCAATGGGTGATGTCACGGTTGGTTCGTCCATCTTTTTATACAGTCTATCGGGATATGCTATTCATCATTTCGAGGGAAACACTGTTTTGGGTGGAAATAATTACAGTCAGCAAACAATATTAACAGCAATATACAATTTGTGTTTTTATTTGTAACTTGGCTATCTTACGAGCTTAGGGAGTCATGCTGGCCAACTTTAACCATAACATCAGGTAGCCAACATTGTTTTTTCCTCAGCGCATATCTTGCTAAGTAGCTAACGGGTCTCTTTCTAACTGACAGTGGGCTCCCTTCTGTCTTACACTTACCGATACCCTGTGATGTTAGCGAAGATTGCTTCAGTCATAGATAACGACTGATCTTCGTTCTCCACAGATGCACAGTACATGCTCTACATTGTGCTGTGCGCCTTTTTGCCAACCAGGCAATGAGCGAAATAACTTCACTTGTTTGTAAACGAGAATCCTCTCATAGGTACATTATTTGTTTCTGTAATCCTGGTGAACAAGGAATTAAGCCCAGTAGCGAATATAGGATAGTCAAGATGGCGTCGCAGAAAGCCTTTACTCATAAGGACTGTCTTTGCTCCTCTGTCATCTGACAGGAGGCTCCGTCACTCTCTCTTTAATAACCTGGATTTTTATTCTGTTCATAATCCAGACTGGGCTCGACTGAAGAATAAATCCACTGAAGATCTCAGATTCTCAACCGCATGTAATTACAACACGATTACAGGACTAATCACGGGCGAGCCAAGCTGTATTCCTCAGTTCTTGTTTTATATGCTGCAAGCAATTTCAGACGCAAGAAAAAACCACTTTCAGCTCATTACTGATGATGGCTATCTGGCTTTATCAGTGGGAAGGACTGAAATAGTTTCCTCAATCTTTGCTTTTGTGAGTTAGCCTTCGCAATGGTTGAATTAGCTTTTAATTGCATTTAATTATCGGTTATTTAGGCGTGATTGTGTAAAGTCGGGGAGGAGCTTTATTGGATCAGAAGCTCCGGTCCCTGTAGCTGATTGGTCAGGGCTGACCCCATTGACCTGGCCCACTTTCATGGCATCACAAGGTCTAACAGTGCAGGTCAGTCGTCTGTGCACGGTACGGCTGTAGCCTAATGAATTGGAATGTGACTCCGGGTTGTAGTTCTGTCCCTTTTGTTATCATCATGAGATCAGTGTAGATGTGGGACCCCACAGCGAGGCTCCTGACCTGATATACTGTGGCCCCTGCAGAGTGGGGATTAGTCCTGCAGTCTCATCCACTGCCAGTCATTATCAGCTACATAACTGCAATTAACTCATTGTGTTTAATATTGCGTCTGTCTCTCAAGGGCTCTATTCCTCATGATCAGACTCCTGCTGTCATTGGTCTTTAATAACTTGCTTCAAAAATGTTTCTGATTCAGTCAAAGGAAGAGAAGGAGAATTTCTTTCTGCGAATACTTCTGCTTTTGAGTCTATTTGACTACTTTTTTATTTTTATTTTTTAATTGCAGTTTATATTAGAATCTGCTAATCTCGGGAAACATCAGAATCTAGAGGGAATAAACTCACCTCCGGAAATTTAGAGAAGTCAGTGATGGAGTTTTTAATCACAGCGAGTAAAAGAACTTTTCCTAGAAAAGCGCCCTGTGGCTCAGTCACTCCTTCAGCACTGGATTAGATCTCGGCTCCACAGAATAAGCTCCTCAAACACAGCTGCTCTTCCCATATTTGTGTTGTTTTTAAATTCATGAAGGGATGCATGCAAATATGACCTTTTTGTTTTGAACTGTTTATCGCCCTTGGCAAAAACAAATACCTACATTCTAAAACTGTAACGTCATAAAGTAAATTACAGTGCTCTGCTCAAGACTCATTGGTGTTTGTAACAGGTAAGTGAGGTTGGGGAGGGCGTATGATTCATACAGGTGTTGGTGTTGATATAGTGGAAGGGTTTTGCTTGAAGCTCCAGTTAAGCTCCTGTGATGCTCTGCAACTAGCGGATAGAGAATATGGATGCGACATTGATCTACTGTGTGAGAAAAATGCTTTCTCTGACATGGAACCTATTTAAGGGGTTATTTAACCCATCTGGGCTGATGTGTCCGCAGCTGCAACTTTATGCACGCAGTTACAGTATTCTATCACTAGATGGCACACCCGGATCAGTTATTGAATAGCACAAGCAAGCCGAGCTCGGACACGGTTTAGAATATGGATGAGTTTTCTCCAATCCCTGTTTTTCAGGAGTTGCCTGAATTAAACTCCTCAGCTTAGCCTGATGTGCAAACTGCTCAATATACTTGCCCATAGTATACTATCCAGCAGTTCAAAAAAAAAAAAATATATATATATCTCTTGCAGCAGAAATTTTTTTTGCCCTCTGTAGCAACCACTTCAGCTACAGTGAGCCAATGATATCCCAGTTAGTAGTTAAGAAAAATCTGTTCTTTGTTTGTTTAAAATGCAAGCAGCACACGCACTTCAGCAGACCCCCTGGTATGTTCATTGCACCATTCTGTTCAATCGAGGGTGGAATATTGCCAGATTTTTCCTGATTATGGAATTTCTATTCTGTTAAAATCAGGTATATTACTGATATTACTGAGTTCGTGAGTTATACTTGTTCCTTATAGGGTGTGGAAAGTGTTTCATCTTGGAAGTGGGAACTGCTAGCTTTTTATTGCAGGGTGAATGGTTTTACTGTTAAACAAGCAGTTCCTTTCATGAGTATGTGTCCTGGCCAGTGGGAATTGACAAAATTCTAAACTTCATCATGCAGAAAAGGCATGTTTTGTGTTTGGAGAGGTTACTGGTGAACATTGATATTGAATCTATATTGAAAAACTCTGGCTAAATTTAACAAGAAAATCAATACTTCATATTGAATTTAATGCGTCAAAAGTTGATTTGTGTTAAATATATAATTATTTGATGATTTGACAGTACACCATTTTGGGGGATGTTGGAGTTTGGCGAGCCACATGGAGAGGTCTTATTTGACTCTTATTGGTCATTTAGAATTTTGTGCTGAGATTAATTATACTTATGGTCAAGGAGTTTATGGTCCCAGAAATGTATAGTTTTAACCCCAAGCCATTTTTTTAAATTCTCATTATTATTATTATTATTAGTATAATGAATTATTTTTTTTTTGTTTGCAGCCCTTTTTCTCTGCCAAAATCATGAAATTAACCTGAAATGTGAAGGAATTCTAGATGCTACTAGTGTCTTGACTCAGTTGAGCCAAATCCTTTCCTCTCTGTGAAGCTACAATCTTGAATTATAAAGCCTTAAATTAGGTAAGACATAAATATCCAGATTTGGCTTCTGGGCAAAGGGGTTAATTAGTATGAAACGTACACTGCTCTGCACCATTCTAATAATTTTGCTCTGAGCTTTGAGCTCTGGCCATCGCAGGCCCCAGTAATAAAGAATGACCCTTCATTCACCATTTTGTTTCATAACTCGGGAAAGCGGAGCTATGTGGTCAGGCTGCACCATGGTGAGCACTTAACTCAGGGGGCCCCAGATAAAGGCCCTTTACATTAATGACTCTTCACATCAGTCGTGGGGCCCCAGGTAAAGGCCCTTTACATTAATGACTCTTCACATCAGTCGTGGGGCCCCAGGTAATGGCCCTTTACATTAATGACTCCTCACATCAGTCGTGGGGCCCCAGGTAAAGGCCCTTTACATTAATTACTCCTCACATCAGTCGCGGGGCCCCGGGTAAAGGCCCTTTATGTGAATGAGTTCTCACTGCAGCACAGGAAACTGGTTCCAGAGCCTCATAGGTCAGATAGCGCCACCAACCAGATATGTGATTAAGCACAGATGCATCTTAAGATCACTGCAAACATCAACTTGGACTATAATGATGAAAAATTATGTCTAAGAAAATGAGGCATTTCTGCGTGGGCTGTTTTTCATTTTATTTTTCCTTATGTGGAATGTGCTGAAATGTAATTACAAATGGATGTGAAGAGTTGTTGCTCTTTGTTTAATTTTATCTCAGATGTAATTAATTTGAAATATGTATAAACACCTGTGCTTCCAACAGTCAAAGCAGTGATTGGCTCGCCTGCGGTGTGTTCCCCCTGGTAACCTGGCACCAGAGAGAGAGTGTGTGTGTGTGTGTGTGTGTGTGTTTGCGTGCGTGCGTGCGTGTGTGTGTCCCTGAAAATACGTGCTTTGAATTTATTCCTCATAAAACTGTAAAAATGCAGCTTTGGGTATTGAGTTTTTGGGTCGTAACTATTTAAATTCAGCTGTTATATTACTAGTTGATGTGTACATTTTCTTGAATGTTCTTTTATTTAAATTTCAGTGCACTAGAACTCAGTTGCTTTCAGTTTCGAGCTGACAGTCACTGCAGACCAGCACTATTAAAAACACTCTTCTCAGATGTTTGAACTATGTCCACCAGAGATTTGATGAGGGTGCCTTGGATAGCTGTGATGTAGCTGGACACATACAGACACCGTCTTTCACCAAATGTCACCTTTTCCTGGGGTGCAGGGGGCATCTGTGATGAGATATCCTAATGGGGTTAATAATCAGAGTTTATGAATAACCTTCGACCATGGGGGTGGTCTTTATAATCAATCATGTGGGACAAAAGCACCGTTTCCAAGATGTGACACATTCCAGTCCCACAGAGCCTCTGATGGTGCACATCAGCGATTAATAGGTGGCTTAATTAAATTGATTGATTAAGAGGCTGATTTCATGGTTAACTGGCCTCGTCTGGTATCTGTGCTTTAATTAAACTGTGGACTTGGAGGCGTGACTGAGGTTCCCTCCCCATTCAGAGCCAGTTATGACATCGTGGAAGAGGAGTTTCAAAGGCCTGATTCACACTGCTGGGACCTCATTAGAGAATCATTTCCTTCCTGCTTAAGTTTCAGAGATGGGGAAAATTCTGGGTTATATTGGTGATGTGTTATATATGAATGCCTCCGCTCAATCCCTCCACGTCCTGGATAGCGTGCATCATGACGCTCTGAGGTTTATCACAAACTGTAGAGCTCTAACTCATCACTGTGTCCTATATTCTAAAGTAAATTGGCCATCTTTATACGTCCGCCGGCTCAACCATTGCTATGTAATGATTTATAAGCCTATTCTTGATATGATCCCATCTTATTCATCGTCTCTTTTAATCTGGAATAATAGGCCCTACAGTCTCCGCTCGCAGGACTTTCTACATTTCACTGTTCCTAAGGTCAGAACAGAAATGGGGAAGAAAGCTTTTTGATTTGCTGCTCCAACTACGTGGAACATTTTGCAGTCAGAGCTCAAACTCCAAAGTCTGGTATCTCTGAATGCATCTAAGGCCATGTTGTTGTGCTGTGTTTGCGTCTAAACAGCTGTTTTAGCTGAGTAAATAAGCCTCACCATTAATTTTGCATTAGAACAGAAAGGTAGTTTTTTATGGGTCAAAGAGGAAATATTGAGATGAAAGATGTATGATCTGTACAGTCTGGGTTTAAGTAGAGTGAGCCTAAAATTGATTCTTTTGTGGACCAGTAATGGGCTGAGCATTCTTTTGTTATTTTATTTCCCACAATTCACACTGAGGCCATTTTCATTGAATGGGGTCAGTGCTGAATGTTTTTGAAGTGCCTCAGAGTGAGGGAATGTCCTGCATCGTTAAATTTAATTTTGAACTCCCACTGCCACCTAAATTCTTTTTATGATCTTATATTAGCATATTATTGAAGTCCCGAGCAGGAAGTGCTGCCATAATTTTTCATTACATTAATTCAGTCACGCAAAGGCATCTGTGCAAATGACTGAAGGGCGAGATTCGCTTTCTATTGCTGAAGCGGTCGGGTTTGTGAAGTTTCTATTGAGTTCCCAGCTCTGTAATCTGTACACTCCCATTGATCAGAGAAAAATGAAGATGATTAAATTAAAAAGGAAACACATCTCTGTACGACGATGTAAAAACAGCCCTGCTTCCAAACACTGAGGAAACGGAACGCTTGTTTACTATGTGGGGCAGTTTTCGTGGATCACAGGCGTGGTCAGTGAGGTATAATGGTGTTAGTCACAGTTTGGGAATGGTAGAGCAGGTGTAACGCGTGTGATTTTGGGGGGTGTGAATGGAGGTTTTTCATGATGCAGAAAACTGAAGCCTGGATTTACAGGGACTAGTATTCTCACCCGAGGGCTCATTAAACCCCAGAGCTGAGCCTGTTACCCTCGGGCTTACACCTGCTTTTGTGTGGGCAGCGCTGCATACATAGCAGTGAGTGAATGTTTGCTGATTTACAGCGGTGTGGCGGTTTTCTCCACAAAACGAGAGTCTAAAACTAAAGCTGTGCTTGTGGGGCTTAAAGAACTGGATCATTCGTGGGCTTGATTATTTTTATTTCAAATTTCCCTCTCCGTTACTTTTTTACAAGTAGAGATTACAAGTCCATGTGTGCTCATTTCCTTTTCACTGGCAGTAAATTACTCCCAGATACGCCTCAGGGTGTACATGAGTTCTGCTGCGGTGCCTGGCCAGAGTTATGCTGCTCTATTAATATCGGGGCCTCTGAACTCTAACGACTCGTGACACAGAGATGAGGGAGTATCTGGCGATGCTTCATGGGCGCTCCTGTGCTCGCTGACTGTGACTGCTCATTTGGGTGTGACTTTTTTGTTGTTTTGTTTGCTGAAAATGTATTTGCGAGTGGATTGTCATTGTAGCATTGTCATTGACAGGGCAGGGCTCATCTTTCCACCTGCACATCCTGGTATGGGACTAATAAGTGGAATGAATGCTTAATGTCAGGTTATGAGTGCTTAATATCAAGTTATAAATGCTTACTGTCATGTTATGCATGCTCAATTACAAGTTATAAGTGCTAACTGTCATGTTATGCATGCTCAATTACAAGTTATAAGTGCTTACTGTCATGTTATGCATGCTCAATTACAAGTTATAAGTTCTAACTGTCATGTTATGCATGCTCAATTACAAGTTATAAGTGCTTACTGTCATGTTATGCGTGCTCAATTACAAGTTATAAGTGCTAACTGTCATGTTATGCGTGCTCAATTACAAGTTATAAGTGCTTACTGTCATGTTATGCATGCTCATTTACAAGTTATAAGTGCTTACTGTCATGTTATGCATGTTCAATTACAAGTTATAAATGCTTATTGTCGAGTTAGAAGCACTAGTGTGATTTTGACTCATTTTCTCTTCACACTGTCTTCACTTTCAGGAAGTCTTGCTTTTTCCATGTCTAATCATCTGCAGCGATGACAGAAATGTGTATAGTTCAGAAGCACTTTAATAACAGGACTATCTTGGCATGAGTTCACACAGTCAGATGAGTAATGAAATTGGCTCGTTCTCGCAGCTTGATGGATAAAAATATTCCTGCCAATTGTCTCATCATCTGATTTAACGTTTTGTGGATGTTTTTCTTGATATTTTCAGTGGGTACTCTGAGTGAACATGAAGGAGGTTTGTTCGGCTCAGGAAAGTTTACATTTATGATTTGGGAGAGAGATTTATTGTGAACTGATGTTATTTTGTGGGAGAAATTTTTATTTGCGATGTTGAGACTGTCGTAATTATTTTTGTTTGTATTTTTGCTATTACAACACTGTGACCCCCTCAGAGATCAGACTCGAGGGTAATAAAAGCCTTTTTCTCTACGAAAGTCTTATGTTCAGTATGAATAAATGACTGAAATTATTAGAGTAAAGACTGAGCTCCGACTTGGTGCATCTAATCCCATCATGTCTGCCAGGACTGCGTCCAGCTTATAATCTTAAATAAGATTATAAACTAATTTATCTGCTTAATTTTGAGGAAAGATGATGGAGAGAAGCAGGTGCTTTGTTATGTGGTGCATGTTCGTTTGTGCCAGAGGATTATGTTTCATTAGCTGGGTGCACTTAAGAACAGCACCGTTTATATCAGAAATGTCTTCTGATGGACCGAGACGGTGATATCCTGAGCCATCTCTGTTTCCTGCCGGAGCAGAGGCTTGCAAGTGCTAAATCTCCAGTCCCTGCGCCTGACTGCAAAGCCAAAGATCAAACATGCTGGCGACAGACATTACGCCTGCATGCATTGTTGCACTATGGGAATCATTCTTGATGGGGGATGAGTTTTTCCACTAAACACCACATTTACTTCCTCTTTACCTGTTTGTTTTCTGGACAGTGCAGTTGCTCCGCTAATAAATGATGCTGATGCGATGCTGAACCTTGCATTTTTCCAACAATGTCACGCCAGCTTGTGCTCTGTTTGTAAATTCCCGTTTTGGGAATAAGAGCTAATATTGAGTACAGATTTTTCACCTCCTTTGCCTGAAAAGTTGAGATACTTAGCTGTCATTGGGCTGTGGTGAAGTCCGCAGCGTATTACCTGTGTGAGTCAGCGAGACTGGGCCGGGTTCACAGGTTACACAGCTAGTTACTGTTACCTGTGTAATCACGAGGGGAGAAGTAACCTTCAGTCTCACTGGCTTTATAGTGTTCATGCTTTAGCTGTGGTGAAGACACTACTAGTTATATAAGCGCTGAAGGACCCGGTGTGGCTCCTGGCTGTAGCTCCTGTGTGGTGCGTATGCGCCATCTGTTGCAGATATAGTATGCGCCCTTTGCACTGAGGCGAATAAAAGAGCCTTGAGCTGTGCTGTGCTTTGATGTTTCTCTGTGATGTTGTTGGTGCTGATAAAGGCTCCTTTACATGGGAGGCTGATGTATATTCTACACCCGTTACTCAAAGCTGTGCGTGTCGGGAGAAATCGCTTTGTGTGAAACCATTCGGTCTGTCCGCAGCTTCTCATAGCAAGCATGCACACACACACTCTCATGCACACACTAGGACTGGGCATTACATCAGTAGTATATTGGTATGGTGATTTAAGATATTGCCTGGGATTTTGGATATTGTAATATCATGGTATAATGTCCTCTCAGGTTTTAAAGGCTGCATTACAGTCAAGGGATGCGGTGCTCTGCGCTTGCTTGTGTTCTGTCTGAAGCTGTTGTGCCTACTTGGTCATCATATCCACATTTATGACTATTTATCAAACATTGTGTTGTAAGTATTTTGACAAAGCACCAATTGTTATAAATGCAATATCAGCATGATATTGATGCTGTGGTGTTTGGTCAAAAGGATCATGATGTTTACTTTTGTCCATATCGCCCCAGCCCTAGACATACACACACACACACACACACATACACCGACACGCACACAGTGACTGTCTGGCAAACACAGAAATAGTACCGGTTGAGTTGGAGACGATGCTGCTTTAGTTTGGCTGTGTTCACCTCGCTGTGGCCCCACAGACCGGCCCCCTGAGCTCCTGTACAGGGGCGCAGCCGAATGACTCCCTCTCCCCTAATTATACACCGCCACCCAGAGTTTACACTCAGACCCTACGCATTAGATGCCGCTTTGATTTGGCCGTTCTGGTTCGTCACTGACATCGCCAGGCCGGCTCCTCGGCGAGCCGCTCTCCACGGGCTGCCTCTAATTGGCCACAGCGGTGCTGGGGGCCTGACCAATGCCTTTCTGCTGCTCCATTATTCATAACACAAAACCAGCGCCAAACGCCAAACCGCATCCACTGACCCACTGCACACCATTCACTCCTGCTGATTGGCTGAGACGGACACCGTCCTGCACCGAGTGGGCTTTGTGTTCAGTTATGCCACACAGAATAGGCACTTAAATAAATGAAATATGCCATATGATATGATATGATATGATTTTTATTCTGAAATATGACTAAGTAAATTCTAACTCTGCTAAACAAGGCCTCAAACATTTATTTTCAGACAGACTTCCCACTTGACCATCTCAGATTTGGCTAAAAAAATTCCAGCGGGAGCATTCACCTCCTCATAGGATAAATCCAAAATTTTAGCTCTCAACTCCTAATAGTTGCAAAAATATTTTTTATGACAAAACTAAGTTCTGGCCGGTTTTGAACAGCGATTTGAGGAGCCACTTTCACATGGCTGTATCTAGAAAAGTATTTCAGCAAAGTCCTTCAAGTTCTCCGGGGTGAAAGTCTGCTTGTATAACTTGAGAAATATGGACTTATAAAGGTGTCCCTTGAGTTCATCATATATTTCTGGGTGCTTAAAGTTGCTCAAACTTTACTCTGCGCTCTGCAGTAGTGTATTTGAAGGACTGTAAAAAGGCTCATTTCAAAGGCAGGGATTTGGTATTACACATTCAGCTTCTCATATATGCTGTGTATTTTGTATTCTAATTCTGCCCCTCTCTTATGAATAATCTAGGAAATATTAATGCTTGAAAGGAAAAAAAAAAACTTTGCACCGTTTTTAACATTTTATGCCAATAAAAGACCCCTTCCACCAGCATCAAATTGACTGTTTTAGAAAGATTAGGAGCATGTAATTAATGTATTCAAAATTTGTGATGGTGTTCTGCTCTATTTTCTCAAAATGAATTTTTGAAAATATGGCATTTTTGTGGACACACAGCATTCATGTAGGCATATTCAAACATTATTTATAAAATGCACATAGTTCATGACAGAAGGCTGAGACTCAACAAAATGCTTTATTTCAAAAATATTAATTTTAACTTCAGTTTTCTTTTAATGACAAAACTATTAGGAGTTGAGAGCTAAAATTTTGGATTTCTCCTATTAGGAGGTGAGCACACCCGCTGGAATTTTTTCAGCCAAATCTGAGATGGTTGAGTGGGAGCCATTCGGTCAGTTGGCATAGAACGGCCCATTTACTCCTGTGAAATGTTGCCTTAAATACTGTAAATGCTTATTCTGCTGAAATGGGCGCAGATAAACTCTCATTGCATTGAAATGGGACTTAAATTTGCCTTAAATTCTTTAGACCGCCGCAGTGGGCCTCAACCACACACTCACGGTGCTTAAATTAGTGATTACTGTGATGAATAAACACACAGCACTGAGCTTGTGGGCTGTAATTACACCTTCAGTACAGGAGAGGGGTCATAAATCCAGTCCCAGAGTACTGAAACGGGAGTGAAAGAAATGCTTTGTGTACAAACACCTGTGGTGTTGTCCTGATTTACAGGCCAGAGTGGAGTTACGTCCATTGTATAGAGCTGGAGTAAAATCACATCTCCTCATTGTTCAGCCGTGTACTAACGAACGCAGTGACAGGGCTGCTCGTGCCTGGGTCACTTCTGTAGTTTTTTAAAGCATGAGAAATGAGACACAGAGAGGAGCGCAGGCTGTTTATTCCTCCGTTATTCTCTCCCGCGGTGTCTTGTTCTTCCACAGTCACATGGCGGGGGGGGGCTTCAGTAGTGCTGCTGTGATTGACAGGTGGCGGTGAGCACTGTTAACAGACTCAGACTGGACCAGGACTCGACCAGCCATGGTGCATTGAGGATGTCTCTCAGGGGAGCTACACCTCCAAACTGCATTTCCCAGAGTTCCAAGGGGCAGGAAGAGTTTCCTTTGGTCCTTCTGAAGCACTGAACAGTTCTTTTAATTCACCTGTGAGAGCACAAATGTGCCGCCTAAGGTAGAAATATACTTGCTGCGTGACCTAACGGACGTGTCCACAGTGCGTTCGTGAGTGCACACACTCGCTGCAACACAACGCGTCCAAAACGCAGGATACTGGAGGTCTCCACTAGGGGAGCAGACAGTAGCAGATCGGTCCCGGAAATCGCGAAAAAGGCGGTATTGCCTGGATATCTCATTCACTGTCACAGTGTAGTACTTTGCACGAGCGCCTCTTACGGTCATGTCAATACTGCATCTCGCGCACACGTGACGTTACCTCGCGTTGAGATGAGCGACCGCTAGGCTCACAAACGTAGAATACGTGTGGCAGCTATGATGCGTAAGCGCACGCGTTGTGAGCAGCAAATATATTCCAGGTCTAAAGCAGAAATGTCAGCTTCAAATCAATCACCACGTGACAGTGAACAGCTGTGTGTTTGGGGTCATTACGGCAGATGATGATGATCCCATATTTCACATTGGGAGGAGGTGCGCTCTCTGAGAACGCGGGATATGGTGGGCGGGGCTCTGAGCCAAGTGCAGATTTAGGTAATTATCTCTAGAGAGGGCAACTGTGAGTTCAAAATAAAATATTTACCCTGCGATTATTGAAAATGAGTGCTGAATTATTTACGCACTCACACACACGGACATATTTACATGAACTGCAGTCTGCACCAGCCGGTAGTCATTTAGCCAACCTGCTGACTCCACTGGTAAGTTGATTCTGAAACACGATGATGACCCCTGACCCAAGCGGCTTGGAGTTTCACCGAGAAAACGGTGAGCGACAGTTTGGGCTGTGAGAGTGATTTTTTTCCCCTTTAGTTGGGCTCAATTTTTGTTTCCGGGACCAAAAACTGAATCGATATCCCTGCTGCTGTCTCCGTTATTTTTGGGCTTGAGCAGCAGTGCCTAATTTAGCCAGCAGGCTGCCCTCAAACAGGCAATGTTTTCAGCAATGGGCTGTTTTTATTTCCTCGTAAGCTCAGTGCTGACAGACTTCCTGTTGCATCTCTGATTTAATTAGTATCTGCATCCATCTCTCGCACCTCCACCTCCTCTGCCTATACTGGCCAATCACTGGACCCAATTGATGCTGAGTGCCATTTCATTAGCTGATCCAGCACCGATGCAGCACAGCACGACAGTTTTTCCTGTCCTCTGCACATATCTGATTTCACAGTGGATGCTGCGCGAATCAATTACAACGAGTCTGTAGTAACCTGTGATTTCTGGTGGTTTGCGGAAGAGCTTGAGATGAGAATTTGAGCGTGAGATCAAGAGAGTGATCTCCGAGCTTTTGGCTTGAGGAGTAACGGTTTGGAGCGCAGTATGAGGTGGGAGTGAACAGGGAGCTATAATCCTGCATCCTGTGCCAGATGAAAAGCAATGCGGCTGAATTTCTTCAGATCGTAGTGCTGCTCCGTTTAATTCAGCCATTTCCCCCATGAGCACGTGGCAGAGGTTTATATAGAGCCTTATACCACCTGTTTGGCATTAGGCTGCTGGGGCAATGGAGAGACTTTGTTGATCAACGAGATCAGTCACCTCTACGCTGTTAGTAAGGCGATTAAAGGCAGTGTGCTCTTTAACGTGAAAATTTTACTCTAGAAGGGGCGTCACAAGACTGTGTGCCAATCAAGGCCTGTTGTTTTGGAGGTGCCTCGGAAACCAATAATGAGGAACTGCTCTTGACCAACAGGAATCTCCTGAATTAGGCGTGTGGTTGCAGTCGGGAGTGTGTGCAGGTGACCTGGGAGTATCATCACAGCACTGGGCGAAGACGTGTGTCACTGATGTTACAGCAGAGTGAATTCACTCTGGAGTAGAGTCTGACTGACATACACTGCGCAGAAGTGTCCGTTCACACAAGTGTGTGTGTGAGGGAAGTGCTTTGTGCGAGATCGCCCTGGAGATGCGGCTCTCACAGGGACCGAACTGAATACCCTTAAGGAATATAAGAGCAGTAAAGGTTCCTCATTCTGAGCAAATGGGCTCTGTGTTCTATAAGTACTGTGCTCGGCCGTGGAACAATTCTCTTCCTGTTCAGCTGCATTGTATTCTGCGCTCGACTTAAACTCATTTTACAGTCTCAACAGAAGTTTTTAGCACCTTTTGTGGAGTTGAGTGAGCGTGTACTGTAGTAATGACCTAATCTCCCGTCGCACGGGTTAGTGTAGTGCTGACGGTCACCCTCAGGATATATTTTATAATAACTATTCCTCTCTCTGTGGTAAACGTAGAGAGGCAGTGTTATTGCACAGAGAACTGCGCTAGAAAGCTGTGGGTCTGAGTGTAAGAGGCCGTTAATACGCAGTAACACGCTTCGCTCCTTTTAGCGATTTCACAGTCTCCGCAATGGGATTACCGCCGCATTCCTCTGCTCTCATTCTCCAGAGCTCAACGAGACGCTGCATTGCATTAGTTGGTTAGCTGATGCTTTTATATAAAAACGTGGTTGATTAGACGAGGCAACAGCCCGCCCCCGTGGAGCTGTGCATGGCTGAGGGCCTTACCGAAGGGCCCAAGAACTGCAGTGTTCGGTCTGGGGCAGGAGGGGGGCCAGTGTTTCCATTATCTGAAGCAATGCAGCTAACCGAGGTTTGAAAATGTAGCAATGTAGCCTAGTTAGCCAACGTTGCCGAAATGGTACTATCATAGCAATGGTACTATTCAGACCACCGCTCTACTTGTGTGAAATTTTTGCTCGACATAAATATTTTGAGGTGGGGAGAAATGCAAATTTCGGCCATTTGCACCATTCACACCGCATCACACTGCCTCCCCTGGTGTCTTTCTGCATGCATTCGTGTCTTTGCATTGACTGCGAATGTAATCTGCCCCCAGGAAGAATTTGCTTTGCGTTCGGTAGAAATTGCAGCATTGCGGCGACAGTCGCGCTTGCGGGTGCTGTCCGTGGTTCTTAGGTGTAGTTTCAGCGACTTGGGCGAGCACGCTGCGGTAAGAGCGCGTGTTTATTAGCGTAACCGTGTGATTAATGCTGCCTGGCCCCATGTGTGGAATAGCACCCTGTGTTGTGTTGTGTTGTGTTGTGTGTACGCTGCTTCTGCGCTGATTTTACTCTCATATTACCATTTCCCTGGTCAAGTTTAAGCCCTTACCGGTCAGTAGTATTCTGGCTCCTGTTTGGTACTGTTTGTAACCAGCTATACCTCAGCTGTGAGTGTGTTATGGTTTGGTCTGGGCCTGAGACACGTTCACCTCGCCTGAACCTGTGGCTATGCCTGCGCTGTAGGGCACTCGATCGAACAGTATTTTCGACTGCTGATTTCGACACACAGAAAATGGGTTGCGTGTTGGCTACTGCTGAGAAATATTATGTTGGCATCAACATAAATTAATAGCATTGGATGAAACCAGTGTTCAGCTGAACGGGGGTGCGCTGGAGGCAGTGATTTCAGTCGGTTCACCACCAAACTCTCGAGGAAGATTTTTCCGCAAGCTTTTCACTTCAGTCGGGGAAAACTAATTGGATAGTTTTCTTTTGCGCTGCTCTGTTCTGTAAGGTAAGAGGGAAAGTTGGAGTCATTAGGGGGATGGCGGAGTCGCCGAAAGCTCATGCTGCACGATAGAGCCGCTGGCTGGGTAAAGCCCTGAGTGTCGCTCAGGGTTCTGACGGTTCTGGAGAGATGATGTTGGGGAGAATTCTGCTGATGGCCCAATCAGCCTGAACCCCGAACCCCAGCACCACTTTCTCTGCCTCACTCTGTACTTACAGCCGTTCCGTCGGGCGTTTCTCCCGGGCATCATTATTCCTAACTAATGATTCCTGGGTTAAATAAAGGCAGAGCAACATGAGAACATGAGCCTGCATGTCCCCACCGTGCAGCCCTCCTGCCTCCATATTCTGAACCAGGAGAATTACAGGATTCGCCCATCCTGCCCGCCTTTTAAACGGCACGCCGCTGCTTTTTTATAATTTAAAGAGTCTATACATGCAAATAAGCCTGCCCACAGAAACCTGCATGTGAGCTCACACACACGCGCGCACACACACACACACACACACACACACTCTCACATGCACACACGCGCGCACACACTGACACTCACAAGCACGCACGCACACACACACACACGCACACTCTCTCTCATATGCACGCACGCGCGCACACATACACACACACACACACACTCTCATGCACGCACGCGCACACACACACACACACACACTCACATGCTCGCACACACACACACACACACACGCTCACAAGCACGCACGCACACACACGCGCGTACACACACGCACTCACAAGCACGCACACACACACACACACACACACACTCACATGCACGCACGCGCGCACACACACACTCACATGCACGCAGGCACGCACACACACGCACACACACACACTCACATGCACGCACACACACACACACACACACACACACACACACACACATGCAGAAACACACACACTCACACGCGCACACACACACACACACACACACACACACACTGGCACGGCAGTGTTTCTGATTGTATCGGAGTGCTGGCTCTGCCCTTGCTGACACACACCGGAGCAGATCCGCCATCTTTAACGAGAGCGATTGATTTCCCCTTCCTGCCTCGCCGTCCCTCAGGCCTTCGTCTTCCTCAGTCAGCCGCACCTTTCTGAATAAAGGATAAAAGTTCTTCTCAGGGTCACCGTCACATTGTGAGTCTGATCTTTTTTTGAAAAGAGGCTTCAATTGTCTCTTGCGGCTTAGAATAGAAGAAAGCTATTTTACCGGAAGGCCAAATCACTAACGCTGTGCAATTGAAACATTTATACTCGGGAAAATAATTTTATCTCTTATTCTGCTAATGTGTCATGACCCATGAGGCTGATTTACTTTACCAGACCCAACTGAAATGAGTATTATCTCTCTCTCTGAGGTGTATAAGCATTTGTTATTTTACCAGACCCAACTGAAATGAGTATTATCTCTCTCTCTGAGGTGTATAAGCATTTGTTATTTTACCAGACCCAACTGAAATAAGTATTATCTCTCTCTCTGAGGAGTATAAGTGTTTGTTATTTTACCTGACCCAACTGAAATGAGTATTATCTCTCTCTCTGAGGAGTAAAAGTGTTTGTTATTTTACCTGACCCAACTGAAATGAGTATTATCTCTCTCTCTGAGGAGTATAAGTGTTTGTTATTTTACCAGACCCAACTGAAATGAGTATTATCTCTCTCTCTGAGGAGTATAAGTGTTTGTTATTTTACCTGACCCAACTGAAATGAGTATTATCTCTCTCTCTGAGGAGTATAAGTGATGTTATTTTACCAGACCCAACTGAAATGAGTATTATCTCTCTCTCTGAGGAGTATAAGTGTTTCTTATTTTACCAGACCCAACTGAAATGAGTATTATCTCTCTCTCTGAGGAGTATAAGTGTTTGTTATTTTACCAGACCCAACTGAAATGAGTATTATCTCTCTCTCTGAGGAGTATAAGTGTTTGTTATTTTACCTGACCCAACTGAAATGGGTATTATCTCTCTCTCTCTGAGGAGTATAAGTGTTTGTTACTTTACCTGACCCAACTGAAATGAGTATTATCTCTCTCTCTGAGGAGTATAAGTGTTTGTTATTTTACCAGACCCAACTGAAATGGGTATTATCTCTCTCTCTGAGGAGTATAAGTGATGTTATTTTACCTGACCCAACTGAAATGGGTATTATCTCTCTCTCTGAGGAGTATAAGTGTTTGTTACTTTACCTGACCCAGCTGAAATGAGTATTATCTCTCTCTCTGAGGAGTATAAGTGATGTTATTTTACCTGACCCAACTGAAATGGGTATTATCTCTCTCTCCGAGGAGTATAAGTGTTTGTTATTTTACCAGACCCAACTGAAATGAGTATTATCTCTCTCTCTGAGGAGTATAAGTGATGTTATTTTACCAGACCCAACTGAAATGAGTATTATCTCTCTCTCCAAGGAGTATAAGTGTTTGTTATTTTACCAGACCCACCTGAAATGAGTATTATCTCTCTCTCTGAGGAGTATAAGTGTTTGTTATTTTACCAGACCTAACTGAAATGAGTATTATCTCTCTCTCTGAGGAGTATAAGTGTTTGTTATTTTACCCGACCCACCTGAAATGAGTATTATCTCTCTCTCTGAGGAGTATTTTCAGTTTGGTCTGGTAAAATACTCCTCAGAGAGGGAAGTATAAGCATTTGTTATTTTACCAGACCCAACTGAAATGAGTATTCTCTCCCTTCTCAGTTTAAACTGTATTTTTCACCAAGTTATTGGGTTACGATGGCTTAGTGGATCACATTACTCTTAAATAAGCTGCTGCTCAGTGAAGGGATCCAAACCGAATGTTGGTGTTGGAAGGGGCCATGGTCTCACTCATGAAAATGACATGTATCCGTGCCTCTCTGTCACACTCATGTCTTCCTCTGGTCATCTGGGGACGGCCTTCCTCATTCCTCTCCTGAAAATGCAGTTGGGGAAGGTGTTGCTCTCTGCACATTAGCATGCGATGGGCATTAGCGCACTGTTACTCGTGTGAGTGTGATGGATGAGTATCCCCAGGGCACCAGCGCACAAAAACGCCCTCCAGCCATGCTGAATGCTTTCACGCTTCGTTCTGATATTAATAACATATCATCAATAATGAGCTTTTTAATGACACTCTCAGGCTATCACGCTGAACATTAATTTTCTTTATTGAAACATTGATGCTTGTGTGTCGTACTTTCCTCCATGTTTAGATTATTTTTAGGTATGGAGATATGCATGTGATTCCCCTCAGGCTCGGCTTAGCCTTTGTATACTGATTCAGTAACGTTTAGCAAACGTTTTCCCGAATGCTTTTGCTGCGGCTCCTTGCGGTAATGCTTTGTTTGGAGACCCGGACAGAGAGATTCGCTCAAAGGCGAGCGACTGCTAAGATTGTAGTGAATGTGGAAATAATTAAACTGCTTTTCAAAGACGGGAACTCCGTCTTTTTCAGGACAGGCCGGTGCGGGTGCAGCTCTCGTTCCAGCCATGCAGTTACACACCCGACTCTTTGCCAGAGACTTAATCTGTAGGATGAGGTGTGTAACTGATTGGTTGTTTTGGAAACCTGCGGCCACACTGGCCCTGTGAGGATAGAGTCTCGAGTCGCTGCTCTAAATGGACTGTAAATGGTGCCACTACATGTCCCGTAACTTTATGTACTTGTAACTTCCCAGTACTCGGCAGGGGGCAGTTGAGAGTCCCCACACGATGTAGGTACTTAGTGGGACATATTTGAGGTCATGGGCTGATTCCCATCCAGTGAAAATGTCACCTCCCCTCAACCCCTCTGTCCTCCCTTAATCTTTGACCTAGGATCTGAACATGTCTCCTCCACCCAAGTGCTGTTCCAAACCTGTGGGACGTGAAGACGCCAATACAAGCTTCCTCTCAGGAAGTATTTTTGCACGACATTGTAGTGACCCCTCCCATGTGAATTTAAATCCCAGCCAACCAAAGCCTGTTAATCATTCAAACTCCAGAAAGTTGATGCCATGGCTGAGGACAGAATTCCAGAGAACGAATATGAGTACAAGACCATGATTGTTTATTAACATCGTATTACCTTTGTTTGATACTTCTTGACTTGTCTAACTGTCAAAAATAGGGATCCACTTGACACCATTGTTCTTGTAGGACGAGGACGAATTCCGTTCGCATTTCATGATTTGCCTTGACGTGATACCAGGCATGTGTTTGGCTGCCTGTGTTACTGAGGCTGTAATAGGCCCACTTGATCATCAGTTGATAATCGAACACAGACGAGGAGGAAACCGGACTGTCCCATTTCTCATTTCCCCTGTGTTCACCTCCTCATCTCCTCCACTCCTCTCCTCCACCCCCAGCTTCCTATTAGGAAAGGAAGGGAGGGGGAGGAGTGAGGAGTAAATGAGGAGGGACAGTTGGGATGCAGCCCACAGCTGAACCTGACTAAGCAGCCTGAATCACATGGTGGGACATTCATGAAGGCAGCCTGTTTATTTAGGTGGCATCTGGCACCCCTGCTGGCTCTTTTTGGCAATTTCTTTGCATTTGGCAATTGCTCATTTTTATTTGCATTTGGCAATTGCGCATTTTTATTTGCATTTGGGAATTACACATTTTTATTTCCATTTGGTAATTGCTCGTTTTTATTTGCATTTGGCAATTGCGCATTTATATTTGCATTTGGCAATTGCGCATTTATATTTGCATTTGGCAATTGCTAGTTGTTATTTGCATTTGGCAATTGCTAGTTGTTATTTGCATTTGGCAATTGCTAGTTGTTATTTGCATTTGGCAATTGCGCATTTATATTTGCATTTGGCAATTGCGCATTTATATTTGCATTTGGCAATTGCGCATTTATATTTGCATTTGGCAATTGCTAGTTGTTATTTGCATTTGGCAATTGCTAGTTGTTATTTGCATTTGGCAATTGCTAGTTGTTATTTGCATTTGGCAATTGCGCATTTATATTTGCATTTGGCAATTGCGCATTTATATTTGCATTTGGCAATTGCGCATTTATATTTGCATTTGGCAATTGCTAGTTGTTATTTGCATTTGGCAATTGCTAGTTGTTATTTGCATTTGGCAATTGCGCATTTATATTTGCATTTGGCAATTGCTAGTTGTTATTTGCATTTGGCAATTGCTAGTTGTTATTTGCATTTGGCAATTGCGCATTTATATTTGCATTTGGCAATTGCGCATTTATATTTGCATTTGGCAATTGCGCATTTATATTTGCATTTGGCAATTGCTAGTTGTTATTTGCATTTGGCAATTGCTAGTTGTTATTTGCATTTGGCAATTGCTAGTTGTTATTTGCATTTGGCAATTGCTAGTTGTTATTTGCATTTGGCAATTGCTCATTTATATTTGCATTTGGCAATTGCGCATTTATATTTGCATTTGGCAATTGCTAGTTGTTATTTGCATTTGGCAATTGCTAGTTGTTATTTGCATTTGGCAATTGCGCATTTATATTTGCATTTGGCAATTGCTCATTTTTATTTCCATTTGGAAATCGCTTGCTTTCATTGCATCTGGCAGCTGCTGATTTTTATTAATGTGAAATGACGGATTGGGAGAGGAATTTTTTCACTTTTTCTGTCTTTGCTCCTGCAAAAGGAGGGGAGCATGAGTGAAAAACATGGCTTTCAGTCAGAGCAAAATTAACTGAATAATGATGGAAAAAACCTCAGTGTGCGAGGAGATGAATAGTGTGAACAATTTTTCAGGTTTTAGAAATGAAGGTTTATTACTTTTTTTAGTTTTACTCTTTTTTCAGTTAAGAAATAATTACATATTTATTTGATATTTGATATTTTTTCCAAGCTTTTTACAGGGGGTTAAAATCTTCCTCTGCATCCCTTGTACTGCAGTTATTCCTGTTCTTTTTGGCTCTTGTTCTGCATTTAATTTCAGGAGTGTTGTTCCCCAGATTCCTCTTTATTAAAACAGTATCGCAGAGCAGTCCAACTCGGCACCAGTTCTGGTCCTTAGTCCATAACTGAGTGTGTTAGTACAGGTAAGAGCAGCTCAATGAAGGTCAGAGATCTGTTCATACAAAGACCACAGGTAACATACAAGCGCATCCTCATTAAGCCAGATTCACACAGTGTGGCGCACTGTGTCCCACACAATCATGCAGTCAGGCCAATATTCATTCTGTAATTCATTCACTCTCTCACTCTTTTGCTCATCACTCACTCAGGTACAAACTGAGTTTCTCAATTAGTCAGTCAGGCTCTCACTCAATCACGTACTCATGAGATCAGTCAGTCACTCTGTCACTCACTCACTCACTCCTGAGATCAGTCAGTCACTCTCTCACTCACTCACTCTTGAGATCAGTCAGTCACTCTCTCACTCACTCACTCATGAGATCAGTCAGTCACTCTCAATCACTCACTCATGAGATTAGTCAGTCACTCTTTCACTCACTCATCAGATTAGTCAGTCACTGTCTCACTCATGAGATTAGTCAGTCACTCTTTCACTCACTCTCTCACTCACTCACTCCTCATAAGATCCATCAGTCAGTCAGTCAGTCACTCACTCATGAGATCAGTCAGTCACTCTATCTCTCAATCACTCACTCATGATATCAGTCGGTCACTCTCACTCAATCACTCACTCATCTGATGTGAGCGCTTGCCTGGTCATTGCAGGCACAGACAAGGTCTCTCAGCCTCCGTAAATGCCTCCGTCACACTGGAGAGCGAACCTGCATGTTCCCTCTGTAGCCAGTTTACATAACACCTGCTGAAAGCAGCAATAACCGCTCGCTGTCCTTCAGCAGAAGATAATGAGATCACCTTGCCCATGGTAATCATCATAATTAGATCAGCGCTCTGTTTACCTGCTCAGTTACCCGCAGTTTATCCCTCAGCGATGATTGCACCAGCAGCGCTAATTAGAAAGAGCCAGCCGAACGAGAAGCCATCATCACATCTCGCAGAACCAAAGCAGTGAGTCACAGCAGGCGCACAGACAGGTGGGCGACTCGAGGCCTTTGGAGACTGTCTCGCATTCTCAGCAGTTTGCTTTGCTGATCGATGGATCAGGCAGCGATTGGGACTTCACGATGGCTTTGAAGTCGTCTCGTTCACATGTTCCCAAATTGGCAAAATGACCTGTGGGAGCATTACACACTGAAGGCCAATATAAGACCATTTAACCAATTAAGACCATTGCAATCCTGTTACATCATCCGTGTTATCTAATCACATACCTCGGCAGAAAACTTGGACTGAAAAACTACTTTTAATATCACCTTCTCAGTGCGAACTCTTGAAAAGCAAAGAAAACTCTCGGTACAGCGGATGCCTGATAAAAGTACACTGCCCTATTTCTCAAATGTGTTTTTGGCCAATTTTTGAAATAAAAAAAAAAAAAAACTTAATCAGCACAAAGATCAGATGCATACATTTTTTGCGCTGCACCATGTTTGCTTGAATGGACGTAATTTGCCACTTCAGCTGGGTTCTGGAACTCTTGTGTACGCGGAGGTTATAAGCACAGTGACAGTTAAGAACTGTTGTACCAGTATGCATAATGTTGATAAAGAAGATTGTTTTTAACTTTGTTGAGTGTTGTACCAGGACTGGTTTCTACATTCGGGTGTGAAGAGGCTGGATGATAGTTATCAGTATAACAGCCAGAATTATTAGCTGACATGAATATTTGGTGAGCCTACCTGTCTTATCTGTGCCTGATGCTGTTGTTTCTCTCGCCTGGCTAAAACTGACGGGTGCTTGGGTTTGGGGGCACTTTTGGGTTAGGGGTGCGTGGGATTCGGACGTTGTATTTCATCACTCGTAATTTTTTGTGTGACTAGAGAATTAATAATTCTTTGTGGAAGAATTATTTTATTCCTCAGGATGGTTTCTCAGAAACTGGTCCTGCAGCATTTCCTCAAAGTGATTTCTTTTTTGATGCATCACACATTATACTTCATAATGTAACTGCTGTGGTCAGTTCTGCTGTGTGTCCACAGTGTGCGGTCAGTTCTGCTGTGTGTCCACAGCGTGCGGTCAGTTCTGCTGTGTGTCCACAGCGTGCGGTCAGTTCTGCTGTGTGTCCACAGCGTGCGGTCAGTTCTGCTGTGTGTTCACAGCGTGGGGTCAGTTCTGCTTTGCGTCCACAGTGTGCGGTCAGTTCTGCTGTGTGTCCACAGTGTGCGGTCAGTTTTGCTGTGTGTCCACAGTGTGCGGTCAGTTCTGCTGTGTGTCCACAGTGTGGGGTCAGTTCTGCTGTGTGTCCACAGTGTGGGGTCAGTTCTGCTGTGTGTCCACAGTGTGTGGTCAGTTCTGCTGTGTGTCCACAGTGTGTGGTCAGTTCTGCTGTGTGTCCACAGTGTACGGTCAGTTCTGCTGTGTGTCCACAGTGTGGGGTCAGTTCTGCTGTGTGTCCACAGTGTGCGGTCAGTTCTGCAGTGTGTCCACAGTGTGGGGTCAGTTTTGCTGTGTCCACAGTGTGGGGTCAGTTCTGTAACACGCTAAAGTGAGAACTGTACAAGGCACTTAAGCCCTGCCTCTGGCTGCAGATAAGCAGGCAGGAGGTATAAAGTTTTAAAAGTCGCTCTGAGACGGACTCGTGCCCTGCAGGGGGGCGCCCAGGGAGTTTGTTATAGCTTTTGCTGTATTGTTTGAAAGTAATAAAAATGAAAAAAGGTACGCTAGTTTTATCACTGGCACCAGCCGGGCTCCTCTGCTTCAGCCAATGGGCAGTTGGCCAAACGGTGGAAAATAAATTCGTTTGTAATTCAGAATTAAAGCCAGACTATTCCGTACTGCGGTACTTAATGCGCTCCTTTTTCAGCAAAGTGGGAAATTAAAATGCAGTATTTTTCCAGCTCTCTTGAGAAATGCATGTTAAAAAAGGCGTGTCCTGGCACACCATAGTGTAACGCGAACGGAAATACTCCAGCCGCCATTTGTTATCAATTGTGAGCAGCCGTAGCTCGATCGAACGCACTTGGCATTTCGTTCTGAAAAATGAAAATGCAGAAGCACTTTGGTGCCCAAATTTGGACTTATCCCCCGGGTCGGAGCACTATATCACAATTTGTCGTCCTCACCTCTGTAGAGAGATGGCGTCGCCCTCCTGAGCTGCTCTCACACTCGCCCTGTTCCTCTAACAGCAGCGTCTCAGTCGCTTCACTCATTCTGTGTCTCATACTCTAATTACTGAAATTGGAGAAATGTGAAATTAGACGTGCTTCCAATCCCCGTTATTTTGGGGTGAGTGGAATTGGATGCTGTTTGGTGGGAAACGATTCTCGATTACATCCTGCACTTAATTTCAGCGGTACTACGGATTCACCCCATCCTTCGCTATAGCTGCCAATGCCAGACTTTAACAGTTTTGATTGGAATCTTTTAATATTCATTTACAACCACAAGAGGAGGAACTTTTTAAATGGACCAAAATTGAAAATTAAATTTAATGGCATGAATTCACGGTTTAATTCATTTTTGATCAAATTCTGAGTAATTATTCATTACACTGTCACATCTGAAATAATGAGGCATCGAGAATCGGGGAATTTGGGGATTTGGCTGTCCTTGCTGTTCGGATCGACAGCGTCCTCATTTCTCGTGGGTGTGTGTTTGTGTGTGGAGGTATTCCGAGACTTGCAGTGGAACCAAACTCACCATAATGCTGCATCACCAATCATTTTTGAGGTAAATATTACCCCAGCATTCATTTGAGATGGTTGTCATGGTGAGCGCTCCCATTCCTCATAGACAAAAGCCAAAGGTTCGGAGGAGTTTGCACTCGTTCTCTGGTTGCATTTGTTGTCTCTAATCCCCTCTCGGCCATCATTCTCTCCATGTTCATCTCATGATGTGTGATGTGCATTTCCTCTGTCTCCAGGTCAGCTATTGAGACGTGTATCGTGTTGGGTAAAGTAGGGGTTTGGAAGGAGGCCGAACATCGGCCCCTGGCACAGTTCTGCTCTTGGTGGCGTTCGCACTCTTGTTTTTCTCAATTCAATTTCAATTTCAAATGCTTTATTGGCATGGCATACAGGCATGTATTGCCAAAGCATTAAAGAAACAGTACACAACAAGAGCAATCCGAGATTTCTGATCTTCGCCAAAGGATGAATGCAAGATCTGTCTCTTGGGAAGATTTTAGGACCAGATCCAGAATCCAGATCCGGATCCGGATCATCACCAAAATTTAATGGAGTCGTCCCTGGACCAAGATCTATCTCTGGTGAAAATTATATGAAGATCCGTCCAGCAGTTTCCGAGAAATCCTGTCCACAGACAGAAAAATAAATAAATAAATAATTAAATAAACCAACTCAATCGCATAATCTCCTTGGCAGAGATAAATATACATAAAACGTGGTAACTTAAGAAACAGCAGTTACAATAGTACTATAGCACTAAGAATAAAATTATAATATAGTTTATAATAACTATATACATATTGAATCTAATTACATTATTTGGAAGGATCTAAATGTTACTAAAAATGGAGAGAAATTAACTATTTCTGTTTTTCGCTCTCAGCTGTCGAACCGGGGGCGTCGTGCGGCGCTAATGAGCCCAATGTTTTATCGTGAGCTCTTCTGATACCACACTCACGCTGAAGACCTTTTCTCCGAAAAACACAAAAGCATGCCTCTGCAGAACTGAACGATACAGTAAAAACACACCGAAATAAAATCCAGGGCCGCAGATGCACTGGGTAAAAAGTCTCTCCGGAGAGGAAGTCCTCTGCTGTGCCATTTAGCGCTGAATTCAGGTTATTTACTTTCCCGTCTCCTGAAGTGCTGTGTAGAGCCTCCCTCAGACTCCATTATACGCAGGTAAACAGCCCACCGCAGCTCCAGCGCAGCTCCAGCGCAGCGCTGCCTGGGATCGGGCATAATGGAATCAGTTTATCTCCCGCGAAAAAGAGATATTTTCTTAATCTCCTCATCCCTTTGAATCTTGAAATCATTTTCTTTTACTTGCAGAGCAATCCAACCGGCTGCTGCTTGAACAGAAGCGCTCTGCAGGGCAGATGCGAAGACAAACCCACTCAGTCCCATAATTCTCGGAACAGTTCAATTTGGCTGCGACTGATAAAAAGAAGATGTAACGTTTCCAGTGAAGGATACCGGGGGCACAAGGGGTACAAACACTTTTTAAAAATGGTTTTTATTATTTTTTTGGGCAAAAAAAAAAAAAAAAAAACAAACTGACTTTTGCTCTCAGGCCGACACGAGTACCTTCTCATTTCTCGGGGTGATTGTATTCAGTTCGGCTTTGAGGCTTCCTGAGCCAGAAAATTTGCATTTATCGTCAGATGAAAGAGCAAAAATGAAGTAATAATAATAATCAAATGAAAACAAGAAAGACCAAGTAGAAATATTTGCTGAGCATTCTGGGAAATGGTAAAAGTACAGAGTGCTTGTGCTGAAATGAGCTGTCAATATTGGCTGCAGATGAAATGGCATCACATCTCATCAGCGTGATGACATTTTCGGAGGAGTTCGGTATCGGAGAGTTTCTGGCAGTTACCAAATAAAGAGGCTCGGTACATTCCTGCGCTCAAAAAAAGGAAACGTTATGAAATGTTAGATTTACTTAATAATGATATGTCAACTGGTTCCACAAAACTGAGTACATTCCACTCAATGAAATTAATCAAACTGGCCAAAAATGTTAGAAGTCAAATAAAGGTTACGCAAAGCAATTACGTGGAGCCAGTTGACATGACATTATTCAGTAAATCTAACATTTCATTACGTTTTCTTTTTTTGAGCGCAGGCATGTAAGTAAATCTAACATTTCATCACATTTCATTTTTTTTAGCGTGATGATGCTCAGACAGCAGTTGGACTGAAATTGATTGGTCAGCTCCATTTGCAGTCAGAGCTTCTATTGGTCGGTTGGCGAAGATGGGTCCTGACTGAACCTCAGTTCTGGGGATTGGTGCAGCTCTTACGGATGTACAGTTTGTGACTGTGGAACTCTGGCTTATGAATGATGCCCGAGGCTCAGAGTCTGGACTCTTGCTTTGGTGCTTATACTGACTTTGAGGCTTGATGGTCATTTTATTTCAACCTAACTTCATTAGTTAAGGACTCGGTGCTGGTAATTTTGTGTTGAAGGAGGTCCAGCACTTTAAGGATGGAGAAAGAACCTGATTGGCTGTCAATCTACCGGAAATGGGCTGGTTATTAATTTTCTCTGGAGCTTCAAAATATATGCACACAATTCAAACACAATGACAAAGTGCATTTTGCTCATACAACATACTTACGTACTTTCTGAATGCATAAACACCAAAATCAAAAGTATTACAAAATTTAAAAAACCTTACACACAAGGAGCAAAACATCGGCCCAGTTTTGCACAACTATAAGCACAATGCCAGCCTCACACTTTTTGCTAAACACTACACACAGCGATATGCAAAACACTAAACACACTTTCATTAGACACTGAAGTATATCATGATGCCACTTCCTTGCAATTCCAAAGCACTGACTATCAAATAACCTCACCTATGAGCAAATTGGTTAAACACAGCCACAGGTGCAGAAACACATGACTGCTTAATTGTAGACACACCAATCGGGTTTAAGCACTACAGACATGCAGCAGGTGAGTTCACCTGTCTCCAGCTAAAATGGAAGGAATCAGAAGAGGAAGAGTGAGGGGGAATCCAGCGAGGAGGAGGAGGGAGAGGCGGAGGCTTTGCCAGAGGTGGAGGCCGTGGTGGAGGGAGAGGCAGAGGTGGAGGCCTTGGCAGATGTAGAGGCGGAGGCCTGGCAGAGGTGGAGGCCGAGGTGGAGGGAGAGGCAGAGGCGGAGGCCTTGGCAGATGTAGAGGCGGAGGCCTGGCAGAGGTGGAGGCCGAGGTGGAGGGAGAGGCAGAGGCGGAGGCCTTGCCAGAGGTGGAGGCCGAGGTGGAGGTGAAGGAAAGAGGAGGACCTGACACAGGGGGAGATCGGGCTCAAAGTAAAAGAGCATCAAATTTTTGTTATGAAATTCGCTCCACACTAGCTGACCATGTTGTGAACCACAGATTGACGCTCAGGGAGGCTGGACTAAGAGTTCAGCCAAATCTCAGCAGATACACATGTAATTTGACTAGCAATCTTGTCTTTCATTGTATTCCAGAGAGTTTTACCAATTGATGCTGAGGAAATCCTGCATGAATCCGTTAACATTGATGAGGCAGGATTTAACCTCACAAAAGCAAGAGGGAGGGGCAGAAATATCATTGGCCACAGGGCTGTAATCAATGTCCCAGGCCAACGTGGGGGTAACATCACAATTTGCGTTGCCATTACACAGAATGGGGTCCTCCACCGTCATGCATATATGGGCCCTTACAACACACCTCACATTCTCACAATATTGGACGGATTGCGCAACATCGTCACGGCGGTAAAACAAATCGAACAGATGCAATACATTGTCATCTGGGACAATGGATGGACGGATTCGACATTCAAGACGGTTCTTCCCATGTTGTCTGGGCAAAGAGGATATGATGATGAAATTCTCTGGCCAGATCCAGCTCGGCGGAGAGATACATGGTGTCTAATATTTCCTGTACTACATTCATACATTTTATTTACTGTTCTTGTTACCTGTACTGGACACAAGTATAGTATGTTTGTCTGATATTGCTAACAGTGTTAACCACACTACTGTAGTAGCATGAAAACTGGGACATATTTTGTTGTGATTCTCCATGATGTTGACTGATTTGTGTATATGGAGAGAAATAAATCATATTTTCATCAGTCTGCAGCATTGGTCTTGTATAGTGTTTGGTGAATTTGCCGTATATTTGTACTTTCTCTGCGTACTTCACTTACTGTGCTCTAATCACTGGGAGGTGGAATTGCTAAAAGTGTTTTAGGTTAAGCGCAGCAGTGTGTAACTGGTTCAAACAGAATTAAGTTTTATGAAATGTGTCTGTTTCATATGGAAACAAAATATGGTTTTTATAAATAGTTTTCTTAAGATTGTTTCATTTTGCGAAGGATCTGAGGTGTTCTGCTTGTTGGGTGCATGGTTCTGCTAATTGTGTGTAGTGTTTAGAAAAACCGGGCCCTGTTTTGAAAATTGTGCTTAAGCAATTGCAAAAAAAAAACAAACTGTAAAAGTAGGTGATATTAATACATTTTCCAAGTCACATTCAAGAAGCACGGTGCATGTGTTGCATGTCTGCGTCAATAAATACCTGTACATCCAAGACGTGCGTTCACACGTGAATTTAAATATGTTTGTGGAATTCCCATTTTGTTTAAAATGTTTCAATGGCATTTAATTTAATTCCAGCATTGTAGGAGGTGTACATTAATTTTCCTGACATGAGTGGAAGTGCTTTTGTTTTGCGTGTGGGTGAGGCTGTGCTGCATTCATTATTTACATTTACAAACCCCTCTTCAGGTGCTCGGAGAGGCAGAACTGAGCGCTGATCTGCAGGAAATGAGACGGCCAGGAACTATCTCTCATTTCTTACTCCTAACAGAAAAGTTCTAAAACAACAAAGTAATGTGTGTGTGTCCGCATGATTGAGTGTGTGTGTGTGTGTATCCATGTGCGTGTGTGTGTCCATGTAAGTGTGCGTGTGTGTGCGTGTGTGTGTGTGTGTGTGTGTGTGTGTGGAAAGCTTGTATTTGTGTGTGGGTGTGTGTGTGTGCTGAGGCTTGCACTGAGGCCCCACTCCCTGCCTCCCTGAGCACAGTGCATGCTGGGACACCGCTCCTCGTGTCTGCTGCATGTGATTGGATCTTTCATTCTCACTCTTCATGTCTGGTATTATGACCCTTCTGGGTGCAGGTGAGAGACAAAGCAGGGTTTCAGCTGGACTCAGGGTTTGTGGAATAGAGAGTTTACTCTGTACTCTTTCAGTAATCTGCACAGCTGTAGCTGGGCTCAGGGTTTGGGGAATAGAGAGTTTACTCTGTACTCTTTCAGTAATCTGTACAGCTGTAGCTGGGCTCAGGGTTTGGAGAATAGAGAGTTTACTCTGTACTCTTTCAGTAATCTGTACAGCTGTAGCTGGGCTCAGGGTTTGGAGAATAGAGAGTTTACTCTGTACTCTTTCAGTAATCTGCACAGCTGTAGCTGGGCTCAGGGTTTGGAGAATAGAGAGTTTACTCTGTACTCTTTCAGTAATCTGTACAGCTGTAGCTGGACTCAGGGTTTGTGGAATAGAGAGTTTACTCTGTACTCTTTCAGTAATCTGTACAGCTGTAGCTGGGCTCAGGGTTTGGGGAATAGAAAGTTTACTCTGTACTCTCTCAGTAATCTGCGTAGCTGGAGCTGGGCTCAGGGTTTGTGGAATAGAGAGTTTACTCTGTACTCTCTCAGTAATCTGCGCAGCTGGAGCTGGGCTCAGGGTTTGGGGAATAGAGAGTTTACTCTGTACTCTCTCAGTAATCTGCGTAGCTGGAGCTGGGCTCAGGGTTTGGAGGATAGAGAGTTTACTCTGTACTCTCTCAGTAATCTGCGTAGCTGGAGCTGGGCTCAGGGTTTGGGGAATAGAAAGTTTACTCTGTACTCTCTCAGTAATCTGCGTAGCTGGAGCTGGGCTCAGGGTTTGGGGAATAGAGAGTTTACTCTGTACTCTCTCAGTAATCTGCGTAGCTGGAGCTGGGCTCAGGGTTTGGGGAATAGAAAGTTTACTCTGTACTCTCTCAGTAATCTGCGTAGCTGGAGCTGGGCTCAGGGTTTGGAGAATAGAGAGTTCACTCTTTACCTTCTCAGTAATCAGCACAGCTGGAGCTGGGCTCAGGGTTTGGAGAATAGAGAGTTTACTCTGTACTCTCTCAGTAATCTGCGTAGCTGGAGCTGGGCTCAGGGTTTGGAGAATAGAGAGTTCACTCTTTACCTTCTCAGTAATCAGCACAGCTGGAGCTGGGCTCAGGGTTTGGAGAATAGAGAGTTTACTCTGTACTCTCTCAGTAATCTGCGTAGCTGGAGCTGGGCTCAGGGTTTGGGGAATAGAGAGTTTACTCTGTACTCTCTCAGTAATCTGCGTAGCTGGAGCTGGGCTCAGGGTTTGGAGGATAGAGAGTTTACTCTGTACTCTCTCAGTAATCTGCGTAGCTGGAGCTGGGCTCAGGGTTTGGGGAATAGAAAGTTTACTCTGTACTCTCTCAGTAATCTGCGCAGCTGGAGCTGGGCTCAGGGTTTGGAGAATAGAGAGTTTACTCTGTACTCTCTCAGTAATCTGCGCAGCTGGAGCTGGGCTCAGGGTTTGGAGGATAGAGAGTTTACTCTGTACTCTCTCAGTAATCTGCGCAGCTGGAGCTGGGCTCAGGGTTTGGGGAATAGAGAGTTTACTCTGTACTCTCTCAGTAATCTGCGTAGCTGGAGCTGGGCTCAGGGTTTGGAGGATAGAGAGTTTACTCTGTACTCTCTCAGTAATCTGCGCAGCTGGAGCTGGGCTCAGGGTTTGGGGAATAGAGAGTTTACTCTGTACTCTCTCAGTAATCTGCGTAGCTGGAGCTGGGCTCAGGGTTTGGAGGATAGAGAGTTTACTCTGTACTCTCTCAGTAATCAGCACAGCTGGAGCTGGGCTCAGGGTTTGGGGAATGGAGAGTTTACTCTGTACTCGTTCAGTGCTGTGCGCATTAGGTCACACACACACACACACACACACTCGCGCGCACACACACACACACACACACACACACACCAGAGGTGAGACACCTGAATGATCTCTAGTCTGGGAGGCTGAGAGCTGTATTCATGAGAGAATTGCAGTGCTCTCGCTGGTGAGCTGTGCAATGTCTGCCCTTGAGTGGAGAATTCAGTTGTTCTTCCTCTGGCCATCACTGTGATGTCATGGATTCGTTTATTCTTCCTGGCTTAAGGATGGTGTTTGAAATATGTGAAGTGGGATCTTACACCTCTGTGCGGAATATTCCGGTGGTATTCGTACCCAGTCTGACGCAGTAGCCCTGCAGTTACTCCACACCTGCTGACACCCACCTTTTTCATTCCACTTTCTGGGCACAGTGTACCTGGCCAACTGCCTGACCATTAGCAAAGGCCTCTCTTCTCAAACAAACGTAAAACTTGGCTCCTCTGAGGATGGGACCCCAGCCCTGCCAGTTTGGCTGTGTCTGTTTCTGCTGACGACAGATCCCTGAGCTGGAGCCACAGGGCCGCGTCCGAACCCAGAACCCTGAGTCCCAGCTGTGTTCTGGAGCCTTGCGGCCTGATCATCTTCAGACCCCTGGAGCGCTAGTGCTACTGCAGGTGCTTTTGGGTTTGGGTCAGTCATACCCTGTTCTCAACATGATACAGTGATCACTGTTACATAAATATAACAGTGATATATACTGACCAAAAAAAGAAACTCAATTTTCTATTTCTTGATTTTATTGACTATAACTGTTATTAATCAACACTTTATTGGTATCAAATGAAAAAGGGAATCTCAGACAATAGAGAAACAGAAAATCGGGTTGAAATATCGCCTTTTTGGCTTTTATTTAACGATGAATTGCGACATTACAAAACACATGACACTATAAGTATCTTGTATGTCCCCCGTTAGCGTCGCGCACGGCGGTACACCTGCGTCTCCCAGACATCATCAGACGTCCGATTGTTGCCTGTGGAACGCTGTTCCACTCTTCGGTCAGTGCTTGTTGTCAGTGCTGGCGTACTGTAGCTGGCGGTGGTTGACGTCTCCGGATGGCTCTATACAGGATGTCCCACAAGTGTTCTACAGGTGAAAGATCTGGAGAAAACGCTGGCCAGGGAAGGATTTGCAAGACTTCGGCCCGAGATACTCCATAGACACGTGCCACGTGTCTGTCAGTGCAGCCGGACAAACAGTAGGACGACTGGACGAAGAATTTCATCACAGTAATGGACGGCGTTGAGGTTTCCTTCAACAAAATGAAGGTTGGTTCGGTGTGTAGCAGATGGTTAGTCGTGATACGAGGGTCAGACTCTGGAGTTGTAACACGTGGCCTACTTGATCTGGGGTGATCGTCCGTGTGTCCAGTGGCGTTAAACTTGGTTCTGAGGTGACTAATTGTCGCAGAATGCAAATTGATGGGCAACTCTATCTACTCGATTTCCAGCCCGTAGCATCCCAACCGCGCGTTCTCGTTGACCTTCCGTTAGTCATGGCATTATAACCCGTTTGATTTTTACCCATTTTCGGTCGGACTTTCATCGGCCCCAGTGTCTACGAGGAACAAAACAAAAATGGGAGTGTTAGGACAATGATGGTACTCGAACCGAAGCACTGCCTATTGTTTGGTTCCAGACGAATGGCGACTCCAGAATACACGCTGTGACCACGGAAATCTGCATGGTAGAAGTACTCACCTCCAAACATAACTCCGAGCAAAAGCATCTTTCTCCATGGTTTTGTCGTAATTTGGCACCGGATTACGTACTTGCGTCAGTATACAAAGTTGACTTTTTTCCCCCACAATTAAACATACACTATATTTTTTGTTTGCAAAAGGTCTCCTCATGATTTAGTTTCTTCTCTTTCTCAGGCTGGTGTGTTAATGTGTCTGTGGGGGAATCAGAGCTGTACTGAGTTACATGTCTCTGCATCTAAAAAAACTTATAAAAGAGTGAATCTTAATGCCCTCTCACATATAAAGACAATGTCACATCAGTCACTGCGTCTTTACTCCCAAACTACAGGGTTTAGCCATCTCACCGAGCACATGACTGGTTCTCGACAACTTTCAAGTCATTCAACTTCACTGTTTGCATAAGATAAAACTCAAGACTGTGATGACATTCAAGAATTATGTTGTCAGTAAATCGAGACTATTGTCTTCACACAGCTCAGACTAACCACCTTTTGCCAGGCAATCGAGATGAGGGAAGCGTACCTCAACATGCGCAAGACTGTCATGATGTTATTCTGAGAAAAATTTGGCTGCGGCAGTAAAATCAAGTGAAAATTAACCTGGTCACATTTCAGAGTGGCCTTTTATTGTGGACAGTCTAAGGTACACCTGTGCTATAATCATGGTGTCTGATGAGCATCTTGATGCAGCACACCTGTGAGGTGGGATGGATTGTCTCAGCAAAGCAAAAGTGCTCACTATCACACATTTAGACAGATTTGTGAACAATGTTTGAGAGAAATGGTAATATTGTGTATCTGGAATGAATTTTAGATCTTTGAGTCCATCTCATGACAAATGGGAGCAAAAACAAAAGTGTTGCGTTTATATTTTTGTTGAGTGTGTTTGCGTACATTTTAATTGGGTTTCAAAGCTATTGAGCCACACAGAAATACAGCACCTTTGGCTAAAAATAATTCAAAATAAAACTCTGCTCAAAAATTTCCCTTGTGCGTGTCAATGCTTCCGTCAAACACATCCCCCCACTTATGGCTTGCTGTCTGCGTCATCATTTCCTGTGGAAGAAGGCAGTAGTGGCAGCAGGTAATTTTTTTTGACTGTCTGTCAAAATCAGTAACATACGACTGACGTGACGTGTGTTAGTATAAACGCAGCATTAACTTGATAGAAATGAATCGTTATGTGCAGTGACTCCTTAGAAATAGGAAGCGAGTTGAAAGAGGTTAAATAAACACCAAACACAAAAAAAACCCTAGGAGCTCAAGCAGATCAGATACTCGTGTTTCTGACAGACTGTGATTAGCGTGTTATAATTTTTTATCTCTAAAAATTTGGCATCTCCAATCCCACCCGAATCTGGAATGCCCAATTGGTGAACTATGCACAAGACCTGCTCGTATGCGACCCCTTGCTGCCAATTCAGGAGAGTCGCAGCTCTCCTCCGAAGCACGCGCCTGTCAGCCAATGATTCTTACACACTCATTGGTTGAATCTTCACAAGTTCAGAACGAGGGCGGAGGATACCCGGACATGAACAGACTTAGAATCTTCCTGACGAGCGCCCGTCTGGCCAACAGGAGGCGCTTGAGCAACGAACAAGGCAACTATTATTTTCCCTTCCCGGCAGTCCCCTCCCAATTTGCAACCCTGTAGGGAAATAGCCAATTGTGCGCTACTCTGAAAAAGCTGCCGACCACTGCCGGTAGGTACAAGCCTGTGACGTGTGAGTCACTTCTGCTTCGCAGTGCGATGCTTTACGGAGTGAGCTATCCGGCAGCTCTACGTGTTATAATTTGACGGATTCTTTTGTGCGTTATAATTCCGACTCTGGTGTCATTTAACTCGCATCTTAAGTCGCATCTTTGGTGGAAAAAGTTACTTCAAAAAAAAAAAAAAGAAAAAAACTGGGTAAATTACAATATTTGTTTTATACCAAATTAACTCCGTTCAGTAGTTCAGCTTTCATAAAATAGTCAAGTGAATGATTGGAGAAGTCTATATTTTGACATTAATGGGACAATTTTAGAAGACCTTAGCTGATTTTGACTCAGTGCCCTGAAATTGTGGCATCATGGTTTGAAATTCTTTTCAGCTTGTGGACAGGCCGCCTCAAATCAATTTGCTCGATTTTTTTCCCCGCTGTTTGTAGTCTCAGCCCTTGTTAAGAGACTCTAAGGAAGAAATGAGCATGGTCTGTAATATACTTACAGTGATGTTATCTTGCCAGTATACATGCAAGTGTTATGTTTTTGAAATCAAGCTATTTTTTTGTAGTTGCCTTGCTTGTGAATCTTAATTTCTCATGAAAATAAAAATGTTGTTCTCACTGCTCTTTCTCCCAGGTGGGAGTTTCCAGGTGTGCGCTCGTCTCTTTTCATTTGTGGTAATAAGCCTGGCGGAGTTTTTTGGCTTTTGGTCTGCGCTAATGCGAGACTTAACGTCTGCTGCCTAGATTATTGTTTATCTGGGAAATGAATGGTATGATCACACACGACTGCAGAGTTTTTGAAGTGAGAGCATCTCCTTGGATCTGTTGGTGCCACATTTTTCCAGTTTCCTCGCAAAGCAGTTAAAATGTTTTGAAGCGAAGCAGTGAAATTAATGTGAGCCTGAGTATGGCGATAATTGGTGGAAATGACGGGCAGATGCAGGGCTGCAGCAGTGGGCTCGTGACCCCGGGGGAAACCCTGCGGTTGGGTGGTCGACAGGTAACTGTAGAGTTGCTTGTTTGAGCTCTCGGTGGGGCTGGGGACTCTGAGCTGATCTGGAGAGATGAGGTTGGGAAGATTTCTGCAGTTGGGCCCTCAAACTCCAAACGACTCCAGGAACTGCAGCCCTACTTATCTCTCTCTCCTCACCTGCGCCTCTTCTGTCTGCAGTTTCCCTCAGGGTGTCCTTGAAAAAGATAAACATGTTCTCAGTGCAACTTTCTCTGGTTACCTCAAGGTTAAAAAGCAACAATAATGCATGAGAGTAAAGTAAAAAGTGTGTTTATATGAACTCTTGCTCATTATGATGTGCTCGTGGGCGGCGCAGCGGTGCAGTGGGTTGCACTGTGGAATCCCAGTGAGGAGGTTGTGAGTTTGAATACGGCCTGGGGCCTTTCAGTGTGCAGTATACATGACTGGGGTTCCTCTCTGTACTCCTGCATCCTCCCACAGCCTCAGGGCTGTTTGGATGCTCTGAAGAGAGTGTGTGTGTGTGTGTGTGTGTGTGTGTGTGTGTGTGTGTGTGAGGGGGAGCGGAGCATTAGCCCCGTGATGGACTGACAGACTGACGAGTGAATTCCAGCCCCTCCCCCACTGCATGCTGGGATGGCCTCCAGGCCCCCCGACCCTGAGCAGGAGGAGGCGTTCCTGCTGATGCGGGATGATATACTCATTCGGTTTTCTGCTTTTTCAAGTCTACCTCTCGGAAAAAACTATTAATTTTGTTTGCCCTCCCAAAGTATGTGTGCGTTTACCTTCGCCCGACTGTGATATTCGCTCGGTCACTTTGCCCAATCAGTGTTTGTGAGAAATGACATAATTTTGGTGGGAACGTGTAGCGCTGATATAAACTGGAGCCCTTGAGCCATTCGCTACTCTGAACCGGACTATGGCCTCCCTGCTCCGCCTGCCTGGGTTTCTCGTGCTGTGGATTTATTAGCGCAGTGACATCATCAGCTCAGCGCCCTCTCTCTCATGACTGCGCTGACATGCGATGCGTGTTCTTCGCGCCACTGCAGCATTGAAGCCCGTTTCACTAAATAAAGAACAATCGACAAACCTTGAGTTATTGTAAATATTTCCTGTTTTTATTCGATCAGTTTGCTCTTGTTATGAGTCATGAAAGTCATTACTGTGGTCGGAGGTCACTCTGTTACGATGCATCACTTCATGATGCCGCAGCGTGTTACTCAAGCAGCCAGTCATGGAAAATAGTGTTTGAGCATGTGGGCTGATCTCGGATCAGATTTTCACTTCACGTTGTCTCCTCGCCCTTTTTAAAGTTTTAGCTCGCCACTGATCCTACATCAGTTTAATCCTGGTTTTAAGATTATAGGGATGTTGTCTTTATAAATTGCATCCTTATTAGGACATTGTTTGTCAGATTCTCCTCTGATGCGTTCGCTCGTGAAAAAGGCCTTCTTCTCCAGAGAGTCAGGAGTGCTGTCTCACGACGGTTATATTCCCTGTTCTGCGCTGATTTCATCTTCTTTGGGCAACATAACTCCTGTCAATCTGCTGTTTCCCAGTGAAATGCCTGTCCCAGTAGATAGTAGTGGTAGTAGTAGTAGTAGTAGTAGTAGTAGTAGTAGTAGTGGGATTTGAGAAGAGGCTGAAGATCCTTAATCTCTTTAGTCTTAGGAAAAGGAGACTCAGGGGTGATTTGATTGAGGTCTTTAAATATGTTAAAGGGATTAACAAAGTGAATTATGTAGGATTCCTTCAACCAAGTGTTGTGAGTAGTCACAAATGGAAGTTGACCAAAGGTAAATTTAGCACTGACATTCGGAAACATTCTTCACCCAAAGAGTAATTTCAATGTGGAATAGCTTACCTGACCATATTGTGGAGGCAGAGACCTTGGGGGTTTTCAAGAGCAGGCTTGACTTAAAGCTGGATACCACTGAGTCATTCAGTATCTGAAGGGATATATTCACAATAGTATGAAGAAACTGGCGAGTGTAGTTGGGCTGAACGGCCTGTTCTTGCCATTCATGTTATGTTATTATTTCTACAAATGAAGCACATATATACTGTGGAAGTTCTTCATATGAGAGGAAACTGCATGAAAATAAATATTACCTCTGCCAAGGACGTTATGTTTTTGCTGGCGTCGGTTTGTCTGTCTGCTTATGTACAAGATAACTCAAAAAGCAATGAACGGATGTCTACAAAATTTTGTGGGTGAGTTGCTATTTCAGCGGGGATGGACCATATTGATTTTGACAATATTTGGACCATACTTGATTTTGACTCAGCCCCGACGGGCAGAGGCGTATTTCTGTCACGAGCGATGTCCTTCAGTTCGTCTGTCTGTCCTGTAAACTGTTGTATTCCGCATGATAATTTGAAAACACCTTCGTTAATCTATATTTATTCCAAACAATCCTGGGGCTGAGGGGTAACGCCCACTTTGCAGGGCTATTTTGCTGATTTGAGGTTGTTTTTAATCAAGTACAAAACTGTTTTGAGACATTTAATGTGAAGCTTCTCTCTCCAGTCGAATGTCGGTCAGGCTCTTGTATCTTATTTCCTTCCATCCCGTCTGACTCCAGATAAGAAGGATTTTAAATATGTACTTTGCACAAATCGCAAGTGTGCTGTAATTGAATCACACTGACCTGCACCGTTTTCAAGAAAATGTAGGGCACGCCAGAAAATGCAGAAAAAGAAAATAAAAGCCATTTTGCACCACTTGGTGCGAAGCGTGTGCATCCTTCTGTGTATGTGAAGTCTCTGTAAGGCAGGAATCCTTTCCCATCGCCGCATCTGTGCCCAAAGCGTGAGAATTTCCCGGCCGTCCCACCGGAACGGCCTTCTGTCTCGACGCTCCGGCAGCGCGGCTGCCTTTCGCTCTCGTTCTGTGAAGATTCTCGTCCTCCATCGGTAATCGACTTTCATTAAAACTCTCCTAAAGATCTACAGCCGCCGCTCGGCCAGAATACTAACAGGATTTCACGGCGTAAACGTTATCTGGACTGACAGCTGAGGAATCCTCTCGCACTTCCTTTCAGGGGCTGGAATGTTGAAAACAGGTTTATTAGGACAGGCTGCGCATTAGGCTCACTGTGATGGACTCCACCCCATCACTTTAGTTGGCCTAACTTCTGTGGGAACTCATTAATATTGGTTTTAACAAACTCAAGGGAGAGATGCATTTATTCTAAAACCAATGAATGAGGTAGTTGAGAGGCTGATGCTTTCATGGGGGCTGAAATGATGTTGATGGTGCAGGCCGGGGATAAACGCAGAGGAGCAGCCTGGTTTATCAGGTCCTGATGAAGTGCAGAAGAGACTTCTGCAGGGAAACCAGACTTTGGTAACCTGTCCTGTCCACAGAATCCTTTACTTTTCTGTCCAACAGTCAATAAGTCATAGCAGTTTAAAAAAATGAAACGTAATTCTCTGCTGTTGCGGTGATGATCTCGTGTGGAACTTGTGACTGTGCAGTTCGGCACCACTCTGCTGGAGGTCCAGATTTAGTAAAATGCGTCGTATAATTTAAGACAGTAGTGAATAGCATGTTTCTGGCGGAAGGCACGATGGCAGGTGTACTGCACTGTCAAGGCTGCAGCTGTGTCGGAATCAAACCGCGTACGCCGATAAAAATAAGCTGCGCGTGATCAACTGTGTGAGTGTGTGCATGTCATTGTGTCCCTCTGTGCCGGAGTGTATGAGTGTGTGTGTGTGTGTGTGTGCGTGCATGTGTATGTGTGTGTGCGTGTGCATGTGCTTGTGTGTGTGTGTGTGTGTGTTTGTCTGTGCACCTGCATGCATCTTTGTGCGTGAGTGTGCGTGTATGCGTGCATGCTGTTTTTCTTATACAGTATGCACACACTCTCTGTCGCAAATACACACCCTTGCACTCACAGAAATACACACTCTCTTCCATATGGTCTCTCCCGTGCCCTCTCTCTCTCTCTCTCTCTCTCTCTCTCATAAATACCCACACACCATCTTTATCGCACATGCATTAAGCTCTATATTTCACTAAATACACACACTAGCTCTCTCTCTCTCTCAGATAAACATACTTGCGTGTGTATCCTCTGTCACACAAATGCTTACACACACCGAGGGTCTTTTACACAAATAATCACTCTCTCTTTCATACGCGCACACACACACACACACACACACACACACACACACACACACACATATATACACAGGGGACTCTGGTCACTTCTGATGGTACAAGGAAGCTTCAGTAAAGTGCTATCAGAGGACATCTGTTCCTCAAACTTCTTCTCAAAAAACTGGCTTCCTGATTCATTTGTAGCTGTGAGGCTTTCTTTAATTAATCAACCAAAACTGGGGACAGGCTGGCTGTTGAATTTTAGCCAAAATCAAGGCACACGAGTCGATCAAAATTTGGTTAACGTTAGGGACAGACTTTGTTTGAACTTTCACCAATGCTGAAGACGAAGCTTATTGAATTTTACTGAGAAAGTTAAGAACAGGGCTTAATTAAATGTTAGCTAAAGTCAGGAATGGCTGTTAATTGAATACTGGCCAAAGAAAAGGACAGGATTGAATTGAACATTGGCTTAAGTTAAGGACTGGGTTAAATTGAATATTGACCAAAGTTTAAAACAGGGCTTAATTAAATGTTCGCTAAAGCAGGACTTCATTGAATATTTGCTGAAGTTGCGAAGACTCAACTTGAATATTACCCCAAGTTAAGGACAGGGTTAAATTGAATCTTAGCTGTAGCCAGGCTTTGATTGAATTTCTGGCTGTCTGGCTCACAGGCGAGGTGTGGTACCCTGAATGAGTTCTCCATACTTCCCGATGCTGATTAATTCTGCTTCTGTCTTCAAGTGACTTCTCTCGTTCCACCGTGCATGATGAAGCATTCAAACCTTCGGAATAACAAACGCGCCTGCATCCTCACAGCTCCCGTAAGTCACTCAGAGGAGAAACTTGAGCTACGCTTACAACTTTAAAATACAGACTCATCCAGGCGCCAGCTTTCCTCAAAGTCTCCCTCGTCCTTGGTGCCGGAGCGATCAGTTTTGGCTTCGTTTGAAAGCAGTTTCTCTTGTAGTTCAAACAGCCGCGCTGGAGCAATTCATCAAAACACAGAACTTAAAGGGGAGCAAGGTGACTTCCAGAATCAAAGTCCACTTCCTGAGCACAAAGGCCCGTTAACTGCCTCTGTGTTTTTCCATTTTTATTTGAAGATTCTGAGGTGATGTTATTGCGAAGGCTCCTGTTTGTGTCGCTATTTTGCCCAGAAAAGGACCATTAAAAACTGCAAGGAATGAAGTGCACCTCATGAAAGTGTCATCAGTGCAAAGCATTGTTAGTGCGCTTTTTCTGGTGTGTCCTGCTGATTGGTCGAAGCCCTTCGCAAGTATTCCTGACGGAGGGATTTTTCTGAAATTTACTCGCTGAACTTTCCCTAACCTTCATTGAATGAGCATTTTTAAAAAAACATCAAAGCTTGAGAAATGTCTTAGTTGCAAATGAGATGCAAGACTTATTGCTTTCATTCTGTTTGAGTGCAAATTAATGTTGTGTGTTTTTCCCTCTGAGATCATGGGTGAATGTGAGTATCAGTCATTTGATAAACATTGTGTGCGTGGAAAATCAATGGATTTTTTTTTCCAACATGAAGAATAAGGACCACTGTTTTGTCATACGCAGGTCAGAAATGCAAGAAGGAAAGAAATGGCCTTTTGTATTAAAAGTGCAAGCTGTGGGTTTATACGGTTGCAAAAAAAAAAGCAAGAAATGATATACAAAATGTCCTTGTGTGTACACTTGCATTGGCCGTTGAGCAGGTCACTGCAGTGTTTACAGACTGTAATAGTATCTGGATGCTCATTGGGCCTCCATTACAGGTGACTTCCTGTTTGATGGTGGAGTCTTTGGGCTTTTTACTTGCTGTGCACGACAGAGCTTCTGTAAAGAGGGCAGGGGGCGGGGTTTCCTCTCAGGCCTATGGATGGACATCCTGTCATCTGTATGGAACAGGCATATCCTCCCCAGCCTGTACTTCTTCTGTCTGCGAGAAGGGATTATATGTGCTCTCGCTGAGCACACAGTCAGCCGTGAAGTCCGGGGGGACACCTGACTTTGACTGGCGTCCTCCTCTGCTCTCATTCATCTGTGCGGCACGTGATTGTTTCGTGTTTAGGATCAGTACGGCTGTTCAGCGCCAGGAGCCGATGCAGTTTTATTCTCATCTGAGAAGCACCCACTTTTCCTGCACAATTTCCTGTATAATCGAACCGCAACTTTGTGCTTCTATATTATAGTGTGGCCAATGGAAGTTATGAATCGGTTCGACAGTGAGTGACCTGATGGGGAGCAGGTTGGTTTAACTGTAAGTGCTAACTACAGTGAGAGAGTGGAGCGGACAGGCTGTGTTAAGAAGGCACGCCTGGGTATGTGCGCCATGAGCCTGGCTCGAGATGCTGTCGAGTAGCATAGTTCTCTGTCAAAGATACGAAGAAAGCTTAGCTTAATAAATTGGTGATATATTGCTTAAAAATTACTGTACATTTTCAGTATTTTTGTTCATTGAATTATATTTGAAACCCACTCTTTCAATTTAAGTGTCTAATACGATGATGTGAAACAGCATTTCACCCACACATGTTGACTGGTGAGGCTTGTCTCCAAGCCTTAGGTTCTGGCGTTAATGGTTCACTTTGACGGCTCAGTCTTTTGTTGACTCACTCAGGGTCAAGGCTGCATAGTACTGAGCTGAGTTTCGCTTAATGTGTGAGGTGAGCCCTAAACTTCACCCCTGAAAACACACAGACAGGAATATTCAGAGCACACTGCCCTGTAGCCTGAATATGTGAGGTGAGCGCTGAACTTCACCCCTGAAAACAGACAGACAGGAATATTCAGAGCACACTGTCCTGTAGCCTGAATGTGAGAGGTGAGCACTGAACTTCACCCCTGAAAACACACAGACAGGAATATTCAGAGCACACTGCCCTGTAGCCTGAATGTGTGAGGTGATCACTGAACTTCATCCCTGAAAACACACAGACAGGAATATTCAGAGCACACTGCCCTGTAGCCTGAATGTGAGAGGTGAGCGCTGAACTTCACCCCTGAAAACACACAGACAGGAATATTCAGAGCACACTGCCCTGTAGCCTGAATGTGTGAGGTGATCACTGAACTTCACCCCTGAAAACACACAGACAGGAATATTCAGAGCACACTGCCCTGTAGCCTGAATGTGAGAAGTGAGCACTGAACTTCACCCCTGAAAACACACAGACAGGAATATTCAGAGCGCACTGCCCTGTAAGCTGCTCTTCACTGGCTTGGCTGAAGGTCTGAACTCGAGTACTTCACTGGCGGACAAAGCAAGAGTATGGCTTCCTTCTGCATGAAGTTTCACCAGTCTATTCAAGTGGAAATGACTTAAAATTCAGGCAGTTGGCTGAGTATAAACACATTACTGAAGACTCACAAAGTGTGGATTGTGGAGAGCCGCAGTCCGCATCTGATTAACCCTCAGTGGTGTCATTCTGGCATTCATGTGGGCTGCCGACGCGCTGAAGTAGTTTTATAAAGCTTTGCCTTCATGAATTTAGCAGGTGTTTTTACCAATCCGAGGGGCTCAAATGCAAATGGATTTAAATCGCAAAGAAATAAAATGAGAAACGGAGTCAGTTGTGGATTCCTTTGCGCGCGCAATGCTCATTAGTGCTAATCGATTTCCTAACTTTTTTTGGAAATGCATTGTTTGTATAATAATAAATAACTGACTACAGCTGACTAATGCAGGTGATTTACAGACGGCAGTCCAATTTTTTGAAAGAAAATGAAATGGTTTAATGAGCTAGAATCATGGAAAGTTGCGTGTGTAATACTCCACTGTGGAAGCGAGATTTTCACACCTGTGTCCATCTTTAAGTCGAGAGCTGCTCTTGAGCAGGGAGGCCATGGACTGCGTCGCAATCCGCAGCCAGATTTATAAGCCCATTTGCATGAGCTGTGATATTAATAGCCACGTCCGCTGGGAGTTATTTACAAATTCATTAAACGCCATGGAAACGCCGTGGCCCGCCCTGACTCCCTCTCGCCCACGTAAACAAGGCGAGAGCGAACATCCGTCATGCCTGTGGCTAAAGAACTCTCTTATCGGCTGCACACGCGGGCGTGACACTATTGTAGTTTGTGTGTGTGTGTGTTTCTGTCTTTGACTTGATCGGTAGTCAGCATGGTAATGACTCTGACGCTAATCAAGCCGTGATTGAGTGAGCGAGGCGAGTTATCTGACTTCTGTCGGAGAGTCATGAGGAGAGATGCACATCCTCTTTCACACACTAAGTCAACGGAAAAAGCCTCAAGTGTCGCCTCATTGTCTACTGCTGCACAGACAGGGCCGTACAATAATTACGCTCACACACACTCACACACACACACACCACACACACATTGGAAGCACAGACGTTCCCACGCACACTTGCTGTTATAAATTCTCACACGCTACACACACACGCACATATTTAGGTCCAGTTATATATGTTGCAGGACATGCATAGATGTGCGTAGATGGCGGAAATGCCTTTAAATCTGTTTCAGGAGCTGTGTTAACCTCCTGAAGCCCTCTGTCCTGCTCAGGGCTGCGGTTCGGCTGCGGCCGAACCACACGCACGTGTGAAGCGTAATCAGCAGTGATTGTGATTATCAGCCCAGTGAATCTTACTCTGGGCATCTGTGATTACTCTGTGCGGTTTTATTGTCAGGCTGTGATATGTGTGCATCGATCCAAAGCAAAACAAATTAAGCTCATTGAGGAGTGCGCAGGTGCCGACAGCCAAGGTCCAGCCCTGTCTTTTACAAATTAATTTATCACTGAGGTGTGATTTCTGCACCTTTTTCACTGTATTTATTGTGCTGTGTCGTGTTTAGTTCTTGCACTGGTGCAGCCTTTTTAACACATTTTACACATCACTCATCTCTCTGGGTTTGCACTGTTGTCACCTCTAATAGAAACACTTACTGTATCATTCTGGGTTAAGAGAAAATCAGTACATGTTGCTGCAGAGCAACGATATCATCCGTGACCTCTGACCTTGCAGTCTCACCATTGGCGCATTGACTCTTGTGCTTCTTAAAAGCAGTTATTTGCTTAATAATCGAGCTGGCGCTAGTTTGAATTACATTGGCTGTCCAAGAGTGTTCATTAAATGCCTAACCAAGCTCCTGTATTGTGGACAGCGAGTCAACATGAGTTTGGAGATGAAAATGGGAGATTTGTACTGTTTCAGGAGTTATACGTATGAACCTGGAGTTTTACATGAAGTCATACAGAGGGAATTAACCCATTAGAGCCTAGCGCCGCGACGATGGCTCACTATTACCAGAGCTAAGCCATTATAGCACAGGAAATGCAATTTCAAATCCCATGTCATTCTAACCAGGGTCATGGGGTTTGTGCACAGAGGCTATAGCTTTAGCCCTTTACACACTGACGTTGTTGCGCTAACCCTTTATAACCACAGGCTTTGTCACTTTACCTTTTGCATTGTAGCCCATCCATAAACATTTTCTCACTGAAGGAAGACTATTACCAAAGTCTTTCTTTTGCAAAAATAAAATGAAATGTTATGATGTTGGTTTCAGGATTGGGTGTTTTTGGCCAGCTGCAGTCGGTGATGATGGAGAGCCGGTGGGAGGTGAACACAGGAATTCCTCCCCACAGTCGGTGTGTCGGACCTCACACCTGCCTCAACTTAACCATGACGATAACTACTGGACCGCAGCATCCCGTCTCCTAGGTTACAATCACTGCCGCAACCCTCCCTCCCTCCTCTCCTGTTAATGATGCTATTCTAACAGCAGGGCAGCTCACGTGTTTGATATGCAGCAGTTTTATAACATAGGCTAATTTCAACAGCCGCTGAGCTCAGTGACCTGCAGTGAAAACAGATTAAACCCCTGCTTTTGACTGATGTTGGGTAAATGCAGGGCACAGGCTGCTGTGGACACAGCGAAGGGGGATTCGCCCCGTTTCGCTGCGAGTGAAGCCAGTGCTTCACAATGATAAATGCTTCAGTTTATCCCCAGTGCATATCCTTTTGAGCTTCCTGTCCGCTGAACTTTTCCTGATCCTTTCACATTTGGGTCAGGAGGGGCGTAGCATGGGCCGTGAAGGGTTAATAACCGGCCTGACCCGTGGCAGTGACCTGCTTGGTGGAACGGCTCATTCGATCAGGTCGATTAATCTGCAGACTGACTGATTCTGGCCTGTGTGCGGTTAGAGCTGCCGTGCAGTTTAACCCTTTCACTCCCACGTGTGGAAGTTTCTGTGTTATGCTAATTGACTCCTGATTTCTCCATCTTTTCAAATTGCCTTTTTTTCGGTTTTCTTCGATTTTACCCGGAGAGGGCCGGTGCTTCTGGACAAGGTGGGAGTTAAAGGGTCAACAACCAGGGAGGCGATGATTAACCACCCTCCCGAAAAACTGTGGAGAGAGGAACTGAGATGGAGAGGAAAAGATGGTCAGGCTGTGCGATGGAGATGAAGATAGAAGAGTGCAGGGAGTTAGAAACAGTGTAATGATAGAGAGAGGGAGAGAGAGAGAGAGAGAGAGAGAGAGAAAGAGATCACTTGTCTCTCATCTTCTCCCCATGATGCCGGGGTTAATTCTCGCTCAGTGTAAGACTGACTTCTCATCGCCTTCAGTCTTGCTGCACCCATCTCTAGCAGGACCCGCTGCTTCCTGCTCTGCTGTTGAGCCGCACTGATAATGGAAGCGCAGTAAATCGCTATAGAGCCCAGCGGGGAGTAATCAAACTCCAGTGTTGCCCTGCGCCGGACGAGCGGTGCTAACATCGGCCGATCAGTGAGATGAATGCAAAAGATGCGCCAATCCTGGGGTTCTTTTCTCACTCTTCCAAAATTAAATTTCACTTTCAGTGCCGCGAGCACCGCACCCGACTGTGTGCTGTTTAATCTATATCACAACCTTCTTTAGCTCCTGATATCTCTGTTCCATTCAGAAACAGCCAGTGCCCAACTCTCATCTATAAATCATTTCATGAGGTTGTTTGTGTGTGTGTGTGTGTGTGTGTGTGTGTATGAGAGAGAGAGAGAGAGAGAGAGCATGTGTGTGTGTGTGTGTGAGAGAGAGAGAGTATTCGTCTGTGTGCGTGCGTGTGCGTGCGTGTGTATTGAGCTCCTCTATGTGTTTGTGTGTGTGTCTCTGTGTGTGAGAGATAGGGAGAGAGAGCATTCATGCGCCTGTGTGTGTGTGTGTGTGGGTGGTTGGGTGTGTCTGAGTAATCACATGACCACCCTCCACCCACCCAAGACTTGCATGTTTGTACTTGTGATTGAATTTCCATCACCATTTTAGAGAACTGAAAACTGCAGTTAATACATAATTTTTATCAAGAAACTGTGAGGTGAATCCCTGGGGTTTCAGGAATTCAAGTATTAATCATCTTACGTTCAGCATGTTGGCAAATAAATGATCCATGAAGTGGTGCAAGAGTTCTTAACTCTTAAATCTTCATCAACACAGCTCCCATGCGGGACAGATGAATGCTTTTCCAGCCCTACACTTCGTCAGTGTCCGTGTCGAGTAATGGACCTGTTTTTGTTTACGGTTATCGTCCATGTTATCGTCAGCAGATGGGTGCCTTAGTTGATTACTGCGGCTCTTCTACACCTCGATGCTACTCCTGTCACCTCCGATCTCAGAGCTCTTACCTGTCCAATGTGCACAGCGCCGTTAGCATCCATTAGCACAGGACTGAATGCTAACTGCTGGAGAGCCACTGGTGCTGTTGGTTTTTCCTGCGTAAGAAGCCTCATGGATCGACTGAACAGAATAATGACTTTCGATAATTAATTGTGTGGAGTCAAGAAAACCATCTGACCCTTTGGCCCTATAGATTGCGGGCGGTAAGCCGCTACGCTAGATTATCGTCGTCCGCTGCCGCTGCACTTGATTCAAACAATCGATGAGCTGTTAATAATCAGGCCGCAGGTGGCACAGTGGCTGGCGGTTAGCACTACTGCCTCGCAGCAAGAAGGTCGTGGGTTTGAGTCCAGCCTGGGGTCTTTCTGTGTGGAGTTTGCATGTTCTCCCCGTGTGTTCGTGTGGTTTTCCTCCAGGTACTCAGGTTTCCCCCACCCACAGAAACATGCATCACAGGAACACTCCAACCAGTACCCCTGACCAAGGAACTGGCTTTAGAACCTGAGTTGGTCCCCGGGCGCTGCTCTGTGGCTGCCCACTGCTCCTAACTATAGGATGGGTCAAATGCAGAGGACAAATTACCCCACGGGGTGCAATAAAGTGTGTTATAATCTTAATCAGGTGACAGTACTGGTGTACTTGTTTTGGTGTGGAAAAGGGTTTAAAAAGTTGCTTTTTCCAGTTATACTGCGTTAATGCACTGTTACAGCAGCATCATCAGCTGAGTTGCTAAGGAGGTTGCTGTGGCGATGGTAGCCTTGATTGGCCTGGACTTTCCTTACTTGCTGAAAAATGGCTATCTTTCTCAACTGCAGGCAGGCTCAATAAATCGTCTGCAGGCTGAATGCGCGTTTTGAGGTGGTGCAAGTCAATCAGTTTGATGGCATTTATTTATTTATTTTCCTGTCTCCATCATTTTTCTTAGTAAAATAATTAAGCTCTTTCTTAATGAATTAGTATAATCTTTTAGCATTATCCCAAAAAAGAATTCATTTTAATAAAAATTGGCACTTTTGACCAAGTTCAGCAATGAGAATGTTGACCATTTTTCCTCATTACATTTGCTTTCATTTTGCAATAAAAGTGACATGACAGAGTGAATTTTGGAGTAATTTTTAAGAGCCTGATGAAGATGATTTCGGGACAGACTGCTGTTGATGGTTCTTGCACGTCTGCTCTGAATGGAGATCAGCTTTGGTTCCCCCCAGACTTGAGTTTGAGGATGATGACATCATCAATACCAGCTTTCAGTATTCAGATAGTCACTGCATTCTGGCGTATGTTATCCGCTATATTGCATAAGGATGGGCGGTTTATTGCATTTGTTTGACTACAGATATTTAGGTTTGTATATTTCACTCCTCCTAAATCCTACTATTGTTGCACATGTTTTTACTCTCAGTTTATCACTGCAGATGATCCACGCTTGTCCAACCACACAATCAGCTCCACAGCACCCGCGCCATGTACTAATCTTCACTTATTAATCCTGCCCGTATGTTCAAATGTACACTATGGGAAAACTCTACCCAATTATTTGTGTAAATTCGCTCAGTTGTATAAAACACACCGTCATATTTTTGGTCGGCGATCTCATTTTATGAAGGGCAATAATGTCAAAGTTATTGCAAATCAATCAAATTGAAAGTTGAACTGGTAATAGATATTTTTAGATTGGGTGATTTCGTTGAACCCAGGCCATAGGAACCATATTGTCTTGTTCCATCGCAGTCTGTTTCATTAGGAAACACAGATGAAGGAAAATACGTTCAGAATGACTCTCATCAATCACCATGGGAAACGCGGCCGAGCCGTCAGCTCCAGAGATGTGCCAGGCAACCTTCATGCATGAGCTGATGAGATCCACTGAGTGCATTAGTGCTGGGCTTTTCCTGCTATTATTTTTCAAGGGTGCCAATAATTCTGTCTGTGGTGCGGCTGTGTTTTCTGTAAGAGAACATAAAAACCCTCCAGAAATCCCCCCCACACACACACACACGCTCGCACACACTCTCTCACGCGCACACACACACACACACACACACACACAGACACTCACTACTACATACAGCTACTCTCCTGCATTATCTTACCCGAGAAAGAGCCGGCTTCGCCGAAACCTGCGTACAGAAATTGACTATTGAAAGCCAATTCCGACCCCACGCACTTGTTCTCACTGGAAAACAATAACTGCCGGCTAATTTGAAATACTAGCTGGGATTAGCATCCAACGCCTTTTCTTAATTGCAAGCTAATAATATAATCCTGTAATAAGGTTAGTCCCCCGAGAGAGTGCTGTTTTGCGAACAATTAAGGATATTAACCAACTGCAATGAGCGCGATTAGCCTCCAACAATCAGCGCGCCACCGTCCTGATTGCCAGTAATTATGTGGAGAGGAATTAGTTTTCTAATGAAAGCAACAGTGCCCCTGGCAACAGCAGGGGTTGAATTGAAGCGTTCGAAGACTGACATTGAATCGTGCGTTTAGCAAACCCAACCTCCATTACGGTTTCTCCAGTCGCCAAATATATGCGCATGATGAAACGAGCGTCATTCGCCATGAGCCCATTTCACACATGGCAAATCAAGTAGCACAAAGGCTTAATAAGACCCACGCGAATCAGCGTAGAATGTTAGATGGAGGACACATGCGCCCATGGTAATGATTCGTTTTCTTTACTGAGGCGTAGAGGATGTGTATATAGCCTGAAACAAACGGACGAGCCTCTGGCAATTCTGCGACTCGCAGCTCTGAAACGGGAGAGCTGTAGTGCATTGCGTTGTCCTTCCCAGGCTGTTAACCGTGGCTTTATTTTCTAGAACGCTCTCTGCGCTCATGTTGGCTCGCTCCCATCGGTCCTGTCACTCCCTGACCTCGGTGCGATAATTTGACTGAGGACACTTGTGCTGCCTGCAGATACTCGTGCCGTTGGTGCTAATTTCATTTGAAATGAAATGGCTGGGCTAATTAACTGGGCCTTGCTGAAATAAACATGCCCTGATATGCTCGCCATGACATGGATTAATAACTCAGCATATGGCTAAAGGTAGTGTGTTTTATTAAGCTATTTCTCTTCAGGGTATGTTCTTTAAACACGCTGCCTCACTCATAGTGTTTGTTTTCAGTGTATAATGCAGATTGCAGACCTGCATTGAATTGATTTCCCTACATGATTAATACAGGGAATTCGATCAATAAAAGTAACTCATACTCACAGGTGATGCGGTTGCTTGGATGGAGCGTGACTGGAATGCGTTACGTGATGAAATTGTGGAAAAGTCTGTACGGTTTTATTAACCTTTTTTTTGCAGAAAAGCATCTGACTCTGATTTTACTGAAACATCATGCACTGCTGTCTATTTTTAGTTTTCAAAAGGAGGTCCTGGACCCTTTAGCCAATCGCTGACCTACGCTCAGGAAGCGTGAGCAGGGACGCATGGGAGAAACCAGCGCTCAGCTGGGTCTTGGCGCCTCTGACGTCTCTGCATTAAGGAGTGTTCACGGCCAGCCGACCTGCGTTCTCAGAGAACTTGTCACGGTCCTGACGCGCCGTGTTGGAAGCAGATTAGCCAGTTCAGTGCTCTTCGAGAGGAGAGCAGCTCACCCTCACTTGTATCGACTCTTCGTTTAAATCTGGGTCACTGTGCCTCGACTGTTTCATGTCACGAGTGGCACTTCGCAATCGCTGACCTGTATCCAGCTTGTGTGACAGATCCAGTGAGAACCCCCATTTTTTTCAAGGCCCCTTTTGCCAATAATTACCAAGGGTGCCAATATTAGTGGAGGACACTATGATGTGGGAGTGATGGTATTTGAGGCAGAAGCAGAGGTGACGTATTATCTGAGCATGAAGCGTGGCAAACGTTATGGCTTTCTGTCGAAGGTCATTCCTGGCTGGCTGCTTCGCCTCTTTTTTTACACAAACTCCGCAACTACGTGAGAGAAAATCAGGCCTCGTTACCCGGCTGCTGTTTAATTTAACACGACAGGTGACCAGCGAGGAGAATCTATAACCCTCCTGCGGATGACAGGAGACGAGACGGTCCTGTATTTATTTTTAGTCTTGCAGAAACGGAAAACAAATTGGTCTTCTGGTTTAACAAAAAAAACTAAATTGGATAGCGGCTGTAAGGCCTGGCCTATTGTTGTGCTTTACCTGTCAGATGTTGATCACCATGGCAACAGTGGACACATGTATATGGATTTAGCATCATTCTGGGTTTATTGGGTCAGAATAAACCAGCATCACGCGTGGATGCGGCCCACAGTGGTTTATATGACAAATGTAAATGAGCTTAAACGCCCATGTAGAAAAAGGCTGATCCTTCCTTTGGAAACAAGCGGAATTTTTATTAAAAAGTTACAGTTGCCCAAAATGCAGTCAGGAAAGCGCATTGCTTTTCAAAATATCAGTGAATTCGGGGACCCAATAAATTCAAACCAAAAGATAATGGACTAATGGATGGCGGGAATAGCGCTATCATCGTCAGGACCTCAGGCTAACTCATTACCCAAGGTGCATTGCATCTCTTCCTCAGGCTCTGCATTTATTTCTTGTGTGTAAATTTTTTTTTTTGCGTGTTTTAAGTGGGCTGCTGCGATCCAGAAGCTTCCAGAAGCATCCATTCCCATAAATTCAGTAAATAGCTCTTCATTAGGTTGTAATGGACTGAATAAAGTCATTAAGTTGGAATGGAGATGGATGGGATGTGCTTGCCTGAATATATGAATGTCGCATTTCTGAATATCTCCCGCCTGCGCAATCCAATCAGATGATCTCACACAGTGCTTCTCGGAATATAATAGTTTTATAATTGAAATTTATATGTTTTTGAGAATAATTTTAGTGTGTATCCAGAGGATATTTGAACTGAGATCCAGAGGAGTTTGAGGACAAACTTCATCTGTAAAACCTGTTGAGTCATGTGGTCATGGCCCATAGATGGGAGCACATTTAACTCTGTTCGTAAAAGCACAGGCTGTCAGTTTCCTAGGTGGTCTATGATCTCAACCAATGCTGTCATTACGACAATTTATGACTTTGCTCAACTCTGTTTGACACTGATTTAAATACGGACACGCCAGACCGTGGACAGGTCAAAGGTCACTGTCCGTACTGCAGCAGATGACCTCGCCTCACACATCTCGCTCTCATTCCCAAAACTGCCCGCTCTGTCAGTCACTCACTTGGCAGAAGGCATTCTTCTGATCTCTCCCCGAAAACACCAGATTGGTTAGCATTGGTTAGCATTAGGACTGGATGGACTCGTTAATGATGCTCTACCTGCAGCACCAAAGGTGATATCGGCTCTTCAGGTCAGAGGAGGTCGCGCCATACATCATGTTTCTGGAGAGAAAGGCTTGACGCATGCAGCGTACGAGCACACACACACACACACACACACACACACGCGCACGCAGAGTAAGAAGGGATTGCTTTTCTGTGCTCACAGTTCATCTTTCAGTCAGACTGCGTTACGTTATTAAGAGTCCGTAATGGAAGCTGACCGCTCACTATGAGCCCAAATGCAGCTGGGAATGAACACAATGAGCAATCAGACTTTGTGCTGTTAGATCTCTCCAGCCAGGTCTGACTGCGGCACGCTGAGCTAAGTGGAGAGATTCACCTTCTCATGCTCTCTCCCCAATGAGCCAATCTTCTTAAAGCCAATATTAGCGTGAGTTTCCGTAGGAACAGTAGTATGCTCTGTGAGCACAGGAACACGATTGAGTCGAGAGTGCCAACTGCAGGGTCATCACTCATACTGAGGTCGGCGAATTGTCCGTTTACTCTCTATAATCTCAGAATGCCTTTGTCGGTTTCGCTCCACATTTTGCCGCGGCGGAGCAGTTCCTGTGCAGCAGGTGGCGCTGAATGAGTTGTGTGCTCCTCTGTGCGCAGGAATTTCTGACTGCGCTCATGGCGGGAGCAGCGGGGGAGAATAACGTCGCATTAACTCCAGCGGGGCATTGATTACTCGCGCCGCCTCAGACACTGGAGATAAAATCACAGCCTCGCGCTTAAAGAAAGGACTGACTAATTTCTCAAAGGGGTCCTCAAGCTTTTCTTTTTAGCCCGAGCTGTCTAGCAAATTAAGGGCCAGCTGCGTATATGAATGGGTTTGGGCTCGGAGTTAGCAGTGATTAATGGTCTGTTTTTAGCCGCTGCTATAGCGTAAAGTCTCAGTGCTTAATTACCTGGCTCTCTGGGCATTTCCACTGCAGTGTGACACGGCAGTGAAGCTCTGTTAAGGCCGGGTGTAGCTCAGCTCATGCAGCGTGTGGTAGAGCAGGGTTATCCTGTGAAGTCATGGGGCAGTGCCCTTGTGGTGCAGTGGGGTGTGTAAAACACGAGTGCTGGTCATACCGCCCTCTGGTGGGGGGAGGGTGCATACTGCTCGTAAAATGACCCATTCATGTGTTGTCTTCAGTTTCTCGAGATGGTCTCGTCACTCCTGTCTCCAGGAGAAGACCAGTGTCTCCACAGGAGCTCCTGGAGATCTGCTGCCTGTCCTAACCTGCCTGCCGCCCATAATGCATTTCACCTGATGGTTCTGAGATATGAGTTTGAAGGCATCTGTGTTCATTTTCTGTATTTATTTTGAACTGTCCAGTGTCCTCTGTGCGGTGCTGTCTACGGAGCAGATGGGCCAGAGCCTGGTGTTGAAATCCAGAGTTAAGAAAGTATTTGCGACTATTTATTTTGTGGTCGAATGCATTCAGCTGCAGTGACAGAGCCCCCTTACTCAGAAAGGATTGACTGAGCAGGCGCTTCAGAGGAATTATTTGTTGTCTATGCCTGTGGACCTTCTGTGGACCTGCGTTTAATGAGGTTAGTTCAACACACTGCATGTCTGACACAAGGTGCTGAAGAGGCTGGTCTGTTATTGTGGACAGTGACTACAACTGAATGCAGGGTGTGGTTTCTGGAGGAATGTCTAATGTGAATTTTATATAGATAGAATTCTGCCTCTGAATGCGTCAGTTGAGGTCGTCAGTAGAGGCTCGAGTCTGCGATCTGCACCTCTGTGCAAAAAGCCTGAATGAACCAGTTTGCACAATCTTCACACACTCTTATTACACACAATAACATCTTGTTACACTCTTATTACACACAATTACTGCTTATTACTCACTCTTATTTCACACACAATTACTGCTTATTACTCACTCTTATTTCACACACAATTACTGCTTATTACTCACTCTTATTTCACACACAATTACTGCTTATGACTAACTTTTATTTCACACGACTTTGCTTATTACACTCTTATTACACAATTACTGCTTATTGCACACTCATTTCACATAAATACTGCTTATTAAACAGTCTTATTATATGCAATTACTGCTAATTACACACTCTTATTTTTGCCCTATTAAATATTTTCAATTCAGGCTTGTGACAGACTCTCAGTTTAGCTTTATTACACACGCTTAATTCAGCTTTATTCCCACATAGCTCATCATTATTACACATTCTCAGTCTTATTTGTAAATTCTCAATTCATCATTGTCACACATTTACTATATTATGTGCGAGTGTGTGTTATTTGAATTCTTGTACTTGTGAGAATGTAAAATGAAAGTGTAAATTATTTTATTTAGCAGAGAGAAAACCAGAGAAATGGTCATGCGCCGAGCGTTAATCAGATGCGGCTCGCTGTGTATCAGAGATATTTCTCTCCGCTCAGGCGAGGTCTTTATCCTCGTCAGACCTGCCTTATGGGATCCATCTCCGTCTTTTCTCTGCTCTGCTCTGACTGGTATCGTTTCACGAATATGCGCCTTAAAATTCAGGGAATGTCTAATCTTACGCCCACCTTCTATTTTAATGAAATTTACAAAATCAGTCCTTCCCTCGATGCTTCTCAGTACGGTCTTGTGTTATTATCTCAGTAATTGAATCAGTTTTGAAGGGACATTGTGGTTTTTCCAAAGCAGGCTGTCGGGACTTGCATTTTTATGCCAAAATGTCTTATCTCAGCTTTCCTCATTCATTTCCAAAGACTCATGCGACCAGGCAATTATTTTGCTAATAGGCTGTTAATTATCAGATGACGGGAGACCATAATGTTGTACTGAAGAACAGAGGTGTGTCTCTGTTTCTCTCCCATACATGCAGACACACGAGCATAAATTCATTTTGCATAATCAGTCCGGCAGTGTGTAAGACTGGGGTCGGACGCTGTAAAGAGTCATGTTCTGAAAGCCTGTAGCTGTGAGCAGGGCTTGTTCTTTCTGAATTCCCATAATGCACTGCTGTCTGAATTATAGCCTGAGCATGTGTTGATTATAATCACCGTTTCATTTTTCTGCGATACGCACAGATGCTTGTAAATGATTAGTGAAATGGTTATTGGTAATTCATTGCGTATATCCTCCATTACGGCTCAGGGACGGAAATTGCAAATAGTTTTTGTCCTTGCCTTATTATTGTTGGTGCATAAATCCAGTTAATATAATCGTAATGGCTCTATTAGTTTTAATTGATTTTCATATTCTTGACTGCACAACACATCGCAGTTGACATGGTGATAATGGTCATTTGAATTTAAATTTTGGGAAGGGGATGAGTCAGTGCTCTTAGCGATGCTGTTATTGAGTCCCAAATCAATGACAGAAATAACAATCCGTGCGCAGTTATGAATAAGAATGGCTTCATCTCAGACAGACGCATTATATTTGGACCAAAAAATTAGCCAGATGAAAACGCCTACTTGCCATATTGGCAGTATGCATATGCTGAAAAATGTCTGTTCATTTGTTTTCTAATCTTTGCGCATATTGTGCGCTGTAGTGTCGCCATTAATCTGGGATTGAATGCGAATGTGTGTGTAAATAAATCCGATGAAAATGCAGCCTTCTGCTTTTTGGGCAGTTTTCACTAGATTTCACGACTTCATCTTTAAACAATGAATGGAATAAGAGAGTGGAGCGAGAGAGAGAAAGCGATAGAGGAGGATGCCTCAGGAAAGAGGGGAGTGTTGCTGTGTGAGGAGGGCAGAGGGCAGGGGGGATGGAGTGAAATATAACCGATGTGATAAAAATCCGCCAGACGGAAGCACCTCTTTACCCTGCTGCCTTGTGAGAAACTCACAGCTTCGAGCTCCGTCCAATCATGTGGCACATCCCAGCATCCTCTGCCCCGCCGCCGTGACTCTGCTGGTGCCAGATTCCAGAAGATTCTCTCTGTTTCAGCGGCCGGCCTGCTGAGCTGAGGCGTTTGTTTAGTCCTGCCTTTCGCTCTCGTGCCAAACCCCACAGGACTCTCCCTCGCTGACTCACTCTCTGGAACGTTTCGCTGGTCACCGGAGGAGCTTTCCGGAAATTTCTCTGGTCGGCACATTCGTACGTTTCAGCCAAGAAGATGAGACCGCCGTCGTTTTTTCAGTATTTTGTTATCTTTACTGATTATCAGCACCGTCACCCGCATCAGAGATCTTGGTTTGATCATTTTTTAAATGGCTGTTGTGTGAGTATGACTGTCAGTCTGTGGGTGAGGATTTGTCCGTTTGTCAGCGTGTGTACGCTTGCATGTGTGTGTAAACTTGTGTCTGCGCCAGTCCAGGTGTGTGTGTGTGTGAGAGACAGAGTGTGCGTTTGAGTGTGAGTGTCTGTATGTGAATGTGTGCTTTTGGATTGACGGGTGCGCGCATGGGTTTTTGTTTCTAAATGTGTTTTGTATGTTTACTGATTGGTGTATGTTGTGGCGAGTGTGTGTGTGTGTTTGTGTGTGTGTGTGTGTGTATGAGAGAGGGAGGGGCTGCTTGGAGGTATACAGTACACCATTGCTCAAATTCCCATGATGCAGTGGGGTTGATGTGCAGGTGCTGTCGGGGACTGTGGACGCACAGCTGCTCTCCCTGAAGCGAACGGGAGAGTTCAGAAGTATTTGTGTCTAAAATGTCCCCTCGATTTTCTCTGCACGAGTCTCCACATTCAAAACTACTCATCTGGCGAAATGCAGGTTTTTCTTCGGGAAATATCACAGAGCAGCTGAGCGCGCACACACACACACACACACACTCCCACTGATGTGTGAAAAACATTCACATTCATTTATTCATGTTGAGAGGAACTAAAGTACTGCGGAGTCGTAAGGGGAGCGCTGTTATTTAGAACAAACCAGAAGTTCTGTTTGATATGAAAAATAATTAGTTTTGCCCGAGTGTTGCACCCTTCGCTGGAGAGACGTTCGCTCGGCTGCGTCATTACCACTGGGGGGCGGCGGGGGGTGGTTCGTATCAGGTGAAATATTATTTCGCAGTTGATAGTGGAAATACTAACGCAGGTTCCCCTCGTTGCCATGGAGATTATCCCAGATTCCCTCGCTGCAGTAGAGGAATGGCTGACCATGTTGATGCGGTTTGTGGATGGCGGTAATGCCGCGGTTCTGCTGGTTGGTATTGAGGTGGACGTGCCATATTTTATTTCTTTCACCCCGGGCTTCTGTGATAAATACGACCCTGCTGTTGATACAAACCATTGGATTGATGGGTACTAAGGTGTTGTTCACGTAGACCCACCTGTTTTGATACAATTCGGCATGTTGCTCACACATACTACCCTGTTATTGAGGTACATTTGTGATTTGATATACACTACCTGCTGTTGGTGTACACTGCACTCCCAGCGGTGTGTTTTAACCTGTTGTTGGTGTACTCTAGCCTGATGTCAGTGTACTTTACAGTGTACTGTCCGTGGGTTGCACTCGTATTGGCGTACAGTACCCGATTGACACGGTGTCGTGTCCTGTTTTCGGTGTGAACCTGATGTTTAAACTGGTACACACCCTGTTTTTTTTCCCAACAATTAACCGCCGACTCTCCGCATCGTACTGTGTGACGCCCCTCCCTCTTTTTGCTAAAAATAACCTACTTTCTTTCGTCTAGAAGCTCCTCCCCTTTTTTCCATTGTTACTCTTGTTGCCATGGTTATATCATTGCTCTCTCCACACCTGTTTCGGTGACAGGTGTGCTTAAGTATTGTGGACCTTTCGATAAGTGCCGTTCCCTCCCTGTCACTGCCAGCGTCGGAGAGACGTTTAAAGCAGCGGAGCACGTCAGCTCACCTGCGATAAACACCACACGAAGAGCTATGAAATAAACAGGCCTCACTCGCGTGTGATTGGCATGATCTCACCGGCTCTGTGTCGGTGTGAGACGGCCGGGCGTGTCTGTCGCGAGGGGAGCTGGGTCCTCATCACAGCCCTTCCTCCCAGCGCTGATTCGGTCATTGGGTGAGCGGAGACTGGGAGAGCCGGTTTCCCTGGGGGGAGACAGGAAGTCTCTGGCAACAGGATGGTTGGGGGGGAGGGGGGGGGGGTGTTGCCCTGACTGATGGGCTGTTTACACACCTGGGAGTGTAGTCCGGTGTATGGCGTTCAGTCTCAATGCTTCAGAACTGCTCTGTGTGTGTGTGTGTGTGTGTGTGTGTGTCTGGCATCTGTGCATGGCATTCAGTCTCAATGCTTTAGAACTGCTCTGTGTGTGCGTGTGTGCGTGCGTGTGTGTGTGTATGTGTGTGTCATCTGTGCGTGGCATTCAGTCTCAATGCTTTAGAACAGCTTTGTGTGTGTGTGTGTGTGTGTGTGTGTGTGGCATCTGTGCGCAGCCTTCAGTCTCAATGCTTTCGAACTACTCTGTGTGCGACATCACCATCTCTCCGCTCACCTGCTGCAGCGATAAAAAGGACTGAGAGTTGCTGAATGGGTAACGTGTGTGTGTGTGTGTGTGTGTGTGTGTGTGTGTGTGTGTGTGTGTGTGTGTGTATCTGTGTGTGGTGCGCGTGTGTGTGTACCATCTGGCCCCAGAGCTCACAGGCTGCATTTTCAGAAAGAAAATGTTAGCACCCAAGAGCTGCTGACACAAGATCCAGCCCATCTCACACACACGCAGACACACACAATCGCACACACAAGCATGTGCACATATGCGCGCACACACTGCAGCTGGTTTACACTCACGCATTAATGGCAAACTTTCACAACAGCTAATTTTCTGTCACTTTTTATTTGCAGCATTTTCGGCTAGTTTTGTTGATTTCTGAACAGAACGTAGAGAACCAGAAAAATAAACATTTTTCCTCCATAACAGAATCTCATCATCATTCAGATTTTCTCTCCTGGTCCCTGCTCTCTCAGGTAAAATAGATTCCAGACTCGTGTAAATTAATTGGCAATTACTTGTGTGACTTGGTAGCTTCCTGAAATATTGATTTTAATGCAGTACTGCGGACAGCGATTGTGACAGTTTACGGTGAGCTCTGGTGGCAGCGTTCATTAATCATGTTTCGTCTCCTCGTTAGTTTGCGCTGGGAGAGACAGAGGCGGCCTGTTTGTGATGATTTCATTATTTGTACTGAGTGTTTGTGCGCCGACTGTCCTGCCATTTAATAAGGACGTTACGTTTGCTGGAGAGACAGCTGCGCTTGTGCTGCCATTTAGTCGGCCCGCAGCGCAGTCGCCAGCGTTTAGTCCCAAAATAAGCTGTTCCTTTAGAAAGACATGGGGGGCGGGGGTGGGGGGAGAGGATCAGAGGCTACAGATCCCCCCCGCCCCCCATATTCGCCCTCTTACAGGTGAACTGTACGTACTGCCTGTTTGCCTCTGCAGTGTACAAAAGTACATTTCCTGTTGAGAGGCTGAGAATGTGTCGTGTAAGTGACGGTCCCCACCGGGCAGGGAGTTGCGAACACAGCTGTATCCTGTCCAGCACACGCCCCCCTCCCCCCCTCCGCTGTGTTTCCCATGATGCTCTTTGTGGGCTGACGACGAGGACGTCTCTTGTAGAGGTGATGCCGTACGTGCGTATCTGACCCTTGCATGACCGTGAGATGCAACGCCCTCGAAACGTCTCGCAGAGAAGGGAAACACGGCTGTGGGAATGTGAGACACGCGGTCCAGCTCGCTTTTTCGTTGCCTGTTGTAAAAGAAATTTAAAGTTTTGCTGTTTGGGAAAGGCCAGGCTGCAAGGGGTCTCATGTCTTGCTGTTCAGGGCTAGCCTTTTCGCTGCCTGTTGAAAAAGACCTCTGCAGGTCCGCTGCTCAATGCACAGCTTTCACCTGCACTCCCTTTTCAATCTCTCAGGTCATGTGACCAGCACATATGGCACCTTCCAGGCAGTGTGTGGATCCTCTAAACAAAAGATCCATCGCATGCTCGGTGAGATGCGTCCTCAGACACACACACTCACACACACACACACACACACACACACACACGTTGTATGGGGCCGGTGCTCTGTGGGGCTCCTGTGGTGATGATGTCACTCACTCATGCTGAGCAGTATCTCTGCATCATCACCTGCAGGAGTTTGACCTGCCTGACTGACGACCCCGTGAGCTGCAGTGCGGCCGTAGGGAACGAACAGGGGGTGTAATCTGGCTACATGACGGTGATCCTTCTGTTCTTCAGCCGACGCTTTTATCTGAAGGGAGTTTCAGTGAGTTACACTCTGCTGTGGCGACAAACATGCCAAACCAGCCACCCCTCAGCTGCCAGGACACCATCTTACCCATAATGCTCTGGGCTGGGCCAGTTGATCTGCACGTGTTTGGGCTGTGCCGGACCTGGAACGCCACAAGTGTTCCGTTGGCGTAAAATCCAACCCTTCAGAATGACCGACAGTGTCCCAGAATCTGTATAATTCGATAAATCTAACCCCTGATCCCTTGCGCTTGAGTCAGCGCAGACCCCACCGACGCCACAGTGCAAACGGGAAAGTACCGCAAACCCAAGGTGATGAGGGCTAACACAGATGGGCAGAGGTCGGGAAAAGGGAGAGGAAGATTAATAGAGAGAGAGAGGGAGGGAGAGATAAAGTGGGACAGAGGCAGGCAGGTGGAGCTCAAAACAGAAACCCGTCTCCGTGACGGACGAGCTTGTGTCCTGTGCTACCGCTGCACATATCAAGCGCCCTGTCTGTCGCTGTGGGGAAGGACGGCTCTCTCTTACACTGAGGGGGGCAACGTGCTCGGCCATGTGCATCCGAAACAGAACCGGGCCGCAGGTACGAGAGCAAAGGGGGAAAAGCTCCCCTCATCCCCTACAGGTGTGTGTTTGTGTGTGCGTGTGTGTGTGTGTGTGTGTTCACCTGCAGTGTGCGAGTGTAAAAACAGGGGGTGCTCTGTGTGTGGCATGCTAGAATGATTATAAACCTGGTTGCATTGTATGCTGTGAAGGTAAACACTCCCGACACACACGTTGTGTTTCTGAAGGCCCAGTAACTCCCTCCCGCTTCTCAATTATCCTTGAGCGAGGAGCTGTGCTTATTCCTTACGGCTCTCATCGCAGGTACGGAACACAGCCCCTCCTGTCTCCGCTTAACCCTCCTCAAACCCTCGTGCGGCGTTAATGTTTCCTCTCTCTAATACCTCCGCTCAGGTAGTGCATTATGAGCAGAGGAAACACACCCTGTGCTCTGTGTATCTCACAGTAAATACTGCCGGTGGCAGAGCCAGAGTAGATTTGTCATCCAGTCACTTCCGAAAGCATCGGAAATGCTGCAAGCTCTTAATTTCTAAATTACAGACGAAGATGAATGTAATTGTGAGTTGTACTGAAATCACGCCCCTCGCTGACTCTCGAGCAGCAATATTTTCCACTGTTTGTGAAACTTTACTACGTTTCTAATACTAATTTGATGGCAGAAATGACTCCTTAATCTCCCCAGCCTCCCATATTCAGCCGAGCTCTGGTGAAGTGGCCTGTCCTTCTGCAAGCCCAGTATGTGTCCTGCTTGCAGGTATTTACCGTGGTTCTGTGTCTCAGTTCAAATCCTGAGACCTATCCTGTGCTTTTTTGCGCCCACCCATACACTCTCTTCAGCCCCCGTCACACTTATTCGAAATCAGCCGGAATAGAGCAGAACCAGCTGGAATGAAGAATTTGTGCAACATTCGGGCGGGAATTTCAAATTGACTAAAATTCTCACAGCTTTGAAAGAATGCCGTTCTAATACTTGGGATGCACTTCGAACCCGCCTAAAATGATTCTTGCACATTCAGGGTGTATTAGCTCTCGAATGCAGCTTGAATGCAGTTGGAACGCAGTAGGAATATTTAGAAAGCTGCTAGAAAGCAGTCAGAATATTCAGAATACACTTCGAATGCCGAATGAGTGCGGTGCAGTTGCTGCCTGAACACCACCAGAAGTCTGGCTGGAAGTTGCCTCGAATGCCGTACGAATTCGCCTCGCCCTTCTGTGGTGTTAGGGTCCGAACAAACAGACCCGTTTCAACAAAGTAAAATGCAATTGATGCCATCTAGTTTTTTTATCAGAAAAAAGCTTAGAGTATGTGCTCACGGCGGCTTTTTAAACACAAAAACACTGATGTTTACCATTTTAGCCAATTCTGAATTTCTTCTAGAAAAAAGTCAGGGTCCAAACAGACCCGGTATAGAATCATTCCTATAGACATCAGTTTGCTTCATAAAAATGATATGGCTAGCTCTGTAGATCACATCTTGCTCAATCAAGGTTTCATATTTAATTAGACATTTCAGGGTTCTCACTTGGTCATTTGAGCGTAGGGGCCCCCTACACTGTGATTTGGGTCCCGACGTCATCTTTCTACCAGCGTAGGGGTGTTTTGATAGTACTAGCATACTAATACCAGCTTGTTGCACGGAGGGTCAGAGAGAAAAGGAGGACAAAGTAATTTACACCCCTCAAAATGAATGAAATAGTGTTGGGTTCTACATTTCAAAATTTTCCAGGGGGGATGACCCCAGACACCAATACTAAGCTCACATCTTCGACGCCAGCCACGCGGCTGGCACAATGCCAAGTTGCCCCTACGCTGTGAAAAAATCTTGGTGAGAACCCTGCGTTTCACTCACACACAGAGACACACACACACACACACACACACACACACGGGAACATAGGCCTACAGTTCAGTACAGTACACACAGTAATGCAACATTCCCACAACAAACCCAGACATACATAGATACCTGTATCAGCTTCATTTAAATTCTTTGAACCTCCCTCTCCCTGGGTGCAGTTCCTGGCTAGATCCCTTCCCACTGAGATCTTTGCCCAAACTTCCTCAGGTTCTGATCTCTGCCTTCTGCTTCCCAGTGTCTTCTTTTCAAAGCTCACCGATCAGAGAAGCACCACTCGCCTACGAAATCATTCGCCTTTGGTCCCACCGGCTGTTCCCCACCAGGTTCGGGGGGGCCTAATCCCCTCCCTAATGGGTACTGTGGTTACGATGAGCTAATAAGTTAGTAATTAAGTACAAAACAAAACTGGATGATAATCTTTATTTTTTGGGGTTGTTGATTTTGAGTTACACAGCGGGTCCATTGAGACCCAGAGTATTTGTTTACACCAAAGTTAGATAAATAAATAAGCAGTGCAGAAGGGCTTGAATGCGGTCAGAACACTCCCGGAATGGCCGCCGACTATGATTAGAACGTCCAAGAATTCAAACAGAATGTAGCTCGAATACTCTGAATATACTTAAAATGTAACACCAGTGTCCCATATGCGCTGATTGAGTAATTGCTGACTATAGCAGGGGAACGTATATATGCCACTAAAACTGACGCCGAATGCGTGAGAGTTAACAGGTGTGCATTATTAATGAAAACTGGCCACACCTGATAATGTTGAGAGTTTTCGGAGTTTCTGTAATGGTAATTTAAATGAATGATTGAAAACGGGTCATAACCAATCATTTTTTTTTAAAACCAGTTCACCAGCCGCCACTGATTCCAGCGGCAATCGAAAGATTCCAACGGCATTCGAAGCACATTCCAGGTGAATAGTTTTAATATCGAAATAAATTCCTGCGGCAATCGAAATGCATTCAAGGCCCATCCTGGCAGGATTTGACATGGCTTGCCGTTTCGATTCTCCCTCGAAGGCTATAAGAATGTTTTGAATGCTGCTGGAATGCCGTAAGAATATTTATAATGCAGTCAGAGCGCAGTTAAAACACACTTCGAATGCCGTTCAATATTTCTCCACTTCGAATGCACCTGGAAAGTTTTGATCATGAGCAAAACATTCGGACCGGCCACAAGAACGGGCCCGAATATTTGGAATGCACTCAGAATTTTTAGAGCGCACTTCGAATATCCAGGAATATGCAAAGAACTTTCATTGCGACGGCATTCCGGCTCATTCCGCCTCGAGTGTGACTAGGGTTAAACTCAGACAGGCACTCCACTCTGCGCTGTATTGGTCAGACACTTGGTCTGTAGATGGCAAGGCAATATCAAAATGTCAGTATTTGCCTTGATGTATTAAATGGATGTCGTTGCGTTGCATTGACTGTCCATGAATGCGCGGTGAGAAGGCATCAGGAGCCTTATCTTCATGTCTGACTGGTGCACAAGCAGATGTATTCCTGAGTTCTTTCCTTTCATTTTTGCATAATAAATGAGATGTCAGTAATGTCGCGTAAAAAAACACAATAACACAATGAGCGTTTCCATCTGTCACGACCCTTAACGGGAAAACGAATGTAATTTTAGCGGCATCAGCTGGGAGATGATCTTGTTTGCGCAGCCCGTGCGCGCTGCTGGCTGACGCATGTGCGGGGATGGTTTTATTAATTACGAGAGTCCTCCCTCGTGACTGCAGAAAACCCCCTGCCATATGTGCACCGGGGCGTGCGAAATGCGCCGCGGCTGCCATAGCGATGGCCCTCGTCACCTACAAATAGCGTGTGCGCTTAACACAGCTCGCGCTGACGGTGTTCGGGGCGCTTATGCCGGCCTGTTTTCTTAATTTATTTCTTCGGCTTATTTGCACCCGCTGATGAGCAGATGTTCAGTTTTGGATGGGCGCTCTGCAGACGCAACTCACAGGTTTAACTTCACCATGAAACACTATTATACACCTTCACTCATAGGTGCTTGCATTGTGAAAGGATTTGAATAGATACAAAACAAAAACATTTTCTAAAAATTATCTTTATAAAAATATTCAGGCTGGAAAATGCTCAAAAATGAAGAAAAAGTTTTGTATGTCCTGAGAGGGGGAACTATTATGGAAGAGAAGAACTGATGGAGATAATGGAAGATAAAATATTGAAGCCCATGGCGAAGTTTGTCCTCTGCGTTTGACCCATCCTATTTCACTGAGGTGCAGTTGGCAGCAGCGAGAGACTAACTCCAGTTGTAAAGCCAGTGCATCGGTCAGGAGTGCTGGAGTGATCCTGTACGCTGTGTTTTCCTGGGTGGGGAAAACTGGATTTCCTGGGGGGAGGACATGCAAACTGCACACAGAGGGCCTGGCTGGCCGAGACGACACTGCTGACCTCTGGGCCTCTGTGCTGATGCCGACTGGAGAGTCTTGTCGCTAAACTGTTAAGTAATGTTTGTGAGTTTGCTTTATCGCTCGCTTAGACTGATAATTAGACTAAAAACGGCCTTAATCCATTATTATCGCTGCTAAACACGAAGTGTGAGGGGGATGTAGGCTTGACCTCCGTCCGTCCGTCCGTCCGTGCCTGTGTGTGTGCGTCCGTCCGAGAGAAAGGGGACAACTATTCTCAGAAACTGCTACAGATAGGACAACCAAATTTGGTGTGTAGCTTCAGACCATAAAGGCCTTGATGGAGTTCAAAAATAAGAAGCGCACGATTGGCGGGGGGTGTTGTAGACCATGTCAACTTGTTTATCCTATTTTATAAAGCATCAGCATACACAAAGGTGGCCTGATTTTCATGCCCTGTGTGTGAGGCAGTTTCTGCTGTTAGAGATCAGTCACACAGGTGAGGGCTTGGGGACAGAAGGTCACTGTCTGTGTTTACACACATCCGGGAGGTATTATTCAGGGCGATGGGATTTAATATTAACCTGTGTGTGTGTGTGTGTGTGTGTGTGTGATCACTCACCTCAGTCATGCTAACAGTGTCGTGAAACAGTGCTGGGGTGAGACACTGCTATTGCATCCAATTCTATTGTTATATTAATTTTTAGCTCGCCGGGATGAATGTCTGGAGAGCTATTGTCGTACCCCCGGCGTCCGCGTCCGTCCGCGTGCAGAAAAACTTTAGCCTTGCCCTGGCGAACTTTGTTGTCTTTCTGACAACTCTTGTTAAAAATCCTATCTCTAAACTCACTTGGGAAATTTGTTGGAAATGTAAAGATCATAAAATAACCCTTTCTGCAATGACCCTGCGACATTGCTCAATTTTGTTAAAGAATTATAGATGACTGAAAAATCAGTCAGTCTCAAAATGCTAGCAGTGGCAAAAAAAAATCTGAGATTAAGTATCGTTATTTGGGACGCTGTTTAAGTATATGTCAAACTTCTAAAGTTAGTCGGGTGTTAAGACGTCGGGTCGTATCGGCCTCTTGGAGTCAGGAGAGATGGGATTAAATAAACAATAAAAAAAAAAGCTTGATTGTTAAGTTTTTTTTTCCCAGGTTTATTTCATGCAAACCGAGGGGAGAATCCGAAGTGAGCGCTCCCATGTTTACTCGGTGAATAAAAAATGGCAGGGACTCCTGATGGGCAGAAGCCTTCTAGAAATAAATTCTCTTCCCGTGTTTCTGAGCATCAGCCTCAGACACGCGGTCTCCCGCCGGGCCGAGACTCGCAGCTCCGCTGTCTGCCTCCTGTGTCCGTTATTGAGATTAATATTCTCTTTAACGGCGAGCCCACTCAACAGACCTGCTCAGTGTCTGAGCCCTGCTGTGGGCGCGCTCATCATAACACAGCCTACCGTAGCACATACTGAACAAGCCATGTGGAGCGTTAGTTATGAATGTTAAATATCCCGCTGTATAGCGCAGTTAATCTCGCTGCACTTCTCAGAGAAAGCTGTTGAAAAGCAAGTAAATAATTAATAATAAATGCATTCAGTTGCATGTAAGCAACCCTGATAAGCAACACAGTGGCTAATGCAACCCTAATGTAATTTCATGTAATATTACCCTGGATCTCGGCGAACATACTAATATCTACTGTGATAATAAACCCGCTGTATATAGAGCACTATTTCGCATACGTGCTGCACAGCATAGCCAGGATAGAAGAAGACTGCATTCAGAGATGGCATTTATTATGAGGCGCTGCGCATGATGTGCCATCTCATTAAACACTTTCTGTCCTTAAGATTGGGTAACGGTCATGGCCTGTTTGCCTGGACAGAGGGCCTCAGCGCTCAACCATCTCTGACATGTAAAGGAAGGAAGGGAGGGGGTTGATATTAATGGACATTGAGAGTTATGAAATAGAGAGAGAGAGCGAGAGAGAGAGGTGATACTCCTGTAGGGTAAACTGGCCTCTGGAAAGTGTGCACGATGAATTTACGCTTCACGCTTTAACAGTTGGCACCTTCTGCAGGTTTGCTAAAGCTCCTGTTTAATGAGCACATTCAGCCTGCAGTGAGCGACTCAATCTGCCACACAGATACCTCACTCTCACCCCACTCAACCCCACTCTCACCTCTCATGACCCCACTCTCACCTCACATGACCCCACTCTCACCCCACTCAACCCCACTCTCACCTCACGTGACCCCACTCTCCTCACATGACACCACTCTCACCCTACACGACCCCACTCACACCCCACTCAACCCCACTCTCACCTCACGTGACCCCACTCTCACCTCAAGTGACCCCACTCTCACCTCACATGACCCCACTCTCGCCCCACACGACCCCACTCTCACCCCACACGACCCCACTCTCACCCCACACATCCCCACTCTCACCCCACACCACCCCACTCTCACCCCACACAACCCCACTCTCACCTCACATGACCCCACTCTCACCCCACACGACCCCACTCTCAGCCCACACAACCTCACATGACCCCACTCTCACCCCACATGACTCCACACGACCCCACTCTCATCCCAGATCCTCTGCCTCTTCGGCTCCCAACCCTACCCCACTCTTACCCCGCTCGACCCCACAGCCTCTAGAACTCCGGCTCCCAGCCCTACTCCTGGAGATCTACAGTCCTCCAACCCTGACTATCCACACCTAATTCGGCAGCGATCACACGGCTGCCCAACCCTGGTTGCTTGCCTGAGTGTGTCACAGCTCCTATGTTCACTCAGCGCGTGTGTCCTGATCAAATGAAATAAAACCTGTAAACTCTTCCCAGGCAGAGGCCTGATTACTAATTTGAGATTTACGGGGCTAATCCACGTGTTTGAAACATTCACCGGAGGGCAGCAGTTCAATACCTGGCATAAAATGCTTTACCCAAGCCCTCCTCATGCTGAATGATACACTGGGGGGAATTTTGAAGGGTGTGAGCGCTCGGTCCTGCTAAATGCCCAGTCTCACGCTACAGCAGGACCACACAGGTCGACAGGCCTTTACAGCAGTCCTGAAATCCAGTCACGGTCTTGCGGTGCAGGGCTTGTGTCTGAATAAGGCTGCGTAAAACTGCTCAGGTGGAGAGCACAGATGCCACGTTGTGGAACAGCATCAGTGTGGATTGAGATGATCATTTTCTGGAAAGTTCCAGCATGATTACCTGAATGCGCAGTGCGGTGTGTTGAGTTTGGGGTTCAGAAAACCATTCAGAGCAGTGCTGTGTTCTTTACTTCAGTATCAATGACTCCTCCTCTTGTTCGTGCAACGACCACATGCTCTTAAACGCATTAACTTGGATGGTAATCATCTTCAATTTGGGAAAATGAGCTTTGTTTCGCCCTCACTATCCCAACCCTTAATGTCCATGTGTAGTTTCAGACTGACTGGCTCTCTAGTTGAGGAGAGAGACGAACACAGACGGTAGAACGGACAGAGTTTTCCTCAGTTTATAGCAGGACTCCTCTTTAAATGATGGCAGTAATTTTCGAGCAGCACTTCTGGTACAGCATAAGCCCACTAATTTGTGCTTGTGCTGAGATGATTTGGACACGGTCCTCAACTACTGAATGGCTGCGTCCTACCTCGGCAGAAGTCCCGTGACCCTCTGATCCTCTGCTTTGATGTTTATGACCCAGTGCATTGTGGGGCATCACCCATGAGCTGATCTATCCTCTGAGTTTCTTCACTGTGATCCTGGCAGACTGTAAGACTGACAGTGGAAGAGGAGCGATGAGCTGCGGGGCTTAAGATGGCTGATGTGAACATCTCCAGTAGCTCTGCTCAGGTCAGCTGATGCTCTTATTGTGTGGCAATTACAGAGACTCTATAAAGTACACTAACGAGAGAAAAAAAACTCATTACAGCCAGTGAACCAGATGTAAACGGCCTGAACCCCGGCTTTTTATGAGACGCACAAAGGGAAAAACGAGCTTGTGTGGCCTCCCTTGGCCAAAGTCTTTACTGTTACGACTGAGAGATGCCTGGAACACAGTGTAAACGGCAAAGGGCAAAAGACCTGTCAGTGACTGCAGAAATGGAGCTACATTGTAAAAACAAATCCTTGGAAAGAGCCCAGAAGCTCTGTGTCAGTGAGGCACCCAAACAGCATCTGAGTCCTTCCCCTGATGTCTATAAAAACTGGCTCTTACAAGCTTCTTTTACTCCCAAACGCTGATCTCTCTCTAATGTGTCTGACCGCAATGCTGATCTCTCTCTACTGTGTCTGTCTGAAATGCTGATGTCTCTCTAACGTGTCTGACTGAAATGCTGATCTCCCTCTAATGTGTCTGACTGAAATGCTGATATCTCTCTAATGTGTCTGACTGAAATGCTGATATCTGTCTAACGTGTCGGTCTGAAATGCTGATCTCTCTCTAACGTGTCTGACTGAAATGCTGATATCTCTCTAACGTGTCTGACTGAAATGCTGATCTCTCTCTAACGGGTCTGTCTCAAATGCTGGTATCTCTCTAACGTGTCTGTCTGAAATGCTGGTATCTCTCTAACGTGTCTGACTGAAATGCTGATCTCTCTCTACTGTGTCTGTCTGAAATGCTGGTATCTCTCTAACGTGTCTGTCTGAAATGCTGATATCTCTCTAACGTGTCTGACTGAAATGCTGATCTCTCTAACGTATCTGTCTGAAATGCTGATTTCTCTCTAACGTGTCTGACTAAAATGCTGATATCTTTCTAACGTGTCTGACTGAAATGCTGATATCTCTCTAACGTGTCTGACTGAAATTCTGATCTCTCTCTAATATGTCTGTCTGAAATGGTGGTGTCTCTCTAATGTGTTTGTCTGAAATGTTGATCTCTCTCTAACGTATCTGTCTGAAATGCTGGTATCTCTCTAACGTGTCTGTCTGAAATGCTGATTTCTCTCTAACATGTCTCACTGAAATGCTGATCTCTCTCTAATGTGTCTGTCTCAAATGCTGGAATTTCTCTAACGTGTCTGTCTGAAATGCTGATTTCTCTCTAACGTGTCTGTCTGAAATTCTGATACCTCTCTAACGTGTCTGACTGAAATGCTGATCTCTCTCTAACGTGTCTGTCTCAAATGCTGGTATTTCTCTAACGTGTCTGTCTGAAATGCAGATTTCTCTCTAACATGTCTCACTGAAATGCTGATCTCTCTCTAGTGTGTCTGTCTCAAATGCTGGAATTTCTCTAACGTGTCTGTCTGAAATGCTGATTTCTCTCTAACATGTCTGTCTGAAATGCTGATATCTAACGTGTCTGTCTGAAATGCTGATATCTTTCAAACATGTCTGTCTGAAATACCACTCAGTTTACTGGATTACAGCAGAATTGCTAACATTTGAAATAAAATAAGGACAAGCCCTGTCATGCCTTCAGCTGACTGAGAGAGCTGGGGCTCATTTCTCATGCAGCTCTCACCAGCCCTGTCATGCCTTCAGCTGACTGAGAGAGCTGGGGCTCATTTCTCATACAGCTCTCACCAGCCCTGTCATGCCTTCAGCTGACTGAGAGAGCTGGGGCTCATTTCTCATACAGCTCTCACCAGCCCTGTCATGCCTTCAGCTGACTGAGAGAGCTGGGGCTCATTTCTCATACAGCTCTCACCAGCCCTGTCATGCCTTCAGCTGACTGAGAGAGCTGGGGCTCATTTCTCATACAGCTCTCACCAGCCCTGTCATGCTCTCAGCTCAAAGATGCCAGAAAAGGGTTGATCAGGTCCCAGTTTCGTAATGTTTACTCAGATCATATGCAGTTATGAGATGTTACTTCTAAAACCCCCTCGGTTCTAAGCTTAAATGTGCTGAGAGATAATTGGTTGTGGGTATTTTGGTTCCTGAGATGTGTGCAGTGAACGAGGTTGCTGCGGGTTTGTAAAGAGCAGTGGGTTCTTTCTTCCCGCTCCGCGCCCTGTGAAGTTTCATTATGCTCAGAGAGATTTTATTTTTTTCTCCTGCATTGTGAATTACTCACACTAATGTGACATTTCATGCATCGGAGAGGTTCTTTCCAGTATTTTTTGGAAGGAGGTAATTACCGGCTAAGATGGCGGGAAGTATTGTGATTTTTTTTTTCCCAGGCATGTGAGCGTGCTCACACACACACACACACACACACACACACACTTGTACCTCTATATTTATGAGGGCATTACCTTGACTTACTTTTATTCTTTGTGTGGCCCCTACTCTAAAGAATAAGCAATGTTTATACAGTTTCTTTTTCTCCTTTTATTTTGAAGGATTGTGATCTAGGTTTTTGTCTCAGTTCGTCTGAACTTGGACTGATTCATTAGCAGATTTTTCGCCTGGTCTCGCCTGACTGACTGAAATGGCGTCCTAGAATGGTGATGCAGAGTCCACTCTCTTTCACGTCTTTACCTTACCCTGTCGCAGTTTAAAGACCTATTCTTAAAATGTTGTGCAAAAACATGGATTTAAGATCAGGTATTATTTCTCCAAATTCTAAGCTCCGCAATTACATCAATGTGGCTGCGTCATCGTACTTTATTACTTTATGTACGCTGATTTGTGTGCAGTTATTATAAGACTTTTAGCAAACCCATGCTGACGTTTAATTCTGAATGACATAACGTGATGGTTGGCTTGTACCTGCAGCTGAGCCATTAGCGCTGGGTGGTTGGAGGAAATAGAGGAAATTGCCGTACCCTCTTCGTAAGAGCTTCAGTGCCGTCTCGGTAACGGGAACAACGGTTTTGAGGTCCTGTTGAGTTTGTGCGGAAATAATATTCTGTCGATGCAGACCTCGTGATTTCACATGAACTCAGATAATCGGCGTAGCGTCTAATGATGCTTTACAGTATGGATGTTGGAAAAGTGCCCATTAATTGAAAACACTGTGGGGGTAAAAAAATGACTCACAGTGGTTTGGAATTAGAGAAAAAAAAACAAAACAAAAACAAACTGAAAGAGAGGTAAAGCTTTTCCCAGTAAAAATGCTGTATAAACTGTGGACTGGGAAAAGGGCAGTCATTCATCATTGGCCCGGCCATAAAGCCGAGATTAGAAGCAGCGATGTGCTTTAATTGACTGTTTGCGAAAAACAAATACAAACTCACCAACAATCTGCAGGTCAGTGCCCCGGGGGGCTGTACTGCAGAACCGCATGACATCCGGAACAGTAATAGAGATCCGCGGGGATGTGTAACCTTCATTACTCCCTGTGTTCACAGAGCAAATGTGTTTTGGCCTGGCCGGGACCTCCTCCTCTTCTTCTCTTGTCACATCTCTCATCTCTGAATTACAGCACTTGCGGAGGTCTATGATTCAGGGGCGCTTGCATTAACTGTAGGGGATGGGGAGGTGGTGCAGGATGGGGCCTCCCTCTCTGCTGGTCTCTCGGCCCGTATTTCATCAGGACCCTGTCCTGTGAGGTCACTAGAGCTCCATTGTTGTCCTCGGAGATGCCTGAGAGAGCGATGGGGACTGAATGGATGGACTCGGAGCTCCCATCTGTAATACACTGTCACTACCCCCGGGCCCTGTGTCTTTCCTGTTATTTATGGAGCATTGTGCTCTGTGCTCTGCCGCGCCATCTTATTCACTCTCCTCCCCCCATCAGGGTTTCATAAATGAGGGCTGATTGTTATCTCAACAAAATATTAGGCTTTTATTTAATTATCGTTGAAGACGGTGCTGTTTTGTCGGTAGAGCACTTGTGAGAGTAAAAAATAAAGGAACAAGTTATTTCTCTGAGTATGGGAGCTAAATTTGTTGCATCAATCACTCAGTTATATGTGAATAACATTGTTGGCTCAGTTCTGTCTGCTATAGTTTTTTTTTTTTTTGCCAGCAGCTGAATACAGTCTTTATTTAAAGAGGAAACAGAAAGCAGACACCAAAACAGACGAGCATTTCCATGTGATGCCGGAGATCCGAGCTTGCTGATTGGACAGCTGCATGGTAATATATCATTGGTTGCTTTAATTGCCATTGGCTCCTGCTGAGCTGGGAGTTTATGGGCATCCTGCTGGAGCCTTGGGAATCAAGCTCATTCTGCTAGGCCAGATAAAATCCAATTAGCTCTGAGCATAAACACAACATCGACACAACATTAACGCAACATTAACTGGGACGTTTATGGCAGAGTGGGCAGTGACTCAGGTCACACGGTCCTGAAACTGGAGATTTTTGGATGCGCTTCAGTCATCTCTATTTTCTCGCATTAGTCCTTTGTCTCCGTTTTGGTTTTTGAAGACGTTAAGGTGATCAGTTTTTTAAATGTGTCAATATTATTTCAAAAGCATCGTCTTTGTCTTAATGTCCTAGATTACTCAAGATTTGCAGTTGTGCAAAGACTCGTGCACTTATGCTCCTCGGATTCAATCCCCACAGAGAGATTTTGTCTGTTTTTTCTCTGATGTACACTGGATTCGGCTAATTATCAGTAAAGTGTCTTATTGAATTAATTACTTCAATAATTAATCAATTATGGACAGTGCTGTCAATGTTCACCGAAATAAATGTTCAACTTAAGAGATGTTACTGTTCAATCATTCATGCTTGACTTTGTGTGTATGGATGTGAGTGTAATTGTGTGTATCCATGCGTGTGTGTGTGCATGTGTGCTTGTGTCTGTGTGTATTCATGCGTGTGTGTGTTGGCGTGTCAGCATTCCATGAATCCCATGAGCATGTTGCACACAGATGGTCTCAGTGGCCGCAGTGCTGGACTGTTATAGTACAGACAGGGCTGTACCTGCAGATACAGTGCATTTACACACCACTCTGACAGATCTGAGTTTTGAACTCTGAGTTCAGGAGAGAGATGGGCCTGATTTCGGATCATATCTACCTCACCTTCTCCATGACAACCACTTCCGTCATTTACCTTCCTGCAATAGCATCTGTCTGTCTGTGCAACAGTCAGAATCTGATGTAAATGAGGGGATGGAAATAGAGGTGCTGCTTTTCTCCGAGTGGCCTAGGCTGTAGAAAGGCCTTTTCTCCGAGTGCCCTAGGCTCTATAAAGGCCTTCTCTCTGAGTGCCCTAGGCTCTATAAAGGCCTTCTCTCTGAGTGCCCTATGCTCTATAAAGGCCTTTTCTCCGAGTGCCCTAGGCTCTATAATGGCCTTTACTCTGATATGCTCTATAATGGCCTTGTCACGCAGCATATGTAAAATGTTGCTCTTGGAATCGGATCTGACAGATATGAATTGGAACAGCTTGTTTGTAGCGCATGGGTGCCTGTAATGATTTTTTTTGAATAGTGAGAGCTCTATGAGTTCTTGTACTTTATAGTCTTCTGCATCTCGCAGAGTATGATGATTTATATATTGACTTTACAATCATTTAGAGAACATATATCAGAATTATGCTAATGAAGAGTGGGTTGAGATAACCAGTAAAAATGTCAGGATGAGTCTTTTGGAAAAAGGCTACATCTTCATATTTCTTTTTAATGCGCCGAACCGTGTAAGAGAAGCTCATATATTCCTCCAGGGTTTGGCAGGGATCATAAATTCTACTCAGTGAAATTGGAGAGATGAACAGCTGCAGCGATATGTATTTTACAGTGCGGGGTGTAGAGTGTTTTATGGGGTGACTGAGTAAAGTCTGGCTGATGCACAGACACGTTTGCCTTCTGTTGAGAATCCGAGTTGTGATGTCGGGATGAGTCTTCTGGAAATGGCTCCATACAGGAACAGCCAAGAGCCTTATCATCGCGGCTTTTTATGCGGAGTCAGAAGGGTAGTTGCTCAAGCTCAATTTCAGACACACAGAAATAATTTGCATTTTTCGGGTACTTCATCTGACATTGCTCCAGAAAGGATTCCATCGTTCTTAGTGTATGTAAAGTTAATTGGTGAATTTGTAGCGCACTTCAAAAGTAGTGCGCTTCAAATACCGGGACAATTTACTGTGCCTATGTTCAGGGTTTGGGAACAGGTGGTAATGGGACAGTACAGCTCTGCACGGCTCTGCTGTGATGAGGTGTGATGATGCTAACTGCTGCCAAACACCGGATTTTCACCCACTCCTAATGTAGGTGGGGTTATTGCCTTAAGGTGACAGTGACGGTGAATACGCTGTTGTGATGTCTCTCTTGTGACAGAGTAACCAGGGTTTATTTTTTACAATTTTATCCGTGGGTGGCTGTGATGTTCACTTGTAGCCGTGAGCTGGCACACACTGCAAAAACAAATGGATAACGTTCACGTCTCTGACTCTACCATCCATTTCTCCCTGAATTTATTTCTTTCCTATGATATGGGGGAGGACAATCGAGATATAGAGAGTTATCACAGTCAGAGCCACTTGCTACATGGTTGAATGTGAATGGATGGTCGTTTTAGCTCAGTTCACAAGTAACGTGCTTTGAAGGCAAGATAGCCAGCTATTTGATTTAAAAAAAAAAAAACTTCCAGCACTTTTTGCGAGTGAACCATCAATAAAACCGTCTGAATTTTCTCCTCCCCCGCTAGCGAGATGATGGCTTGTAGCTACTGAACCTCGGCTACCGACCCAGGAATTGGCTTCACGGTTTTTTTGTCTGACTGAACAGTTTTTAGCGGTGGTAGCTCCACCCGTCAGTCTTGAGTATCCTGCAGACAGCTAACTGGAGTGGGTTCTAATGGTGTTGAGCTGTTTTGTGCTCTCCCGTCGACATGAGGCTTTTGTTCTGTCGCTGTCGGCTGCTGTCTGTCACTCTCAGGTGTGGGTGGTGTTCGGTTACATAAAGTCTCTATGGGTGGAGGGGACGTTAGTGAGGTCTTATGGCCGTCAGGACGGCCTGATGTTCGGCTGTAACATCTCAAAGCAGCTATTTCTTCATGCCAGAGGCGTGTAGCACTTCTGTGCAGGTTTTATTGTTTACAGTGTCACAGAACACATCCCACATGTTTTCCCCACACTGTGATGATGTCGTAACACCTGCTGAGAGAGGCGATACTCGCCCTCAGGCAGGGGAATATCTCGGGCTGTACCTCAGAGCAGATGGCTAGCGCTAACCACAAGATCAGCCCGACACCGAGAGCGCGCTACCAATCACCATCCACTCTTTTATTTCCTCTTTCCAGCACTCCGCTCCTTTCTCTCTCCTCTGTCCCTCTCTCTCTCTCTCTTTATCACTCTCCCTGTCTCTCCGTGTCCGTCTCTCTCTCTCTCTCCCTCCATGTCTCTCTCCATCTCTCTCACCTTCTCTCCATCTCTGCCCTCCTCTCTCTCTCTCTAACTTAATCTGTGCGTCAGAGAATGGACTGTGTGTGATAGGATGGATAGACGGATGGACAGACGCTCCTTGAGTTGAGAGGACGGACAGACATACAGACGCAGACGCTCCTTGAGCCGTGCAGTAGTTTGCCCGCGACACTGTGCTGCACCCCCGCCCCAAGCAGAGAGGCGGTTTGAGTCGGGGGGGTCATGTGACTTTGGAGTGTGGGGGGGCAGGGGGTTGTATGTTTATATTCAGTAGCTGCACATTCCTCCATCTCCCCCCCCCACCCGTGTCTCCATCAGTGTCTTTATTTTGCGTGCACACCGGCCAATGAGCACAGAGGAATGCTTATGACCTCCCCGAGATCAGCTGTAAGCGCTAAATCATCCCTCGCCCTACATTTTATTCCAGGGCCAAGCACACAGCGGCCTCTTTCACGCCATGATCTCCGCCGGCGATGGGCAAGCAGAGGGATTGTGTCCGAGGCTATAACGACCGCAAATATGCTACCGTTGCTTGCCAATACTTCATTAATTCTGTCCTTCTAAATGCTTGTGAATTGTTCAGAAGGATGTTGTGTTTTTTTTTCCATTAATGACACACAGGCCAGAGATCATGTGAAGATGTTGCCTTGGAATTGACAGTTCAGGCTTTATTTGAACTTTAAACCCAAAAGTTAATTAAAGTGATATAGTTTTAACTGAGCATCTATGCAGTAGTGAAGTATTTGCTTTGGGGGGAAATAGCAATGCTGTCTGAAACCCGTGTGTGCAGTGCTAATTGCAATGTGGGCTCTTCAATCAGCTATTAGACCATAACCCAATGACACCACCATGATCCAGTCACCTCATTTATTCCATTCCCATCATTTCTGGCTTTAGTATTCTGTCCACATTGACTGAGTTCTCGCCGAAACATTTCAAACAAGTGACTGTAATTTTATAATACCCAGCATTATCCCAACCGCAGTACAATTCTGTTTCAATGGAATTGCATTAGCAAGAGAATTAATGGCATTTGAGTCATCGTGTTTTAAAACAAACGGCGCTCAATAGAGGTGGTGCATTACATTCACTTAACAGGTGCTCTCTTGTCCAGGGTAGCGTGTGGAAATGGCCATCCGTTGCATTATTCTTGAAAATACAAAAATTAATCATTTACAAAAAAGGTTGAATAGGTCCTTTCATATTTATACTGGTGTATGCCCATGACATTATCCCAAACAAGAAAAAAAAAAAAACGTGTGAAATTACATGAAATTTCAAGGGTTGCGTTTGGTTATAGCAGGATGCTCACTTGGGTCTGTGAGCCTCCAAGAGCCTGTCCCAGCTTATGACGTTCTCACCCTGGCTTTCATTTAGCCTGTTTTCAGTCCATTTCTGGGATTCTGTGACATTACAACATGATCCTTGGTATGACATTATGATCTTTGGTATTACATCATGATCTTAGGTATTACACCATTATCTTTGGAATTACATCATGTTAGCATTCTGCACTCATCATTGCAGCACTGGCTTTTCTCTGAAGCCTAACTCTACACTCTGTGTGTCCTGTTGTATGGGAATGCATGAGCTTCAGTAGAAGCCACTTTAAGACAGAACTCTACACTCTGTGTGTCCTGCTGTGTGGGAATGCATGAGCTTCAGTAGAAGCCACTTTAAGACAGAACTCTACACTCTGTGTGTCCTGCTGTGTGGGAATGCATGAGCTTCAGTAGAGAGTTCAGTTGGGGAAGTGGTATCCTCTTACCGATATACCTGTAGCCCCAGAGCAAAGCCGGCGGCTAATACGGATCCGTGGTCGTCGTCCTGCCATCGTTGCTGCATCCTTGGAGATTTAAGGAGATTTTCTTGTGGATGCTCTGTAGGCCGCAAATTTCCACGGATTGCTTTGATTTTTTTTTTTTTTTGTGTGTGGGCATAGGTTTTGGTTATGCCATGACGCCTATCAATTTTGGTTGCTATGACAACAGAATTGGCCAAATAAATCACAATGTCTTGTTGGAGATGATCCGGTTTAGTCTATGGCTTGTGAATGCTCGAAAGGCCAGAGTTTTCATAATATCACAGGCGCGCACTCGGGGCCAGACTCTTGCGATCGCAGGCGACCAGTCTGTCTAATTATATCAGTGCTTTCTGGTATGTATGCATGCCATTCGGTTTGCTCGATGCTCACTGTGCCACAGGTATATCCTTATGCTCCCAACTCCCTTGCTTAGGCCACAGGTGCTATAGACCAACCGGATGGGTTGCTACTGTACTTAGTAATGCTCTTCAAGTCTCTACCTAGAGGCAGTGGGTTTAATACCAGTAGATGCTCAGCTTAATGTAATTTATGAATACAAATTATAAGGTCTGGCCAAGTATTATACCAGAGGCAATCTATGTTCCTTCCCAGAGAACATGTCTGTCTGTGAATATTCATACATTTTTGCATATCTCCACGTGATCTTGTAACCAGCTGGAGCCTGCTGTTGCAAGGCAGCAGTGAAGATGGGGGGTTTGACTCATCCGGTCACCATAGAACATCTGTTCTTCGCTTACCGGCCCTATGGGCTGATGAGGTATTGTCGTGGTGTGGCTTCCGTCCTCCGTCATCCGGCACATTTTGTATCTTATTTTTGGCTAACTTGCCTTGGTACCGTCAATGTGCAGTGCGAGCACCATTTTCATTGAATCGATGGAAGTGGGTCTATTGGGGGCGCTGTACTTTATGAATATGTAAGATGGCCTGTGGAGGTCAAATGGTTGCAGATGGAGATTAAGTCTGTATTTTCGACATATAGGAAGTCATATATGACCTATTGTTTGGCTATGTTATATTTGACCACAGATTACTTCGAAAGGTCAAACTCGAGTTCGGGTAACATATTAACCATGTTAAAAGATATGACTTGAAATTTCAAAAAAAATTCTCAAAAACTGTCTGATAACTTTTTTCTAAATCTGGCAATCAACTCACCTTGATACACTTTAGGTACAGTTTGAGTGCTATTTTGATTGAATCGACGGTAGTGGTTCTAGTGGGGGTGCTGTTCGTTAACATTCGGTCTTATGGAGAATGGGCCAAATCGCCTGTGGAAGCCAAATGGTTGCAGATGGAGATTAAGTTTGTATTAATCATATATAGGAAGTAATATATGACCTATATTTTGGCTGTGTTAAAGTTGACCTCAGATGACCTTGAAAGGTCAAACTTTAGGTCAAGCAAAATGTTACAATTTTTAGAGGTTTCTAGGCTGGAAAATATTGAAGATTGGGAACATATGTGCATTGAACACTTATAGGAAGTCATGCATGAACTTTTATTTGGTGGCCTTGAACTTGACCTTTGACGGCCTTCGAAGGTCAAACTTCACATCGTGAAATTTCAATGACTTCTATCACAAATACTATTACAGATAGAGCTTAGGTTTGTATTGTGGGCATATAGGAAGTCATGTATGAAGTTTCATTTAGTGACATTGAACTTGACCTTCAGTGACCTTGAATACCCAAACTTGACAGTGAAATTTAATGACATATCAGTAAAATGGTTATAGATAGTTTCGGTTTGTATTGGAGATGTATTGGAAGTCATACATGAAATTTCATTTGGTGACCTTGAACTTGACCTTCAGTGAAGGTCAAACTTCACATAGTGAAATTTTAATGACTTCTATCATCAAAATTATTACAGATAGAGCTTAGGTTCGTATTGTGGCCATATAGGAGGTCATGTACGAAGTTTCATTGGGTGACCGTGAATTTTACCTTCAGTGACCTTCAACGGCCATACTATGCAGTGAAATTTCAATGACTTACATCAAAGAAAATGTTACAGATTGAGTGTAGGTTTGTAGTGGAGACATTTAAGAAGTCATGTATGAACTTTCATTTGGTGACCTTCATATTGACCTTTGAAGGTCTAACTTGACCTAGAGAAAATTCAATGACTTCTATCACTGAAACAGTAACAGATGGAGCCTAAATTTGTGTCACTGACGTGGGACGTCACATATGAACTTTAATTTGGTGACATTTAGCTTGACTGTTGATGACATTTGAAGATCAAACTTGACATAATACAATTACAATGACTTGTCACAGATGTCACGGTCACAGATGGAGTTTGGGTTTGTATTAGAGACATATAGAAAGTCATATATGAACTTTAATTTGGTGACATTCAACTAGACTGCCACACAGGAGCCGGTCAGTACATCGATAGTCTGTCCTCCGTCTCAGGGGGTAAAGACTCACTCACTGCTACACAAAAGTTGGCAAATGCTGACCCAGTCAAATCTTCATGCCTGTGGGAGGGACTGTTGCGGACCAATGGAGAGGAGATCACATGGGTTTGGAAACAGTTGGTTGCGTGTTCGACTCCTTCATTGAGGCATGGCCAGTGCGACTACCAATGTGGTCCCTCCTCTGATTTTAATTGCTTCAGGGAATGAACATAAATATCTATAACCGCAGATGTTTCATTTCCATTATTCATGTCCTTTCTGAAATAGGGCACCGAATTGGCAGCGCGTGTAAAAAATAAACGATTCAATATGGTGTAAAATCTGTGTCTTTTCCCTCACGCCGAATGTGGTCGTCATTAAAATCACAACAGTGAATTAATAAACCGAAGAAGCACCTTTTTTTAATATGTTCCATTAGGGAGATCGTATGGCGTCTTCGCTGAGGCCGCACGGCACATTGATTCTAAATGGGAACTGATGTTAAATTTGCAGAACATCCCGATAAATGCCTCAACCCCCCCTCCCCTCCCTGCCCCCACAATAATTTACTCTGGTAATTTCCTCTCGGTAATTTTACCTCACTCTATGGCTCTGAAGAGCTTCTCACTCCAAGTATAAAAGCTCCTTTTATTTCTCTTCGCTTGTTTGTGGTGATGCTTTTTGTGCAGCCAATTACAATTCCTCTGCTTAATCTTGTGGAGCTGGCGAGCCAATCAAAACCAGTTATTCCCCCCGAAGGCGTGTACTAAAACCTGTGTCCCACCTCCGATTTGAACAGGCAACCTTTGCCTCTGCTTTCTGCGGCTCAGCTGAGGAACAGACTGACCTTTCTGAGAGAGATTGAGTCTGAGCCATGGGGTGTAGACATGTGCCCATCACGATCGTGGGGTGTGTTGGGTGGCATGATGCTGGGTTGTACGACTCCCTGCCGCTGGGTTGTCTGTTCGAGTCCCCCAGTGCTGCTCGGGGTTTTGACTCACATCTGCAGGAATGAAGTAGGGTGGCTGTTGGGCCCTTGAGGAAGGCCCTTGCACCCTAAAACGGCTCCAGAGGCCTCACCCCTGTTTTTCCCTGTCGCTACAAGCACAGCCCCTGAGCACATCTCCCACATCATCTGTTTAAATAAGAACTTCAGCTGAATTTCCTGTTCATTTCAGAATAAGCAGATAAGTTCTGAGACCAAAGCCAAAAAACCCAGGCAAGTAAGGAGCTGGAAATGGTTTGAGCTCAGATACAGCGGCAGAGCCAGAACTCCAAAGCCATGACTGCTGAAACGCATTAATGAGAACGACAGTAATGAGTGAGACTCAGTGCTTATTAAGGTCTTTATATGCTGCTTTATGCTGCTGCTATGGGCTGGTTTTGTACAATTCTTTGTGGAATTGAGTTAAAGGGGAAAATCTGCACTGAGGAGAGGAAGTGCTTTGGGAGAGTTGTCAGATTGTGATGAAACGATTTTCTCAGCCACGTAGTCGAGACAAAGAGGCTCTTGGGGAAACCGAGCACCAGTTTGACATCATCCTCGACCCTCTGAGACTGCAAGTAAACGACCGCTTCTCATCAAGATACCTTCCACAATTTTTGACAATCATTTTTCCCCCACACTGGGCTGAAAATAAATACCTGATATAATGACTGACTGCATCAACAATCAGGTCTCTGGGCGAGTAACGCAAAGCGCTGTTACCGAGCTCCTCGGGCTAAGGACTGCGGCATTATTTCCCCTCTTTGGAGCGGTGTATTCTCTGATGCACCTTAGACCTTCTCCACCCTTGAACTGCGCTTTACAGTAATTGGAAGTATTGCCGCTGTTGCCGTGGTTACGGCGGATGATTGGGCTGCCGTGCAGTGCTGTAGTGTTGAGGGGAGGCAGCCGATTGCTCTGTCATCTGTTGGACTCATTTCTGACTGCTAAAGTACCTGCAGAAGTTGTTTCCATTGGCCACCTGGAAAGAACCCGTTGAGTGTTATTACAATGCTCTTGCATGCATGTTGCGAGCACGAGTGTGCAGAACTTAGCATAGAGTACTAAAGTGATGACATCACGCTAGCGTCGGTAGTAAAAATTTCCTTTCATTTTACGCATACTTTTTAAAATATTCACTTTTGAATCACTTCCCATTGTTTTCAAGCCTCCATCTTTTTCGAGATTTTGCATAATACTTCCGACTTAAAACAAATATAATTTTTATTGACCGGAATCAGCTATAATTCAATTCATTTTAATATTTCGCCACCATGATAATCCTCTTTCTAGTCTAAAAACTACATGTCCCATGATCCTCCTGATACTCAGGCTGAAGGAGTTCAGAACACGTTGCGTCTCATTTTCCAGCACCTTGCCATAGATACAGGCAGCAACAATGGGAACTCCAACAAACGTCACATCCGGTTAGAGCCGAGGGGGAAAGCAAGCCTTTACCCCCGTCCGCTCTACTGTAAAAACGCAAAATTTAAACTTGTTTTGCTAACGCTAACAAGTTATCATGACGCACTTTGAATCGCTATTGCCGGCTGACAAGAATCGATATGTTAAGAATTTAAATACACTAGAGTTGGATTTTTGTGCTTACGTTTTAAAAGACTGGACGAAGTGCTGAAATGAAGTGCTGACTGCCGACATACACATTTTTTGTTGTTGGGTCCCATAATCTGCAAACTCGTCCTCTCCTCTGATAGCTTGAAGCCATTTTAGCGTTGACGTTCTTATTTTCAGACAGAAAAGGTTTAATCCTACCTTGGTTGGATGGTTGAAGCCATTTTGTCCTCCTTTGTGGTTCTGTTTTATTATTTGGTAAAATGTATAACTTTAGTTTGTGATTTTTTTTTGTTTATTTGCAGTGCAAAAGGTCACACAGCAACTCTTCAGCCTTATGGCAAATGGCAGAGATCGGTTTGTGTTCCCCATGGCTATAACGGGATGTGAGGTCTGTGGGCATTCCCATTGTTGCCGACTGTATCTATAGCCGTTTGTTTGCTTAATTAGTTAGCCACTCTACGTTCTACTTGCTTATGCTTTCTTTGCTCAATATAAAGTTTTGCAATTGGCACCATTGCACTTTAGTAGCCAGGCATCGTTGGCCAACGTCTGTTTGCATAAAAACTTGGTAGTCAGCGAATGAGCTAATCAGCCTTTCAACGCATAACTGACAGCAAACTAGCTGTTAGCAGGCTAACTTAGCAAGCGAGCTAGTTTACTGACTTCGTTAGTTGGCTAACTTGATATTTGATGCATTTAGTTCAATGCCAGCTTGTGAAATGCTGGCAGCTCAATGCTAGTTATGTAGCCAAATTATGGCTATTCGCTGTTTTTATTGACTTAGCTTGCTCGCTAGCTAGCCTAGTGAACTAGCAAGCTATTTCACTTGCTTAGCTAGTGATTTTTTTTTTTTTTTTTTAATTTGGCATCTCCAATCCCACCCAAATCTGGAACACCCACTTGGTGAACTATGTACAAAGCTTTCTCGTATGCGACCCCATGCTGCCAACTCAGGATAGTGAAGACATTTCACGGCTCTCCTCCAAGAGGTGATCTATGGCCTAGAGGTTACGAAAGGTTTATCATTTTTATGGTGTATTTTTTTTTTAAGTCTTGTCATGGCAATGGCAGCCTGTCAGTTGGTGATTGGTTGGAATCAATTGGAGCACGAATCACAGGAGTGAGAAACTGTGAGAGGCGCAGTCAGGCAATCTCTCGCTCTCTTGCGTTTGTATCACTGGATATCACACAGATTGGCTCAGCAGTGCTGCCTGCCTACAATCAAACTCCCTCAGATGCTCCAAACTCTGGTCTCATGGGCAGTGTATTGGAGTGGACTGCAGACGGCCCGTCTCCACATACGGTGACCAAACACTACAGGTGCCAGGTTTCATTACGTGGGAGATGATGCAGTCACGCTAACATTCCCATCCTCTCGGAAAGGAAGGGGTTAGGTAGCTGTAGGCTGCTCGGTGCGTGGCAGTAGCTGAAAGTAAGCGTTGTGTTTTTGTGTTTAGGACACAGAGGGCTCTACGGTCCGGAGGTCATCTGAATATTGTGACATCTCTGCCCGTTTTGGGCAGTGCTCCCTCCCCCCAGGAGAAGAGGGCAAATTTTGCTCTTGGCTTCACCTTGTGACAGAAATAAAAATCCTTTTGCCTGCATTTGAAATGCGAGTTGAATCTTTTCCAAGTTAGTCACATTGGGCTTGATAAAAAGTGCATCACTTCACAATGAGCCAACAAGTCCTGAGAGGCAAATTAATATCGGAGATATTAATATCTGAGAATTATCCTGCCGCAGTGTGCCAGAGATTTTGGCCACTGCGACTGGCAAAACGGCGTGTTTACGATAATCAGTCATCCTGTTATTATCTTTACAATTTTTTTATTATTATTATTATTATTCTGCTGCACGATATTTGAATTTGAAATCATGGAAATGTAATTGAAGACTGTGCATTGAGTTTCACTGGGCAATCTTGCAGTGGTGAACCCCAGAAATCTACAGGTACTGTTGCCCTCATGAGTTTGTGTTCCCGCACGCGTGTGTGTTTGTGTGTGTGTGTGTGTGTGTGTGTGTGTGTGGGTGCGTGTGCGTGAGTGCACATGCATGTGTGTTTGAAGATGACTCTCGGCACTGCAAAAACATTTCACTGGAGCTCTAAGCTACTTTTTTCACAAAGAACTGTCTCACACGGGGTTTATATTATTTTATAAGACTTAGCTGCCAAGTAGCATTTGACTGCATAGCCAGAAATACAAAAATATGTCATATTGTTTCGTCCCTGTCACTGTATAACGGCTGTATAATGCTGCTGAGTGACAGTCAGAGATAGTTTCAGATGCCTCCTTTCGCCATGTGATTGTCAGCCAAAGATGCATTAAAGGTCCCTCTTTCTTGGCACAGAGAGGTGTTTGTCGGATGAAGGCACGGTGCCAACATCTCGGAGGGGTGCGCTGCTTTTATAAAGAGCTCGTTAAGACACTGCCTGAAAATAGAGCCTGTAATTGGCTGGAGCTGTGTAATTAACCTGTGCACCTGCAGAGATGTAATAGAGTTAGCACTTGACAGAGATTCATTCTGTCTTTTCTAGGAAATAATGAGGGTCAGAGCATGAGTGTTGTTGAGAAGCAGGCTGAGAGTGGTGGCTGATACTTATTTATTTTTCTTGGATTTATTTTAACTCACAGCAGGTCCTGTCTGTTAGTTTTATTTATATGACACTGCACACTTAGTTTTGTCAGTTTTATTTTGTTCTAATTATTCTGTAAACTCACATGTAAAGTATCACAGTGATTTAAATATCGCAAATTGGTTCAAGTTTCTTCCAACTGCCGTCTTCTTGACTTTTCACGCACGTTACCTTACGTTTTGCCTTTCATTTGTTAAAATATGGCAGTGTTTGCTCAGGTGTGATTTTTCGAATTGGAAAACACTCTGAATGTTGAACACCATCAAACTTTTTTATTTATTTATCGCTGGCGCAGTTCGCTGCTTACATTTCAGAACTGAAAAAGTGACAGAAAACAATTCCATTCAATTGCAACCAAACGCATCTCAGCGAAATGAAGAGGAGTCTTGCCATGAGAATAAATAAGCGCTAGAGTTGCTGACATGTGGACGCTCATCGGCTCTTCCTCAGAGCAGGTCAAATCCGGCCCGACAACAGAGATGCAATAAAGCTGCAGGAGGGAGTCTGTCAATATTCTTCCATCCCGGATAATTAATGTTTCAATTTTGTGAACAGATATAGCCCGCACATCAATAGATTTACAACAGAGGCAGTCGTGAAATATGGACAAATAAGGAAGTGTCAGAGTGGATTAAACAAATGGTTGAACTTAGTGAAAATAATAACGTAAAAATAATATGAATGATCTTTATAACATTTTTATCGGTGCTGGGTGAAACTGGCTGTTGTGTGTGGTCTCTTTCCTCTCATGTTGATCATAATTTAACTGTTCTGGCCGCGTCCCCTCGCAAATGGCTGTCTAAATTTCAATGTAAACTGCCTAGTTAAACAAACGTTTTAAAATTACAGTCATTGGCTGTAACCGAGGGGAACAATTTGTGCTCACACGCGGTGTTCCGTAAAGATCAAGGTTCATTACATAAAACGGGGTGGGAGGGGTTGCATTACCGAGTTCGGGGCGTGTTTTAAGTGTAGGAGGTCATTTTCCGGATTTACTGCGCATATTTGTTGCTGTGGCGGAGCGTGAAATGTGAATGCATATAGCGCTGCTGTTAAAAGCCCGGGGGGAATTCGGTCGCTGTCCGCGGTTCTGAAAAGCACTGGAATCCCCGCAAGCCGCACATCTCCGGCGGAATCAGTGGGCCGCAATTAAAACCCTCATTTAGGCGGAATGACGCTCTCATCTCCTCCCGGGGTGGCAGATGTGCAGCCTGTCGCTTGCTTCTCAATCTCTCGCGTATGGAAAGAGGTGTTTCTGTGTGAGAAATGCTGCGACAGCTGCTGCTGCTGTAATTAAGAAAAAGAAAAAAGAACGTGTACCGCCATGGCTTACTGTTTTGCAGTATTTAACGAGTAATCTTGTCCAGCGCGCCCCACACATTGACCTCTCCTGTCCCACACGCAAAATGGATTGTCCATTGATCAGACCTTACACGGTCGGCTCAAAGGCTCCGCCGAAACTGCTGTTTTGTCGTTGCATTTACATTATTTGGCCTCAGTGTGTATTGAATTCAGTCAGTCGTGCAATGTGACATCTTGTATATTTAGCTACAAATCACACCGCATGTGAGCAAATTCAATTCAATGGGGGAGAGAGCCGAAGGGACGTCGCCGGTCCTGTTAAACCACTGGGGAAGCGTGTAATCGCGTTTTCCGCTTCAAGTATCGACTCTCCTTCCAGAAAGATTCGACAAGTGCCGCCTGTGGCCAACTGCTCTGAAAGGCTTCACATAACAGGCGTTAGAAAAATCTGAATAAAACATTAAATGTGGCTGCTTGCTCTGCTATAGGAAGCACCGAAAATTATTCTAATGACAGAAGTCACTTGCTGATATCATACATGTGTTTATATCAGTCCTTTTGGAGAAATGCCACATATTACCCAATATTCATTACTGAACGATGTTTTAATGAATGGTAATGTGCGCGAATTTAAGGCCTGTGACGAGTTTGTAACAGTTTTTGACTGTTGTCTTTCCGTGCAAGCAATCGGCAAATATAATTGTAGGGACATGTTGTAATGACAACGGGTATATTGAATTGCGCTGAAATGGTGCCCGTGGTTCTCCTTATCGCTATTCAGTTGTATGTTTGGCACAGTCGCGCTCGGGAACAATCTGAAGAAATGTATGTTTGCGGTTTGTGAATCAATTGTGCGGCCGAGGGGAGCGGGTTTGTGGGCAGCCTGCGGATTTATGCTGCTCTCCATTTCAGCTTTGCGTCACGGATAAAGACGAGAGCTACTTAGTCATGCTCTTCGCGAGTCTCCATCTAGCGGTACTGTAATAAGTACGTGTTTCCTGGAAATAAGTTGTCTGAATTCAGTAGTTGTGCTTACCCATAATTGAAGCAGAATAAAGCAAGGCGATGTTCTGTTCCAGACTTTGCCCGTTAGCCTATGCAGTCTAATAGTGCATGTTGTTTGTGATTTACCTTACTGAGCTGCGAATTAGACGGTGGATGAAAAGGAATGATGCGTAGTCCACCGCTGTTTCGCCCACCAACAAGCCCATATCTCCCTCTCGCATATAACGCATATTCATCTGCATATGTGATCTTTGCACATATTTAAGTTGAGTTTAACATGGACCGCAAACCTTTCGTACAATGCATTGCGGCACGTGACACGCCTGCTCAGCGCTGAACTTCAGCCTCCACTGCAGAGGCGCGTTCCGACCCGAGAAACGCAGGCTGTTTGGAAGAGAACCGAGGCAACTTGGGATCCGTCCATTTCACTTACTAAATACATTATTTGCATTGCACGTTATTGTTTTAGTTTCTTTATTTTCCAGTTATTCTGCTGCTGCTGTAAGTATTGTGGAGCGGTGGTCTCGGAGACCGTGTATGTGTGTTCTGTTTGAATGTCTTTAGAACCCGCCCGCTCCCGGCATTGCTGAGGCGGTCTCCCGCTTGGCGTGTGATCAGTCGATGGTTTCACAGAGAAAGCATCGTCCGGAGGGATCGCTCGTTGGAGGGTCGTTTCCCCGCGCACGAATGCAAGCAGGTGATGAATCGCCGCGCCTTTTGGGTGCGCGGAAACCTTTTCCCGAAATCTTAGGGCGTGAACAAATATTGCTCTGAACTTGTTGCTGCGCCCTGCCAAAATTGTGTGAGAATTTGATTGACACCTGGATAAAGTACGGTCCTACGTGAATTTTTTTTTTCGTCGGAAAGTGAGAATCATCACAGAAACTGCATGCATCGGTGTTAAAACACTAAAATCTCTGCGGAGGTGAGTAAATGTGCATCCGTAAAATAAGTGTTCTGTGTGGTAAAAATTGATATGAATTTAGAGAAATGACGAAGAGGAGGCAATGATACTTGCATTCTATCTCGAGTATTTTGCATCTGTTGCACGTTTTAAGTCTGTTATAAAGCTCGTGTTTGAGGATAATTAATGGTTGTCGGTCACTCGAGCCAAATTTAGTTGAGGAAGCTCAAAATGTAGGCTGACGGAAATAGTGGGCTGTTAGTGGATTGATCGTTTACAATTGTTTAACACCATTTGTACATTTTACGAAATTCGAATGGAAAAACTGTTTGCTAGATTGCTGCTGAATCAGTGCCCGGTTCCTGAAGTTGTGCATTTTTTAATTTCTTATTTCCATCACACGTCGTTTCCACAGATGTGCTTTATTTGCCTCGCGGAAGTGCAGTGATCTTTGAAAGTTCAGCACTTTTTGGTCGGACCAAGTTTGGGAAAGCTGGTGGGCATGGCTGCGGGAGTGGCCGCTTGGCTTCCTTTCGCCCGCGCTGCGGCTATAGGATGGATGCCAGTGGCGAGCGCGCCGATGCCTGCGCCCCCGCGGGAGAAGAGGCGCACGCAGGACGGACTGATCGTCCTCAATGTCAGCGGGACCAAGTTTCAAACCTGGCGCAATACCTTGGAAAGGTATCCAGACACGCTACTGGGCAGCACCGAACGAGACTTCTTTTTCCATGAGGAGACTAACGAATATTTTTTTGACCGAGATCCTGACATTTTCCGTCACATTCTTAATTTTTACCGCACCGGAAAGCTGCACTACCCCCGCCACGAGTGCATCTCGGCGTATGACGAGGAGCTCGCCTTCTTTGGGATTATACCCGAGATTATTGGAGACTGCTGTTACGAAGAGTACAAGGACAGACGGCGCGAGAATGCCGAGAGGTTACAGGACGACGAGGACAATGACAACAATATTGATGTGGTGCCCCCGCATATGACCTTTCGGGAGTCAATGTGGCGGGCATTTGAAAACCCTCACACCAGCACAATGGCGCTGGTGTTCTATTACGTCACTGGGTTCTTCATCGCGGTTTCCGTCATGGCCAACGTAGTGGAGACGGTGCCCTGCGGGACCCCGCCCAACCGAGTCAAGGAGGTGTCGTGCGGGGAGCGCTACGCCCTGGCGTTTTTCTGCTTGGATACGGCCTGCGTCATGATCTTCACCGTTGAATACCTGTTGCGTCTGTTAGCAGCCCCCAGCAGGTACAAGTTCGTCAAAAGCGTAATGAGCATCATCGATGTGGTGGCAATCATGCCCTACTACATAGGGTTAGTCATGCCTAATAACGAAGATGTGAGTGGGGCCTTCGTCACTCTGCGGGTGTTCCGAGTGTTCCGGATTTTCAAATTCTCCCGGCATTCTGCGGGGCTGCGTATCCTGGGATACACGTTGAAGAGCTGTGCCTCTGAGCTGGGATTCTTGCTCTTCTCTCTAACTATGGCCATCATCATCTTCGCTACGGTGATGTTCTACGCCGAGAAAGGATCCTCATCCAGCAAGTTCACAAGCATTCCCGCTGCGTTCTGGTACACCATTGTCACCATGACAACTCTTGGGTAGGTGTGGATAAGCCGGATAGAGAACACATATGAGTGCCGTTCTGAGTATTACGGAACGCAATCTGCTCTAATGCTGTACCGACCTGAGGGTGGCCAAGTATGTCTGTTTACATCCCCTTGAGTAAAACTATACTCCCAGCTGGTTGTAAGTTCCAAGCACATAATTGGCAAAACCAGTCACTGCTTCTGACTTTAAAACTACACAGCTAACATCCCAGTGTTAATTGAACTCCAACTCTACTGGAGTTCAATTAACACTGGGATTTTTGCTGTGTATGTCTTCTGAGAGTCTCGGTTGCTAAATGCTCGAAATGAGTTGCCATCGCTGTGCTTATTAGTTTGGTGGCGGTGGAGCTGTGTGACCTCTGTTCATACGTCTACATTTACTGCACTGTTCTAAACATACTTCTGGTTTTCAAAACCTATGAAATAGTGAATGATCTTTTTTGAGCTGTTCAACCAAAATCAAACATTTAGTTTTACAACAAAAAAAAGGTAATTTTTTCAATATTTATGTCGCAAACATTTGTAATTCATATTCAGTCGGTTGAAATATAGCGTGCTTCAGACGTTTGCAAAGTAAAAACTTTAAATAAGGCACGTTCTCTCATACCCATGTGGGGTGCAGGCGTTAGACAAGTAACAATGAAAGACTGAGGTTTTAATTTCATGCTCACGATTAGCGCAGACCGAACGTATCGATGCAGCAAAGTCGTCTTCATTATAGAGGGAACCACCGGTTTAATTAATCTTCAAGGGTGTGCGCGCTCATTCATTTCTCGGTTCAACCATGGGTTATTTTTAAATGGATTGTACTCGTGCGCGATGCCAGCCGTGGCGTGCGCTCTCCAGGGTTATGAATCCTATTGCGGCTCGACACAGCGAGCTCCCGGCGCCGTCTCTTCTGTCGTCGCTCAACCAAGCAGCACTGCCGCTCAACATTACACGCGTGTATTTCCTTACCTTCCCCCTCCTGAATGTTTAACGCACACGAATGCGGCTTTGATCAAGACCTTCATGAAGTAGGCGACTATTTATTGCCACTGTGCCGAAACGAGAGGCGACGTTACCCCGCCTGCTCTTTCGTTACTCGTAATGAGGCTGAAGTTGAAGTCGTTATAGTGAAGCCCTCGGGCGCTGGATCATGAAACGGTTCTTTCAACGTGGTCATGAATATTTAAATTCACTGTTGTGGATCAAAGAGGGTTGTTCATTAATATAAATGTTCACATGGGATTAGAAAGGAGCATCTCCCCTTTATTCTGTAGGAGTTCAAATGTGTCTCAGCTGTGAGATCAGAAATCAACGCAGCAAAAAATTTTGTCAATCGTGCCGAATTATGTGATTGCAGTTTACCTAGCTTTGGGAAATGGCACTATATGGAGTTGGTTTAGCAGTCCTCAACCCTCACTACGACACACACACACACACACACACACACACACACACACTGAATGCATGTGAGTGCATGCACAGACCAGATCATATGACCCCATTCTGTAAACAGTACCTCTTCAGCCATGAGACACTGAAAGACACAGCACACTGCACACACAGCTTCGTAACTCTGAAAGCTGCCCGAGGTAATCAGATTCTCCTTTCGCCACACACTCTTCTACATGCAGCTTTTCATATGATTCCACACCACAGAAAAACTCAAAAACTCTTAAATTAATCAGTGCTTTTAGACATCTGCCTTTCAAATCTCCATCATTCTGGGGCCTTTAAATGCACTTGATATTGAAATTGCTGATTGACGGCGAGAATCTCAAATGAAGGCTGTTTGCATGAAGGCCGTTAGGGTGACTATTGGCACTTTCTCTCTGCTTCTCTTGGTGCTTCATTCTGAAGTAGCTTTTCGCACAGAAAGCTCGCCGACCTCCACAGAGACGTGTCTAATGCCGTGCACAAGCTTGCACTGGGTGGAGCCGTTCTGCATTTCATGTTGAACGTAATGACAACGACTTATTAACTTCCTCTTCTTCCAGAGAGCTCTCTTTATACAGTGTATATAATGCCTCATTAAGCTGCCGCCATATTTTGGCCGCAGATTTACACTCTCTTGTCATGAGTTGGAGAGCCATATTTTACACTCCGGGTGAGTTGTGAAGGTTGAGGTGAAATTGCATTCTTGAGTGAGACTCCCGCTGACCTGCTCTGAGCTGCACTCTGAGCTTGGACGGATCGCTCTGTTTCAGGAGGTTTAAAACCCTTTGAAGTTTCCGAATGTGGTTTTTTAAAATTCTCATTGTTGTTGGACTCCATTATAATCAGTCGCCTCTAGTGTGTGTTACGCTGGCCTAAGAATGTTTTGTGGAGCCTAAGCAATGTCATTGGTCATCTAGTGTGTCCACGTGTCTCCTGCTAGGATGTGCAGTTTTGCCATGCAGTGGGAGTGTTCCTTGTTTCTGCAATGAAAGCTTACAATAATTACTGTTATTTGTGGATGCCTGTGTATGTATGCGTGTGCGTCAGTATGTCATGATAAAATTATGATCAAAAACCATGCTGTGCTTTCAGAATCGCTACTTTTTCAACACACTTATTTTTTGCCTTGATCTTGATCTTCTGGAAAACACTGTCAGCTGCTGGCTTTCTGCCTGTGTAAGGTTGCATGACATTGCATCACCTTACCTTACAATGTGACTATTTAGGATATTTACTGAGGCCTTTCTGGTTATGTGCAACTCAGTAGGAGGTGAACAAATGAAAAAAAAAAAAAATTTACTTGGATGATCTTGTATTCAATGACAGCGTTTCAAACTTATATTAGCATGGTCTGGTATTGCGTAGCGCATTAAAGCGCCCTGAAATACCTGCAGTGGAATGAGTCTGTCGACCCGGGGCTAGATCTCGGTGGAGATGTCTGACCCTGTTTGACCAGCCATGGAAATGTAGAAAACTTGTGAATTCAGACCAACATTTAACCCATGTGCTCCCTCAGGCAACCTTACCGTGCTCATTTCTTGCGCTACAAGTGTCTGGGCCAATTTAATTAGCAACAACTTAATTGGATTACTGAGTGTCAAATTGCATCTAATGAAGGAACATCTGTCATTTTTAAGGGCTCTGGCGTTGTGTGGGAATGGGCTGGGAATACTAAACAGCGGCCGCGTGCACAAAAAGGATTGCCATTTTTGCCCTATCCAGCCAATTGCATCTCGTGGAGTGAATTCAGACAAACTCTGAAAGCGGGATGATGTCCCTGTGATATGGCTTTTAGAACTCTCTCATGGTAATTGTTACATCAGCAATAGGTATGGGTTCTAGAACTCTCTCATGGTAATTGTTACATCAGCAATAGATATGGGTTCTAGAACTCTCTCATGGTAATTGTTACATCATCAATAGGTATGGGTTCTAGAACTCTCTCATGGTAATTGTTACATCAGCAATAGATATGGGTTCTAGAACTCTCTCATGGTAATTGTTACATCAGCAATAGATATGGGTTCTAGAACTGTCTCATGGTAATTGTTACATCAGCAATAGATATGGGTTCTAGAACTCTCTCGTGGTAATTGTTGCATCAGCAATAGATATGGGTTCTAGAATTCTCTCATGGTAATTGTTACATCAGCAATAGATATGGGATCTAGAACTCTCTCATGGTAATTGTTACATCAGCAATAGATATGGGTTCTAGAACTCTCACAGCAACCCTCGGCTCGACTTCAGGCGGAAGGGTATTGTCATCAGTTTGTCGTCTGTCTGTCCGTCTGTCTGTCTGTCCGTGTGTGCACCTATGAAGTCAGGCCGAGGGTGTTGAAACACGGGCGTTTCTTGTTGAGAATTCTAATTCTGCTGTTGTGACATCACTTCTCACGTGTTTAATCACATTCTGACCTCAGATCAGTGTCATGCAGGCCACACCATTGGGGAGAGTGAGATGGAGGTGTGGGCTGCCAAGCTTTAGTTGGGCACATATCTGAAGCATTCGGCTGCGTGCACAAACTAAGTTTGCTGTTGTCGGGAATATAAAATCTTGGATTGCCACAGGATTGCCACATCTCAGTTCAGATAATGCTATTATCGCTTCTTTTGCACAAGTCCTGCTCGTTTTTCTTGTGCCAACGCGTATCTGGTTTATGAATAGATTAAAATCAATACATCAGTGCATGGTTCATCTCAGTAGCGTGACTAATTGGGCTATATTACATTTTCTGTGCGCGTTGAATTAAACGAACTTCAGTCAGTAATACAGTCAGCAGATCCCCCGGCACGAACATTCTCCTGCCATTAGTATTAAATAAATGTGATGAAAAAGTTTGAAGTTTATTTTTTGGGAAGCTTGCAGTTCTTTGAGTTATTACAGGTGAGAAAGGGTCCACTCGGGGGTTAATGATGCACAGTTCAAGAGCGACGGGGGATGCTGGGTTAATATTTCATGTTTAAAATCATAATCTGTGGTGTGTGTGTGCTTTTTGCTTTATGAGTCGTCCTGTGTCCTGTTCTTGTGCAGTGAGTACAGGGCCCTGCGTCTCGTTTTAAACTCCTAAAAATGAGCCACTCCTGCCCCTGTTCTGTTCAGTGTCCAGGACTGACTAACCTACAGGATGCGTAAGAGTTTTTAAACACCAGCCAGACCCAAAAAAACCTGCTTCATTTGACTGATATTTAGTCTGTACGTTTTGTCCAGTAGCTGGTGAGTGAGCGCGCCTTCTCCTGCTCTGGGCAACAACCATGTCATCGGCTCCTGCTGATCTGCTGACTGTATTATCATGAGGGACAGATAACGGCTGTGCTAACAGCAGGGGCTGTTCTACCTTCACCTGTTCCACTGTTAGAGGGCTGTGTTTGCTTGGCTGAACCTGACTCTGGTCGCTAACTTCCATTACGGGCATTTGGCAGAAGCCGAGAGCAGACTAGCGAGCCTGTGACCAGGCCCTTAGGGGCCAGGAGGTGGCTCCATGCTAACTTCTGCTGAACTGTTCTGTTGAGTGCGTTTCCACCACTGAAGAGAAAGCTAACGTAATTGGTACCTATCGCCGGGAGATGGCAGGGTAACCGGGTAACAGATCACTTGTTTGGGAGCCGTGCAGGCTCAGGATTTTGATTCTGATTGGCCTATGAACAAAAGGAGTCTCGAAGAACTGTCCTCGGGCCCCTGAATTAGGCCCTTAACCCTAAAACCATTCCAGGGGCCTCAGCCCTCTGTCTCTCTCTCTCCCTCTGACTACCTGCTTGTTCCTGTTCGATCTGGCCTTCGTCCCGGGTCATTTGTGAGAAACTGAAATATTCTCAGTGGAATTTCCCGGATAAAGAAAAAAACTATCACCTGTATTCCAATAAGCGTGGATGAGATGGAACAGGTCATGTGATGCTGGGGTCAATGACAGGAGCTGAATTTCTGCATACTCATGATCAGATTTCCTCTGAAGTGAAAAAATCAAAAAAATGTTTTGGTCCTTGATCGATTGATTTGGCTGTGATGTTTGTAAGAATAAATTGTTGGTTATTAGGTTGCGCAGTGGAATGGATGAAAGTGAATTACTAATGTTTGGATGGATTCTGAACTCTCAAAAGCCGTATTTTTCCTTTCATTACTATTTCAGCAAGTGCAGAATACTGTCCAATAAGCTACTTTTTTTTTATTTTTGCATTAGTGAGAAACACACATTTCCCAGTTGTTATTCCCTGTATTAGATTATTCTGGTATTTTATCCTGGAAAGTCTTTAAAAATCTCATCCCCCAAAATGTAGGTAATATTCGAATTAGCAAATTTGTTTTGATCATTTTACTGCTGAATTTAATTAATTTTGTGGTTTTAGGGGAGCTTTGAATACTGCCCATATTAATCGTGAGAGTCGGCATCTCCCACAGGCTCATATGCGTTGGTGTAAATAGATGCGCACCCAGCAAATTCTCTCTGGTTCGGTGAGACGCAGTTACACACTCATGCTGAGATTAGAGAGCAGTGCTCTTTAAGAGTGTGCGCACCTTTAAAATCTGTTCCCTGCTCTCTCCCTATTGGATGATCCCTGTCTTTAGTCAGAGGGATTGGCAGGACTAATATGCCTCCTTTGCTCAGGCTGCTGTGCCCTATATGAGTAAGGGTCCCATTGTTCCGGAAAACTCTTTCCTATGAACGAGGAGCGAGGAGCCATTTCATGCTAATTAACACCTGCTGGACTCCTCTATGATGGGTAAATAATGCTTACAGAACCAGGAAGGTTCTAGAACTTTTCTAGCCAATAGACAGTGAGTTCCATAATTATTGGGACAGCGAGGCCATCTCAAAGGGCCATTGTTGTGACACTGTATATCTGTACCCTCTTTGCACACCAAAAGCGTCAAATCGATGCCAGTTGTCCTGGTCGCTAGCGGCTCGTCGCCTGCTGTTGTTTGCTGTCACTTGGGGGTGGGGCATTTAAGCAGCGCTGCAAACGTGAAATTCGGTTGCACTTTAACGCGTCGCCACTAGTTTGCACAAAGATGAGTTGAGCTTAACTTTAGATTGATGGAGGTGGAGGGTCAGCTTTGACTTGTGGGTGTTTCCATGGAGGAGTGAACCATTTACTAAAATTAAAAAATATCCTATAAAAACAGGTAGCTGTCCAAATATTTTCAGGTCTTTCCATACTGTGATTTTGGATGTTGTGTGGAATTTTTATCTTTTTCTTTTTTGAGTTATTAAGAGGCCATATTACTGTTATCACGATGTTGTTTTGATCTGAATTTGTTTCAGGGCGTTTGTGAGATTGATATAAACACCGCTAACTCTGCCCAAATCTGCGAAATCCGCGTCCTGACGGGTTTATTATTTGTGTCATTTGCTAAACTCTCACAGACCTCAGCGCGCCTCTGTCTGTTCCCCTGACGTAATGCCGGCAGCGTTTCCATTATTGCCAGACCATCGCCGAAATCAATTCTCTCCGTAACCTTCAAGTGGCACTTACAAGTAGGCAGATTGGGCCGCGCGGGAAAGTGATTTTCAGTGCAGGGCGGGGAAATGAATTGATCAAAGGCAGGCCTCTCCGTTCCTCCGCCATCTCCGCCGAATTCAGATGAGGGCTGGGTGTGTGTGGGGGGGCTAAAGAGGAGGTTATCACCGGGCTGTTTGGGCGCCCCCCTCCCCCACCTCGGCCTGATTCAATTGGCTCGTAATTTGAACGACGCTACAGTCCGATTTTCGCCGTCGTCACGCTCCCCTCTGCCCGCGAGCCGTCTGAGCGAATTTGGTTCCCAAACACCTTCAGCGGAGAACGTGAAATTAACGTGACAAATTGAAGAGCCCTTAGCTACGTGCTTGTCCGCTGCGGCAGGCCGAAATTAATGAAGCAAATCTTTCATCTTCGAAGGATCTTCATTGCCTTTGTGAATAAAAAAAGCGCTTTTCGAAACGCCCAGTTTTTCTGTATCTCTGCCCCGTTTATTATATCGGTCTTTTTTCATGACTCCATGTAAAATGTAAGATAGTAATGCGAGTCGAACTTGCAGTTCTGATAGTGTATGTTTGGACGATGTCTCTGTCATCACGTTAGAACGGGACTTAACTAATAACACCACTGCAGTGTTAGTACCCTTCCTTAATGATGAACACCACAGAAGTGTTAGTACCCTTCCTCACTGATGTACACCACAGAAGTGTTAATACCCTTCCTTACTGATGAACACCACAGAAGTGTGAGTACCCTTCCTCACTGACGACCCCACAGGCCTGAGATGTTAACACCAGCTCAACACAGGAAGTACAGATTTCACTCTTCCGCCTTGACTCATTTATCTCCTTATAACAGGCGGTGAAAGTACAGTATATTGCTGTCAACTTAATCCCTAAAAGGTGCTTTTTCCTCTTTTGCAAAGACGTGCCCTGGCTTTATAAGTTGGCGATGTGAGTTTTATAAATGAAATATGATTTGAAATGACCTCCGCTATCGATTCGTCCACAGAGAATCGCGGCTGTCAGTCACAGAGGCTTTTATGGAGGAGAGCAGAGAGGAGGAGAGGACGGAGGTGGAGATGAAAGAATATTCCTCTGTTTAATTCTGTACGGAGGCATCTTCACCGATCCTCCGAGAGGTCGAGCTCAGAAACGGTCAGGGAAGTGTGTGCGCGGGGCTGTCGTCCCCCGTCTGTCATCGACCGCCTCGAGTCCAACCTCTCCTCTTCTCTCCCCTCTTTGTGGCTGCAATGCTGTGTGTTTTTAATCAGTTATAGCCTAAATGGAGGAATGCAGGGAGAATTGCCTCCGTGCCGTGTGAAGTCGCGCCACATTAGAACCCCAGAGTCCCTTTGTTGGAAGGGCAGCGTAGACCCTGTCATTTTGGCGCTCTTGGGCGTTTATGAATATGAATCAACTGCAAAGGTTTGTGGGTAATTTAGATTTACTGCTAATTACTTGAGTTGTAATTGTGTGCAGAGACCCTCTGTTAACCCCCCCCCCCCCCCCCCCGTCAAAGAAGGGGCAAAATTATAGATTTCACCACCCCCCTCGTCCTGAGGATTGGAAATTAGACCTTACAAATTCCGCAAGCATGGAGATGAAGAGAGTGAAATGTACACACACACATATTAACGATTTTTATCATTTTTAAATATCATAGCATTGGTGGAGAATCAGACTTCCGTGGGCTGAAAAGATCCCAACCTCATCGTTTGGGGTTAAAATGTCGCTGATGGAATGAATTCTGTTCCAATTCTGGAGATGAACGTGTGGACCAAGGTGTGAGAACAGAATAATCTTACTGCCTTTATGAAGGTACATCTATTCTGGAAGCTTCCGTTCTTTCCAGCTACTGAGTGGTTCCATTAATTAGGCTGTCCCTGGGGTGTGTCCTCTGGGCTGTTCGGCCAATCAGAAGACTCTGCTGGAGATGACAGGCAGTGAGCCTGTGAGAGCGCAATTGCAGATCACCTGCTGCTCGTCCGATGATAAATCAGCTCAATAAAGTCCAAATGAGCGTAGCAGGGAGGCAGACCTGGTCAACGAGGGTCACAGTGGTACGCTGAACCGAGCTCAGAAGGGGCGAGTCCAGCTTCCTGTGAAAAGGGCAATCTTTTCACCATCAACTCGGCCTCACCAGGCTCTGTGTAGCTCAGTCTCATGACGGGGTCTGCAGGGGTTCTGGTGTCGCAGTGCTCACCGGCGTTATACCAGCGCTAACTTTACTTACTTTGGTAAACTCGAACACTGTGTCCTCAGCAGTTTGTAGCCTCGTTATTACAGACATCCAGGGCAGGTGCTTATTGACGTAACTCACATTGAATCATATCATACTGTATGTCGCACGGTTATATTGGGAGATGCGTTAATTATCGATAAATTCTGTCATTGATGATATCATGGTAATATGTGTGATGAAGTGCCTCGTATCTTTTATTGTCAAATATACCCAATGTGAAATGATCTGTCAGTGCACAGCCAAAGATGTCTGTTAAGACAGACGTAGCTCCTCCCTCTAAAATTATTGACATTATTGCGGAACATTTATTCACAAGTGCACATTTAAAAAAGGCTCACACTGCTGTTTAATACTGACTCCTTTTAAAGGCAAATTTAATTCCCAACCACCTCAATGTACTTAATAGAAGTAAAATATCTTGCTGTCACCTTCATAGGGGAATCAATGGCGCAGAGCAATACTACAGTAATCATATTTATTCTCTTATTCAGGAACACTACACTGTCTGAACCTGCAGCACCATTATTGCAGGGGACCTGAGAAAAGATGCACTATGAGATTGAAGAATTGCGGCCACTGTTACAGAGAAACAGACAAAAGTGAAAAAAAAAAACTATAAATTGTTGAAATATGTGTCTAAGCTGTCAGCTGTCACAAACCCAAAATAAACAGGGTTTCCTGATCTAAGCTGTTCAGAGGGGCGAGAGACGTAATCCGGAGCTGGTTTTCCTTCTGCTATTTATAGCGCCATTGCAGTCTTGCTGCGAAAGTGTTAAGAAGATGTTTTCACTCTCTCTGTGTGGCACAGAAATCCTCCTCTGGGTCCTTTTCCCTGTGTGCTGTAAGACCACCGACTGACCAGGTCCACCCCCCCATCCCCGGCCCTTTATGCGTGTTTCCCTGCAAGTGTATGATGGGCAAATGGCCACCTGGCCATCCGTGAAGTGTTGGAGTGGATTGGAAAGCAGCCTCATGTTTTAAACATGCCGGTGAGGCTCTGTCCTCAGCCTGTCACTGAGGTACCTGTGCGGCTGCCTGGCTCTGATACCGCTGACCGTGGCGGGGGTGAAATCTCCCCCATAACCTCAGTTTGGGACGGGTGTGTCTCCCCTGCGAGATCGTGCACCACGTGTCCCAAAAGCAGGCCTTCGGCGATTTCATTAAAAAAGCAAGGTCACACTTTAGGTGAAGTATTGGTCATAAAGGCCTTATGCAGCATGTACAATGCCTTCATGAATGAGACATAATGTCTTCATAAATCATGCAGATGCAAATGTCATGCTTTGTAAACGGTGTAATAACACATCCTTATTCAGCATGTGATGGCAGATGTGACAATGACAATGTCACTTCGCTGACAATGTCACCCTTAATGACATTTAGCCACTAGCTAAGTGACATTGTCAGTTATATCACATCTGGCATCAGATACTGAATAAGGATGTATTATTTCACCTTCTATAAAGCATGACATTTGCTTATATATGATTTATAAAGACATTATGTCTCATTTATGAAGGCATTATGCATGCTGTATAAAGCCTTTATGAGCAATACTTCATCTAAAGTGTGACCAAATGCAGACCTGCATTATGAGTCACCGATGGCACCGGCAAAGCTGTGGCCAGACTTTGTGTTTAATGTGTAAATTTTATTTGGCGTATGAAAATCACCTATTTTTTTAATAGTAATTTTACTATTTACTAATTTTGTTAGTAATTTTTTCTTTTTTCCTGCTACGGATGGATTAAGTTGTGGAGTGAAACCTAGAAATGCTTCCTTTTTCGGTCCGTGTTCCAGATTTGGGAGGGTCATATCTGTCTTATATGGTTTAGTGATCCGGCTAACTCTAATCTCGCTTTGCAAAACAAGCCCTTGACCAGTTTGAAAGTGGGAACTTGATTTATACCGTACTCCTGCTCGCAAAACTAGTTTGCTCAGTTAATCGCACCAAGCAGAGCACAAATATTTCCATGATCTGCGTTTTCACAAGTAAATAAAAATGCTCAGGTTGCAGATTGAGTCCTTCACGTGATGGAGAGACAGCAGATTGGTGCTTGGGTTGGTAACGGTGGCTTAGATTGTAGGGCTTTCTCTGACAATTCAGATCTTATTTTTGATATGAAGTTTACTGAAACTCACAGTCAAGTTTGCAGTTGAAGGATGCACGAATAACTATGGAATAGCAGGAGTGCTTGTTTGTTTTTTGAAAGCCTTACAAATGTAAAGCTTCTTCACTTAAGCAGTAAATAACGGGTGCGCTGAATGTGAAAATGGAGAGGCTGTTTACTGCAGATTGTTGAGTGGCACTGCGCATTGTGTTTATGAGCAGTGGGAATATTCAGTGGTGCTTTTCATTCAGGTGCGCTACATACATTAGCTCATGTCAGGACCATCTCAAGGGCACTTGTGCGCGTTAAAGATAGTGCTGATTGTATCTTCCTCTCAGCTGCTATCCTGCCTGCACTGATAACACTGCACTATCTCTCTGGTGTAACACACATCGCGCCCGATCTTATGTTCTCACGCTGCGTTCTCAATGAACCTCAGCGTTTCAGAGATACACGCCTCTCGCCATATCTTCCTGCTAGAGCCACACAGGCCTCGCTGCAAACTGCAGGGGAATTCTGCACAATAACTGCAATCAAACAGACCTGGAGAGAGAATTTTATGTTCTATAGTGTAATCTTGTGGAATATTTCATTCTATCTCAATCGCTCCATGAAAGAATGTGTGTGTGTTTAAGATGGTGGATTCTGTAGTAAAGGTCAGTCACAGCAGTAAGTTGAAGGCCATGTTGCTATTTGTTGACGAGATAATTATCATTGAATTTGAGGGCTAAACGAGTTTGGACTGTGCCACATTTATGCGCATAGATATTCTTTTGGCTCGTGGATCAAGAGCAAGTCAAATCTTCACCAAAATTTAGTCAATTCCTCCTTAGCACAGCATCTATCAACACATGAAATAACATTGGCATCCATATTTTCTTTTTGAGAGCTACCGGTAACTGCTGAATGGATGAACGAATGAACGCTGATGAAAACATACCACCTGCTGGTGGGGGTATAAAAATAACACCGTTTTCTGTGGAACCACTGCGCACAATCACTGCGCTCGTTAACAGAGAGACAGTGCACAAGTGAAAGAGACGTTTTCAATCCGGGGAACAGTCTCGGGACCCATGCTTATCTATGTGGCTTTGTTTTACAGGTCAGCACAAGGGGCCAAAATGTGTGTCCACACAATGCATAATTAGACCCTTGCAGTCCATTCGCTGCTTTGATCCTGAAACACAGCTGATCAATGATTAGCTGAGTCTCCAGATTAAATTGGACTCATTATCAGAGTTATCCTGCTACCTAATATGAGCAGCTACTCTGGCGACCCTGCATGTGCGTCCCCAGCCCACAATGCAGAAAGGCAACCCTGTGCGTCCCCAGCCCACACCGCAGAAAGGCAACCCTGTGCGTCCCCAGCCCACAATGCAGAAAGGCAACCCTGTGCGTCCCCAGCTCACACCGCAGAAAGGCAACCCTGGGCGTCTCCAGCCCACACCGCAGAAAGGCAACCCTGTGCGACCCCGGCCCACACCGCAGAAAGGCAACCCTGTGCGTCCCCAGCCCACACCGCAGAAAGGCAACCCTGTGCATCTCCCAGCCCACACCGCAGAAAGGCAACCCTGTGCGTCCCCAGCCGACACTGCAGAAAGGCAACCCTGTGCGTCCCCCAGCTCCCACCGCAGAAAGGCAACCCTGTGCATCTCCCAGCCCACACCGCAGAAAGGCAACCCTGTGCGTCCCCAGCCGACACTGCAGAAAGGCAACCCTGTGCGTCCCCCAGCTCACACCGCAGAAAGGCAACCCTGTGCGTCCCCAGCCCACACCGCAGAAAGGCAACCCTGTGCGTCCCCAGCCCACACCGCAGAAAGGCAACCCTGTGCGTCCCCAGCCGACACTGCAGAAAGGCAACCCTATGCGTCCCCCAGCTCACACCGCAGAAAGGCAACCCTGTGCGTCCCCCAGCCCACACCGCAGAAAGGCAACCCTGTGCGTCCCCCAGCCCACACCGCAGAAAGGCAACCCTGTGCGTCCCCAGCCCACACCGCAGAAAGGCAACCCTGTGCCTCCCCCAGCCAACACTGCAGAAAGGCAACCCTGTACATCCCCAGCCCACACCGCAGAAAGGCAACCCTGTGCGTCCCCCAGCCCACACCGCAGAAAGGCAACCCTGTGCGTCTCCCATCCGACACCGCAGAAAGGCAACCCTGTGCGTCTCCCAGCCGACACCGCAGAAAGCAGCTCGTGGAGATGAAGTGACCTGTCTGGGTGAGCAGTTTTGGGGGGGCGGGGGGTGTCAGCATCAGGCCTGTAAATCACTGTCGAGTTTAGCAATGGGTAAAGTCGACCAATCAGTGGCCACTGTGTGCTGATTAGTTCCTGATCCATCCCCTGTGGGTCCCGGTGTCTCGGAGGTGATTGTCGCGAACAGTAGAGCGACACTCTTTCTGATTGCGATGTCCTCCTGTACCTCATACATTGCGCCCCTGGGACAGCATTCGATGATCAGTCCTACGATAGCGAGTCGTTTGAAGGCCGGTTAACCGCAGGGAGCATGCGCCATGGGGATGTGAATTTTGCAGTCCTAAGTACATGCAGGACAATGTAAGGACAGATGCTGGCCATTTTGTGTGTGTGTTATCGACAGCGAGAGTGGGGGCCTGGACTGATGTTATGTTTGCTACACGAGCGCCCATCCAAATTAATGCCTCTCAAATTCCCATCCGCCAGCCTCATAAGTAGCTTTCTTCTGAGCTATTATCATGATTACTGATGTATAGTGGGCTTGTTAATTACTCTTAATTAGACTTTTGATGTCTAATGAGGGATGAATTAGTATCAGCAGCCTACTTCAGGCGGGTGGCAGATATACACGCTGTGGAGATGTTACTGCCTCATCTCGTCGTTAGAGGGGTTATAAAGGTTTCAGGAGCTCTATCCAGAAAGGCCTCAATGCCACTAAGAACGCTAACATCGCGCTGATTGTAGGCTTGGTGTTTACTCAATATTTATATAGTTTACAGGGCCTGTATACTGCATTTCCTTTGATTTTATTAGACATATGCAAAGCATCTTTGCAATATTTACTCAAATTTTACACATTGTTTATGTAGTATTTACTCTCAGTTCATACAACCTGTACTTGGCATTCACAGTACTTTCATTCAACATGTACGCTGCGTTTACTCGACATTTACACAATATTCACAGAGTTTACACGCCCTGTCCTGTACACAGCACTTACATCGCTTTTACCCAACAAATGTGCGGCATTTCCACATTTACACAATTTTTACCCAGCGTATACATTGTATTGACTTAGCGTTTACATAACGCGAACACAGCGTTTGCACGCACAGCCGACTCGTTCACGACACTCATGGATTATTTTACCCGCAGCGCTTGACCCACTGCAGTGCAGAGGACGAGGGTTCATTATTTCCACTTAAAAAAGCCGCTTGCTGCATTACCCCCTGCAGAAACAGCCCCGCTGTGCGAGAAATCAAATGGAAGTTGAATAATCGTCTGTTTCCTGAGGTACGGCGCCTCTCCTGCAGGCAGGCGGTGTTAGCGAGCGCTGGGCTCTCAATTACCTGCGATCATGGCGGGGGGGCCAAGCGTCGAGGATTAGCGCCTCGCGATTGCATTCTGCTCATGACAGGCGCATGTAATCGCACCTCGGGATGGCCTGAAGGAGGCTCGGAATTCCACTTCCCCAGAACGCCAGCGCCTCCCCGTTTCATAATTCTCTCTGCCATGGAGGCCGATGAGTTTCAGGAGCGGCGGCAGCGTTTAAATGTCACGCTCCGCCACCACAATCATCTCTCTGAGGGATAATCTGAGGGGTTTAACTGAGAGAAGAGGCGCTGAGTGACACGGAGGCTTTCCACACAGGCATTGGACGAAGGCCAGGCTGGTGGGTGTGGCTACGCAGTTCCAGCCAATTAGACGCTTGCATTCTGTCTGTGCACGTGGCGCTGCTTTGTTTTGCGGACGGTTGCTCGCAGAATTGCCCCTGTGGGCCCTCGTTGACTGAGATTGCATGAGTTGGATGCTTAGTTTGACAATGTAGGCTGAGATGCCGAACACGTAAGCGGACTTTAACAAGAACGTGAGAGTCGAAGTGTCTCACAGATGCGGTGGAACTGCATCAGGGACTGAACTGCTGTGTCTCGGAGCTGCGATCAGAGGGTGTTTGATCACCGTCCTTCAATTACAGCGTGTAAAATGGGCCAAAATATTCTGAATTGGCAGTAGTGTGTCTCTTTCAAACCTGTCCCTACTTGATAAGAGCAGCGCCACCGTGGGGTTCCTTCAGAGGGGTACAACCAGCTCTGACCCTCACAATGAGATCCATAAACACTGGGACGCTGAAATCACAGCTAATGGCACTTCAATGGCTGTAAATGTGAAGAGAACCTTCACAGGAAATGTGTAGCTTAATCACAACTCTAAAGAACTGTATGTCAGTCAAAATAGTGACATCACTGCACACCTGCTAGTCCTGTATCTGAGAAACCCCCCCGCTGGAGTCAGAAGAGCCTGTTCTGGGGCCCATCTGTGGGGCCCTCTCCAGGGGCCGCCCGTGCTGAGACTCTGAGCTCTGGCGTTCCTCCTCAGGGGGGAAAGCTCCTGGTAATTACAGTTAATTTCCCCTGGTAATGAGTTTTAATTAAAATGATGAATTGAAATGAGCTCGCTGAGAGATGCTCCATGGAGATTTTTTGTATTTTTAATTAGTTTATTGAGTCAGGTGGTTTTCAGAGGGTTGGCGGACCTGAAATGTCCCCGATCTCCCGGACCGGGCCGAGGTCTGTTGTCAGGCTCTCGCTTGGTCGTTCCGAACTGCAGCTGGCCGCGATGTGATGGTTGGTGTCGTAATCTCCTAGATGATTGTCCTCAGCTGTGTCAAGCTGATCTCTCATGGTCTTCACTGAGGGTCTGACACACCTGATCACATCCTGACGCTCATCGAGGTGGAGTCCCTGAAGTTGTCCACTGTGCCTGTGGTCCTGTCCCGGAGGGCCCTAATGGGACAGGAATACTGTGGGGCCTGTCCCTAAGGGTCCTAATGGGACAGAGACAATGTGGGTCCTGTCCCTGAGGGTCCTAATAGCACAGGAATACTGTGGGGCCTGTCCGGGAGGGCCCTAATGGGACAGAGACACTGTGGGTCCTGTCCCTGAGGCTCCTAATAGGACAGGGATACTGTGGGGCCTGTCCCTGAGGGTCCTAATGGGACAGGGACACTGTGGGGTCTGTCCCTGAGGGTCCTAATGGGACAGGGACACTGTGAATCCTGTCCCTGAGGGCCCTAATGGGACAGGGACACTGTGGGGCCTGTCCCTGAGGGTCCTAATGGGACAGGGACACTGTGGGGCCTGTCCCTGAGGGTCCTAATGGGACAGGGACACTGTGGGGCCTGTCCCTGAGGGTCCTAATGGGACAGGGACACTGTGGGGCCTGTCCCAGAGGGCCCTAATGGGACAGGGACACTGTGGGTCCTGTCCCTGAGGGTCCTAATGGGACAGGGACACTGTGGGTCCTGTCCCTGAGGGTCCTAATGGGACAGGGACACTGGGGGCCTGTCCAAGAGGGCCCTAATGGGACAAGGACACTGTGGGGCCTGTCCCAGAGGGCCCTAATGGGACAGGGACACTGTGGGTCCTGTCCCTGAGGGTCCTAATGGGACAGGGACACTGTTGTCGGAGCTGAAGCCCAGGCCATGTGCCTCAGGACTGGGGCAAACTGAGGCCAGTGCCCCCCAAGAGTCTGATGGATGAGAGATTAAATCTGTTTCTGTGGATCCCGAACACTGACACACACACACACACACACACACACACACACACAGACACACACACACACACACACACAAATACACTGTCTGTTTGAGCCTGTGGACCAGGCTCTGGGCATCACCACGGCAACCATTACTTCTCATTGAATTATATGGTCAGCGTGCTTCCTGCCAGGGCACCACATCGGTGACAAATTTGGTGGGGACCTGGTGCCCATGCCCTGGCTCAGAATTACACCTGTTTGAAAGGGAAATGAGCCCCAGCCATCGATGGCTGTTACTGTCCCTCGATAGAGTCACGACAGCTCAAGAATAGGAGTCGTTTTGTTCGCATTAGAGAAACGGAGCGGTCATGCATGAAGGAAATTGCTGAAATTTTTCATTCATTTCTCTGGAGGAAAATGTTTGAACTTCTGGGGAGAAACAGTAAACCAGTCAGCGATGGCCTCGCCAAACACGAGAGGGAAAATGTTTGGATTTGGACCAAGAGAAAGCAGGGAAAAAACTCACTTTGAGATCGTGGCCTTTAAGGTAACCGATCTTTTCTCTCTTTTTGATGTAATTTAATAGATATGACCAAAACAAACAACAATAAATTTTTTTTTATAGAACGCTTGCAATCCCCCAAATATTGAATGTGAAAATAGTTTTTGTGACCCACAAATTAGATTTTGCGCCATTTGAAACACCTCATTAGTATTCACAGTATGGAAAAATGATGTCACGCAAAAGCGGATGTGCACAAGGGATGCAAAAATGAAGTTGGCCAACAGCGAAATTCCGCGGCCAAAGAAATATCTGACTAATTCGGCCCATAAAAATGCTAGAAAAGGCCAGGAAGAAGACTGATTGAAGACCAGGATAAATATAAAAGGCCAAAGTAAACGCTGGCAAACTTTTAAAGCCAGGTTTGGAGATATTTCTAAAGGACAAGTGACCTAACTTTTGCTGGTTACGTAAGTAAACTTGATGCCTGGTGCAAAATGGCCAAATTCCCGGTTTCCTAGCACTTTCAGATCATTAATGTACTTGAAATCGTCCCATATTTGTGACTAGACATATTTATAGTACTGAATTGCTAATGCATAAGCGTAATTTATTTACTAGCAGCGAATCTGATGACTGATCTGACGTGACTTTTCATGCAAATCGCTCATGCATATTAAGTAGTTGGCACGTCGAAATGTCCGCGGTCCAGCAGCCACAATGGCTGATCTTAACGGTCGAGTGATCGCTTTCCTTCGGAATTTATCCCTGTACGAGGTCAAGGGCGACATTAAAACTTACACACAAATCTTCTTATTGGAACAGCCTGGCAAAATATGCGAAAAAGAAAAGTTGAGGCTAAGGAACGAATTCATTACCTTTAAGGTGATGGAAACAAAATGGCCCCTTGATCAGATTTTCTGGAACCTTCGTGTTGTAACTCTCTCTATCGAGGAACTGTACTCAGTGACCCCCCCCTCCCTGCAACATGCTACTCTCTGATCCTGCCGATTAACAGGATTCAGCGGGACGAGATTAGAGTCTCACGGCTCTATCTCTGCAGAGGACAGCGAGTGGAGGAGGTCGAGCACCGTTGCTCACAGAGATGAGATGCCTAAGACAGGAATCAGTCGGATTATTTAACGTTTCTGCAAAGCATTTTGTTCAGTAGCCTGGAGTCGCTTGGCTTTGTGTTCTGGTCTGTATGTGCATTTTCAGCAGTTCCCCTGGCCGTGGTTTAAGGTTTCATCTCATCTCAGCAGTGTTGAGGATCTGGAGCCACTGGTAACAATTTACAATAAGGGTACAACAATTAACATTAATTAAAATTAGTTCATTAACTATCATTTAAATTGCAGGTAACTAATGCGTTAGATAGCCGAATAAGCATTACATAACCATAATTGAACAATTATTAATTTTCTGTGTATCCCTTATTGTGAGGTTAAGACATCACTTAGGTTTCCTTAAGTGCGGTTTAACTATTAAACCGTAATTTATAAATTAATGCCTTAATAGATGTGAACATCATTTTTAAATGATTACCAGATGCATTAGTTAAATGTTAACTACCTGTTAGTAAATGCTTATTATTGCATTAACTAATGTTAATTGTTGTACCCTTATTGTAAAGTGTTACCGAACCACTTGGAACTAATGATCGTTCTACTGTTAACTTTGGTGTTTCACGACAAGTTAAAAAGTTATCTTCGAAAACCTAAATTTCCAATGTTAGTCGAGAAAACTTTGACAGGATGCGCTCATATCTGAGTGAAATAAAATGGGAGACACTCCTGGACTGTGAGTCCGTAAATGAGATGTGAGAAAGATTTAAGGGGCTTTTACTTGAGTCACAATGCAGATTCATTCCACAGGTGTCCAAAAGTAAGCTGAAAAAGCAGAATCCTCAGTGGATGACCAAAAGTATCCGTCGGATTTTGAGGGAAAAGAGGAATCTCTATAAGATGTACATAAAGGATAACAATGAGAACACTAAGGCTGAATACTGTAAAATGTGGGCTGTGGTCAAAAAAGAGCTGAGGAATGCTAGAAGACTGTATGAAAGACAAATTGCAGAGGGGGCAAAACTAACCCTAAGCGCTTCTTTCAGTACTGTAGCAGAAAAAGGAAAGTTAAAGAGCAGATTAAGTGCATAAAGAATAAAAACAGATCGCTGCTATATGATAAGGAGGATATTTCGGATGCCTTAAACAGTTACTTTGTAAAGAATTTTACCTCAGAGTACCTCGGGTTTCTATTAAATGGATTAACAAAATGAATTATGTCGGATTCCTTCGGCCAATTTTTGTGAGCAGAACTCAGGGTTACAAATGGAGGTTGACCAAAGGGTAAATTTAGATATTCTGAAATATTTTTTCACCCAAAGAGTAATTTCGATGTGGAATAGCTTGCCTGACCTTATTGGTGAGGCAGAGACCTTGGGAATTTTCAAGAGCAGGCTTGACTTAAAGCTGGATACCACTGAGTCATTCAGTATCTGAAGGGATATATTCACAATAGTATGAAGAAACTGGCGAGTGTAGTTGGGCTGAATGGCCTGTTCTCACCCCTTGTTATGTTATGTTACCTGCCAGTGCTTGTCCCACACTGCGTGGGGTAGTGTCTCCATTCCAGTGCTCCCCCCCCCCCCCCCCCAAGGTCCTACAAGGCCGTGTGCCACTTTAGCATCACAGTGCAGCAACAAAAGCAATTCTCACCTCCCTGCAACAGGAGCCTGTGTGTGTGATACTGAGAGACATGCTGAGCTGTGTGTTCTGCTGGGAAACGGTGGGCGAGTCGTGGGTCAATGCCTCAGTGGCGAACACGCGCGCGCCCCCACACACACTCACACACACACACGCACACATACGTGCGCTTGCAGTTTGGGGGAGCCATTATTCCTAGCTTGAGAGAGCTTTATTTGTTTATTTGAACAGAAAGATGATATCCAGGCTGTGTTCCACACTAATGGCAGCTTTAAGTGCGGGTGTCACTGCTCCGGCGTCAATCACACTGACAGTCTGATGGAATTACACCCTCGGGCCTTTTGGTACATGGTGTAGTGTGTATCCATGTGTGAATCAGGTAATCTCAGGTAATGCTGGGTATTTGATTCGTCACTTTAAACCTTTACGATGTGATGTCATAGATATGTGATCAGTACGTCCACAAACTGAACACCTCAGCGATGATGTCACAATCGCCGCTGCCTGGTAACTGAAAGCAGCGAGAACAGTGATGCTGAATTCTGAGAGAAACAGTGCTTGAGGCGCAAGCCTCTTAGGTTCAACTGACCAAACAGAGGCCACAGTACCCCTGTCACATGACCCCCCGGTGTGACCTGATCCAGGGAGATATCCCAGGATCAGGTGTCAGTCCTGGGGCGGAGGGGTGTGGCCTGTCCTGTTGCATGCACTGCACACGTGCGGAGAGGAGTATGGATGATGGGTTGCGATGGTCATCCAGTGAGCGAACAAGCATCTCCCACAAACACTGTAGCTCGTGGAACTCTGCCCCCTATGGGTTTATACATTTACCACAGTGCAGGTCACCTGTGCTGGGGGCAGCGATGGGGTAATGTCCCTTTACGAAGACGTGACATTCTGCAATAATGTTTTGAGAATGTCTCAGCAGCGAGAGAGGGATAAGCAGAGATGTCCGGAGAGGCAGACTGAGAGAGTGAAAAACTGAGAGATAATCACTCCATACCGCAATAAATCCTGAGTTTTTCTAAGATCGGTCGAGAATGGAAATTCACGGCCGGCATGGAAAGGGCACGAACAGCAAGACGGATGATAAAATATAAAACCCATTTACTTGGGTGGGAGTCAGCCTGACTCGTAAACAGCGCGTCATGAATACCCACGAGTCAGACGCCAGTAAATATGCCCTGTCATACATGCTTTCTGTTAGAGGGGAGAGATTGCGCAGGCTGTTTTGGGCTCCGTGTCTGTTTGTCTGGGACTCTCTCCTATTATGATATACTAAAGCCATAAATCTGGCATTTCCAGGGGCCCAAATGTGGCCCACACCCCGGGCCCCTCCAGGGAGAAACTGATTATTCAGATGTATGAGGAAACAATGACGGCTGTGCCCCTCCCACTTATCGCTAATCTATTAGCGTTTTTTTTCACCATTTCGATGATCCCAGCCCATGCAGAATTCTCATCCTCGCCATCTTCCATCCGTCTGTCTGTCTATCTGTCGGTCCTCCCTCCACCTATCTCCGCTGAACCGTTGCTGGGACAGCTCTTGAATTTGAACAGGTCATGCATGTGTCTCCAGAAGCCTATTTGATGTCGAGGTTAACAGTCCGATTTGGACCTCATTTTTTCTTTGGGTCTGAGGTCAGCCACGCCCACCTGTAAGGCACACTGAGGGGGTGTGTATCACTGAGCGTCATCTAGTCACAGTCAGACAACACCTCGTTAGTGCTGCGTTTGCTCAGTCCAGGCTTGTGGGTTAGACTGCAGAAAATCTTTTGGACAGGATACGTCCCCTCAGGGAGCGCTGTGTTTTGTTGCTGATAGTAGACTGTGTAAGAAATGTGTGGAGGCTTAGAGAGGTGAGTTAGCGATGAATGAGAGATGTGTGTAAGATTTAGAGGATTGGCTAAAGAGGATCAGAGCGCTGCGCCTTTATCCACATCTTCTAGATCTTGTGAAACAACCCGCTGTCTTGCTTGCAGCTCTGACGACCTGCTGAGACATATTTTTATTTAACAGCTGGAGTGACGCCTGAGCTAAACAATGCATCGAATGGCAGGATTTTAATTGGATCAGCGTGTCCTTTGACTGAGCGTTAGTCTGCGTTCGAGCTGCTTTACGATGCTGGAGAGGAAACTTATGTTTTTACGATGCCGACTGTCACCGCGAGCTCTGTGGGATCGCGCTGTGCTAACACGCTTCCTCGCCGCATGCAAACGCACTCCTCCAGCACATCAGACATCGATCACAACATTAACCCATTTATCTGCTTTCTGACCGCTGTTGGTCTGTTGGCCGCCCACAAATCAGATAATGCGCATAAGTATTATTAGATCGCCTGTCTGTTTGTATTGTTTCCTCGTTATTTAGGCGCGGCGGCTTCCTGAATCCGTCTCCCGAGAGGTGCGTCATTAGGATAATTTAGCGTGGGCTAATTGGCTCAACCATGAAGGTGGTGCCCGGGTCGTAGAGCGGGGCACAGGGTACGAGAGCGTGAAAAAGAACAAAATGGCGGCGACGGCTTTGTCCTGAGCGGAACGGCCATGGCGGTAATGTGGGTTACTGAAGGCCTGCAGGTTGCAGAGCTCTCCTGCCTTGTAGCTGCGGTTTCTGACCGCCGGGTGTGTTACGGTTAATGGGGGTGGAGTAACCGCATGTAGGCGGGGGCAGGCCGTAGGGCTGAGCTTAACAGGGTACAGACGCTGAGAGACTCCTGTCCTGTGACCCTGCTGGGGGTGTGTGTCCATGGCCTTATCTGCTGATGTAATTAGGAGTGTAACTGACTTGGGTTGCTTGGTGAGTCATCGCTGACGGTACTTTATCTGTGACCGAGATCACCTCAATCGGGCAATATCCTGCAGAGCAGTGCATTATGGGTACACACATCTACACGATGCAGCAGTACATATCTACTCAAGCCAGTGCATGTGTCGTGTTTGTATCTCGGGAACTTTTTTGGAATACTTTGCATGTGAATGAGCGCTGCGGTCCATGGGATGCCCTGATTTAATTGGAAATTGGGAGCGAAGAGTTTGATGTTTGCCCGGGACAATGATAACCACTGCGTTTATGCTACAAATGAACTTTGCCATACATAAAGAAGCATACAAACCTAAACATATCGTAAGTACAGTAAGATAAAGACACACCGATGGGTTGTTTGGACAAGGTGAACAAATGCAGATGCCTCTGTCATTTTACTGGCATAAGTTGGGCCCCCTCGTCCCCTTAAAGGCCGAAGGGTCACTGCAGATCAGTGCAGAGTTACTCTGCGTGAATCACCTTTATATCCTGTGATGAAGCTCCTCCCATAATGGGAGGGGCCTATTCCAGTATGATAATGGCCCAAACAAACCCCTCGGGGCACCATGCGGTCACTGAATGCTTCTATGGACATGCGTATGATCCTGAGCAAACGTCTCCACCTTCTCAGTCACCTGAGCTCAAACCCACTGAACTCATGTGGAAGATTCTGGAACAGTGTATTACACTGTGCTCTCAGTCTCAGGGAATATCTTGGGAAGGTGCTCCATCTCTCCTGCTCACTTTTACACTTGTAGGCCAAAGTGTGTTCAGCTGATCTGGCAGCATATGGAGACCCAACACCTTCATTTCCCCATTAATTCCTCTCCCGTTTGTATATCTGCACCCATAAAAACACAAAACAACGCGTTTCCTGCTGTCACACATCTACTCTTCAGGGTTTTATCGGATGAAAGAACACTTTTTCGTTTGTTCGTCTGAGCGAATGGTCCTTCAGTCCTTCTGAAGCGTGTGTGAAGTGTGTGTCTTCGTTGTGCTCTCGTCCCCACAGGAGAGGAGTGTGTGTGGCTCTGCGTTGTTGGAGACACAGTCCAGCTCTGCTTTTGGTGTGCCGTTTCATTCGTCTTCTCCATAATGAGCAGCAGCAGGTTTAATTACGGCCGGTGTGGTCGCGGCTGAAGGGTTTTGGCTGTGAGCAGCGGGATTGGCGGGTCAGGATTGGACTCTGCGGGCCCTGCTTTGGGCTGTCTGTGTGCAAGGTGTGTGTTTGTGATCAGGGCGAGAGGGAACTGCTTTTCTGACACGGTGGAACGGCTGGCAGTATTGGGCGCCACACCAGACCTTCAGTCCACCATCTCGAGTGTCGGGACGCGGTGTTAGGGGGTTTGGGGGGGCGGGGGTTGGACTATAGATGTGCGGATAAAGACAGGGTCTGGGCAGGACAGGAATGATGTCATCAGTGTGGGAGCGGGACTCACATTTTGAGGCCACCGGCGACCTCACCCAAGTTCATCTGTCTACATCCTAATGATTCGCAGTTTTGTCATTGCATGTCATATCATTATATGTGATCGGTCATGTTTGTTGGTTTATGTTTGTTCGTTGGAGAGGACGCTGTTGCATGAGTTTTATCTGGGGTGGATCTTGGCCTGACTTTGAGGCGATCACATCCTCAGAGTGACCTGGTTCCGGACCTGGATCCAAGATTTCTGTAGAATAATTCTTCACTATTGTGAGGCGAGGCAAAATCTGACATTTTGAGTGACATCATCACAAATAATTTAGGATTTGAAATGAGAGAAATTGTGTCGCATTATTTCAGTGGCGTCAGTGAACTGTCACTAACTGCTGTTAATGAACGGGGATCATTCGGCGCTGGCGGAGGTTCACTGTCTTGGATTGCTCTCATTGGCCTCTGCGTTCGCTTCAGTTGCTTGTCTGTTTCCTAGAAACGAACTAACCTGAAGGACATGCCGAAGCTGAGAACACCTGCTGCATCACTGCAGCGCTTCTGACCGCGGGCAGTGTGTGGAAGTGTGTGTTTCTGAGCGTGTGCATCGCCCAAGTCCGTCACCTTGTAACTGTACCAGGCTTCCTGCAAAATATCACTGTTGCCAACTACTGCAGCCCAAGAGGAAAAAACACCTGTGAGCTGTGCGTTATTGGCACCCAAAGAACAGCCACTGAAACATGATTTGTTGTGCATGTTATGTGTCAGGGCTTTGTTTTTATGTGTAACATACGGCGACTACAAACACACAGGCCCAGTATAGTTTGAGCTTAACATGGAGTACTGTGCTGATAAGATGCTAATGTGGAAAATAGTGCTGCTAGCATCTCTCTCTCGGTCTGGCTATCAGTGGAAAATGTTTCGCCCGCAGGACAGCTGTGCAGGGCTTATGAACAGCTGCTGACATAAAGCAGCTCATTGCTCACGCACATACACACACAAACACACACACACAGGTGGGAACACATCAGTGACTGGTTAGAGCGCTCTGCTCGCCGGTCTATAGAGACAGGCGAGCGCGCGAATGTGTGTGTGCTTGTTGCGCGCGCATGCGCGAGTGTCTGTGGCTGCGTTTGAAACTCACTTCAGTTTGGGTACAGCAGTGCTGTCCACACAGCTGCAGCTCAGCTAAAACTCCATCATCACACAAACACACCCCCCTGTAGCTGATAACAAAAGGTGAGAATCACGCCTAACACTTTAAGGTTAACTCAAAATAAAGTTAAAAATAAACTTAAAACTTTTGGTGGAGCACTAATGCCTCCCAGTCAGTGGATGTGCATTTAAATGGTTTTTATAACTGGGGTTCATCAATTTTTCAAGAGCGCACAGTCCAAAAATGAGAGCGCTGTGGAGCTCTGTGTGCGACAGTGTCCGTCAGGATAAGTTTGTGTAAAATACTGTTCCCCGTGAAAGTGCCGGGTGTGTGAACTGTGGCTCATAGGGAGAGGTGTGAACTGGTGTGTGTGTGTGAGTGACATGTTGGTCTATATTCGCCTGTTTTATGTGCTGATAACTCAGTCATGTTCCCGCTCACCTGTGTTAACAGGACGAGGGAGATTCTAGCTGTTTGTGTGCACTTACAGGCACCCATACAGTCAAGGATATTCCTGCTGAGTCATCATCATTTTACATCCCCGGTGCAGACGATTCAAAACTGTTCCCATGTGGAAACACTGATAATAATATTATTCCGCGTGGCGTCCTCGGCCTGAGTGGACGCTGGGACTCGTTTCCGTGACGCCAGTGTTGCCATGCCAGCGGCGCAGGTCCAGGTGTGAGCGGTTCCCTAACTCGCCCCGAATGCAGCAGGAGAGAGAGGTTTTGCTCATTTGAGTGCGGAACAGAGATGCCAGCGCCCCTATATCAGAGCGTCTGTGCAGCCAATGGCAGGGCACGCTGCCCAGACAGGCTTCCCGCCAACACTCGCCACTCCAGGCCGAGATCGCTGAGCCTTACAGGTGCCCCGATACCCTCTGTGACATGATGCCAGCTCAGCCTGAATATGAGAACATGCCGGGGGTACTGCAGAATGACAGCGCGTGCACTCACACACACACACGCACACACACACACATACACACATGCGCGCACACACACACACACACACGCGCGCACATACCCGCGCACACACACACACACACACACACGCACACACGCATACACACGCATACACACACTCTTATTCTTTGCTGCTCAATCGCACACACTCACACTCTCACTTACGCCCTCCTTCTCCCACATTTTAACAAACACTCAGTGGAGCTGCTACAACTATTCGATTAATCTACTTTTCGATCGACTGGAAATGTTTGCCAACAATTCAGATAATCGATTAATCGTTTGTCATTTTTCCTAGCAAAAACATGAAATATTTGCTGGTTCCCCCCTCTTAAGTGTAAAGATTTGCTGCGTTTCTTTGTCTCTTGTGGTGGGAAGAGGCTTTGGGATGTTAGCCACACAAAAGGGGCGATTAGAAAACGTCACTTTGGGGTTCAGAAAATTTTGAAAACTCATTGCGCTAATCATGACTACACAGCGCCACCCGTTAGCCTGTGTGTGCGACGCAACCCCTGCACCACCCGTTAGCCTGTGTGCGCGACCCAACCCCTGCACCACCCGTTAGCCTGTGTGCGCGACCCAACCCCTGCACCACCTGTTAGCCTGTGTGCGCGACCCAACCCCTGCACCACCCGTTAGCCTGTGTGCGCGACCCAACCCCTGCACCACCCGTTAGCCTGTGTGCGCGACCCAACCCCTGCACCACCCGTTAGCCTGTGTGCACGACCCAACCCCTGCACCACCCGTTAGCCTGTGTGCGCGACCCAACCCCTGCACCACCCGTTAGCCTGTGTGCGCGACCCAACCCCTGCACCACCCGTTAGCCTGTGTGCGCGACCCAACCCCTGCACCACCCGTTAGCCTGCTCTCTCTGCAGCTATGGCCACTAAATTCCCCTTCCCCTGCCTCCAGACTGTTGGTAGGGGCATGTCAGGTGCTCCCATAGGCCTAATGGCAACCATTAACATTGGCCTCCTAGCAACCATTAGCATTAGCCTCATAGCAACCATTAGCATCATAGCGATCATTAGCATCAGCCTCAGCACAACCTTTAGCATTGGCCTTGTAGCTGCCATTAGTATTTGCCTCATAGCAACCATGAGCATTAGCCTCATAGTAACCATTAGCATACATTTTATTCATTTTGGATAGTGTAATAATTCTGCAAAAGCTTGCTCCGCCCCTTGCTTGCCAGAGAAACTTAATAGAAATCAGTAGGGATCTTTATCAAGTTGTTTATTTCAAAATCTCAGTTTTGGTAACTTCCACGAACGGCGTGGATGATTCATGTTGAGTCAGACAGTTGCTTCTTGCTAGCTTGTGAGTCATGAGTCATGCTTCTCTTATGATAAAAAATACTAAACCCAGCACCTGTAAGACCCGTAAATAAGGAGTGAGAGGGTTCGATATTAGTGATATCACTGGTGGAGGGATTAGCTGTCGGGTGTGTTTTAGGAGAATAGTCTCTTCGTAGCCGAATACCCTCTTGGCCGCAGATCATCATCTTAAGGAGTCCCTGATCTCTGTAAGACAGGAGCGAGTGATTCCTTTGGCAGCTGGTGTAATTTATTACATCCCGTGTTTGAAATGCACCTGTGGATGCTGTGTGGCGCAGACACCCCGTGAGCAGATTGCGTGGCTTGAAGCCGGTCGCCGACTGTATCCCGTATCTGTGTACCCGCAGTGAGCAGAAACACGAGTCACGATTAAACAGTCGGAAATCAAACCGCATCTGCATTTGAGCCGCCGGGTCACCCAGGTTATTAATCACTTCCTCTGGGCCTCGCCGCCGGGATGCCCAAGAGCGGATTTCTAGATTCTTCTGAACACTTCCTGCTCACCGCGACAGGGTTCACATCACCTGCTGCAGTTTTTATCCATGTCTCCAGGCAAAGAGGCCGGCGCTGATGAGAATTTTACATTCATTTGTTTATTGTTTACGGCACCTCCTGTTTAGTTAAACCCTGGCCGCCATTTTGTCTGCTGCCGATGCTGAAAAACTTTCTCATAAACTTTAGACTGAACTCTCCCTCCCTAAACTTTTGTCATGATGCAGAAACAGTATAAGCTCTGACCTTTCAGAACCACATGTTTATTAAAAGAGGGCATTCCCATAGCCATCAGCTGAGGTGGGCCTGTGGGTACATCTCAGGAGTTTAGACTTGTCCTGTTCCCCTCTCTCTCTCTCTCTCTCTATGCCCGGGGAGCTGGAGCCCAGTAAAGTATTGGGGAGTTTAGACGGGCAGCGTAAAAGCTCTCATGTTCATCTCTCTCTCTCTGTACCCGAGGAGCACAGCAGGAGCACAGTAAAGTATTGGGGAGTTTAGACGGGCAGCGTAAAAGCTCTCGTGTTCCTCTCTCTCTGTCTGTACCCGAGGAGCACAGTAAAGTATTTGTGCAGCGGCAGCTGGTGTAAAGTGCTGTGGAAAGGGACACCGGGGTTACTGAGGAACAGTGGGGTCAGTGACACGTCGCGTGTCTTTCAGTAAACAACACCGTCTGGTGTGGGAACTACAGTGCAGCTGAGAGAGCGGAGGAGAGAGAGGGAGAGCTGAAGAGAAGAGTGGACAGAGAGAGAGCATAGAGGGAGAGATGACAGTGGAGCAGACAGATGGGTGTTATGAGAGAAAGGTGGAGGAAGAAGGAAAGAGGGGAGAGATGGAAAGGAGGATGAGTCAGGAGGGGTGAGGATAAGTGTGTTGGGGGGGGGCTGTTAGGCCCTGTATGAATATGTTTGAATACTTTTCTTAATCTTCCTTTTTCATCTTTAAATTTAGGCCCATCTCAGCCCTGTTACTACAGATTGTGGTGTGTGTGTGTGCGTGTGTGTGTGTGTTCGTCGCATGCTTGTGTGTGTGTGTTCAGCATTGTATGAGTATAGTGTGTGTGTGTGTGCGTGCGCGGGTGCGTCTGGCTCGCAGTGTAAATTCATCATAAAACGAGGTTTGTTGAGAAAGCAGGCTCCCGGTGCATCAATAAATCTCCATGGCGGAATGAGAGAAATAATTCATAGATGAGGTGTGTTGCTAAATTTGAGCCTTGGCTAAAAATGAAAATCAGATTGGGCCGAGATGTGATGTAGTAATCCTGGGCATTTTTATGCGCCTGCTTTATTGCAGCAGAAAAAAGGGCGTTAGGGGAGCTGAGTGCTGTAAAAGGAAGATTAACTGGAGCCTGTGCTGGGAATATTGGCCAAACGAGCATCGGCCCGGGTCACTTCCACTGAAATTTACTGCTTCACTCCACTCACATCTCAGAGGGAAATGGGAACTTGAAAAAAAGAGCGTAGAATAACAGAAATTGGAGTTTTATTGGGTTTGCTGCACCTTGAATCAGAGCTGTACCGGTGGTGGCTCCCCTAATTTGCTTGCATCATGAGGTCTCATCACAGCGTACGATAACGTGGGCATTTAGATACGTGACTCTTGACTTTGCACCGGTGATGAATAAGGCCAGGGTGTGTCTGACGTCTCTCAGTGCCTCTCCTACAGGGGTCGCATCCATGCGGATGATTATGGGTTGTGAGTTTATGGTGACGCACTCGTCCAGCTCAACCCTACAGTCCAAACGCTGTCCCCTGTCCCTGAGCTGCGGTGTCGCTCCGTGGAACTACATCCTGCTCCGTGAGCCGACCGGATTGGCTTATTTATGTTTTACATTACAGCCTAAAGCGCTACTCAGATAAACTTCATTCGGGTCATCCTTGTGCAGGTTTGCAGTGCGGCGGATCCTGACTCGACACAAGGTGGAATATAAGAGGACTTTGGGTCGCTGCAGGGGGATCGGGGGGGAGGTGTCGGGACGGTCTCGCTCCGGAGAGCACCAGCGCACAGCCAGGGCTCTGATCCAAACCCTCCATCAGCCCTGACGTGTGTGTTTGTGTTCTGCAGCGCTGGACTGGAGCCTGTCACTGACACCACACTTACTCTATTACACACAACACCCTCCTTTTCACAGGCCTACTCCTCTATTACTCTCCGCTTATCTCTGTTTCTCTCCCCCCGCTTTCTATTTCTCTCTCCGTCCATCTGTTTTCCTCGCAATTCAATTCACTTCACGAGGCTTCATTGGCATGACTGCACACAATACAACGTAGCCAAAGCATATTAGCACAAACAGTACAAGAGCAGAACATATGAATAAATGATATACAATAACTATACAAATCTCTCTCTCTCACTTTTTCGCCCATTGTCTCTGTGTCTGTAGTTCTTTCTCATCTCAGAGTTCACCTCTCACTCATCCCGTCGTCTCTCCATGTGTTTACTCCACACTTCCATCCTCTTCTGTTTATTATATTCAATCTCATTCGCTGACTCTGTTTCTCCTGCTTTGACATGATTTGTTTTGGCTTAATGTTCCCCTGTTGGTGACGGGTCTTTAATTCTACTTCCCCCGTCTTCCTGTCTCAGGTGTTTTTCTCAAATTTGATTGGCTGGTCATTGATTTTTGGCCAGAGAAGGGCTGTGACGTGTATCAGCGCTGAGCCGTTTCGCAGCCCGGCAGCTCTTGCCTGGCCGTTACTTGTCCGGTTTAATCCGGTCTGGCCGTGGTAATAAGAGTGCACAGGCTCTTATCGAGAGCGCAGAGTTTGCATCTGTGACTGGCTGCTGAATGGCGGAGAGCTGTGGAGGTGGCAGGTCCTTTTTAAACCGGCTGAATCGAGGCACCGCTGTTCCCTCTGTCTGCCCGCTGATTTAGGCAGCCTGTCTGGCTCTGCCGTTCGGATCTTCATCAACCGCGATTTACGCCGCAGCCGAAACGCAGCCTGAATCTTTTATCGCATCGCAATATTTCATCAACGGCCAAGTCATCATTGGCATATAAATATTGTTGATGCAGGCTGAAGTGTAGAAACAGCCAGGTATTGTGTGGTACGGTGCTGTAGGCAGGTATCACACGTAAGAGACAAACTGGACCTTGCAGAAGCGCTGAAGTCTTTCCAGAGCAAAGAGAGATCAGCTAATGAGCTACCTTTAGCAGATTAGCCCAAATGAATGACCTTATTTGTGAAAGGCCTGTGATTGTTCTCTGGCCTTCCGTACACTGTCACAAACATGAGTCCACAGGTCTGCATGCCTCAGGACCTTCAATTCCCCATACTGAACAGTTATGAGTACACCATACTGAACAGTAATGAGTAAACCATACTGAACCGTTATGAGAACACCATACTGAACAGTTATGAGAACACCATACTGAACAGTAAAGAGTACACCATACTGAACAGTAATGAGTACACCATACTGAACAGTTATGAGTAAACCATACTGAACCGTTATGAGAACACCATACTGAACAGTTATGAGTACACCATACTGAACAGTTATGAGAACACCATACTGAACAGTTCTGAGAACACCATACTGAACAGTTATGAGTAAACCATACTGAACAGTTATGAGTAAACCATACTGAACAGTTATGAGTACACCATACTGAACAGTTATGAGCACACCATACTGAACAGTAAAGAGTACACCATACTGAACAGTTATGAGTAGACCATACTGAACAGTTATGAGAACACCATACTGAACAGTTCTGAGAACACCATACTGCACAGTTATGAGTAAACCATACTGAACAGTTATGAGGTCACCATACTGAACAGTTATGAGTAAACCATACTGAACAGTTATGAGCACACCATACTGAACAGTTATGAGTACACCATACTGAACAGTTCTGAGTACACCATACTGAACAGTTATGTGGTCCCCATACTGAACAGTTATGAGGTCCCCATACTGAACAGTTCTGAGAACACCATACTGAACAGTTATGAAGTCCCCATACTGAACAGTTATGAGAACACCATACTGAACAGTTATGAGTAAACCATACTGAACAGTTATGAGTACACCATACTGAAAAGTTATGAGGTCCCCATACTGAACAGTTCTGAGAACACCACACTGAACAGTTATGAGGTCCCCATACTGAACAGTTATGAGAACACCATACTGAACAGTTATGAGTAAACCATACTGAACCGTTATGAGTACACCATACTGAACAGTTATGAGTAAACCATACTGAACCGTTATGAGAACACCATACTGAACAGTTATGAGTACACCATACTGAACAGTTATGAGAACACCATACTGAACAGTTCTGAGAACACCATACTGAACAGTTATGAGTAAACCATACTGAACAGTTATGAGTAAACCATACTGAACAGTTATGAGTACACCATACTGAACAGTTATGAGCACACCATACTGAACAGTAAAGAGTACACCATACTGAACAGTTATGAGTAGACCATACTGAACAGTTATGAGAACACCATACTGAACAGTTCTGAGAACACCATACTGCACAGTTATGAGTAAACCATACTGAACAGTTATGAGGTCACCATACTGAACAGTTATGAGTAAACCATACTGAACAGTTATGAGCACACCATACTGAACAGTTATGAGTACACCATACTGAACAGTTCTGAGTACACCATACTGAACAGTTATGTGGTCCCCATACTGAACAGTTATGAGGTCCCCATACTGAACAGTTCTGAGAACACCATACTGAACAGTTATGAAGTCCCCATACTGAACAGTTATGAGAACACCATACTGAACAGTTATGAGTAAACCATACTGAACAGTTATGAGTACACCATACTGAAAAGTTATGAGTAAACCATACTGAACAGTTATGAGTAAACCATACTGAACAGTTATGAGTACACCATACTGAACAGTTATGAGCACACCATACTGAACAGTAAAGAGTACACCATACTGAACAGTTATGAGTAGACCATACTGAACAGTTATGAGAACACCATACTGAACAGTTCTGAGAACACCATACTGCACAGTTATGAGTAAACCATACTGAACAGTTATGAGGTCACCATACTGAACAGTTATGAGTAAACCATACTGAACAGTTATGAGCACACCATACTGAACAGTTATGAGTACACCATACTGAACAGTTCTGAGTACACCATACTGAACAGTTATGTGGTCCCCATACTGAACAGTTATGAGGTCCCCATACTGAACAGTTCTGAGAACACCATACTGAACAGTTATGAAGTCCCCATACTGAACAGTTATGAGAACACCATACTGAACAGTTATGAGTAAACCATACTGAACAGTTATGAGTACACCATACTGAAAAGTTATGAGGTCCCCATACTGAACAGTTCTGAGAACACCACACTGAACAGTTATGAGGTCCCCATACTGAACAGTTATGAGAACACCATACTGAACAGTTATGAGTAAACCATACTGAACAGTTATGAGTACACCATACTGAACCGTTATGAGTTCACCATACTGAACAGTTATGAGTTCACCATACTGAACCGTTATAAGTTCACCATACTGAACAGTAATGAGTACACCATACTGAACAGTTATGAGTACACCATACTGAACAGTAATGAGTACACCATACTGAACCGTTATGAGTTCACCATACTGAACCGTTATGAGTTCACCATACTGAACAGTAATGAGTACACCAAACTGAACAGTTATGTTCAATCGAACTTCTTTCTGGCCTTTTCTAGCACTTTTCATCCGTCAGATATTTCGTCGGCCGCAGAATTTTGCTGTTGGCCGACTTCATTTCTGCATCCACCTTGCATATTTGCTTTCGCGTGACATCATTTTTTAGCTCGCCGGGACGAATGTCCGGAAAGCTATTGTCGTACCCCGGCGTCCGCGTCCGCGTCCGTCCGCGTGAAGAAAAACTTTAACCTTGCCCCGGCAAACTTTGTTGTCTTTCTGACAACTCTTGTTCATACTTGTGATTCACTAATGAGGTGTTTCAAATGGCACGGGAAGTTTTTGCGGGTCACAAAAACTATTTTCACTTTCAATACTCGGGGGATCGCAAGTGTTCTCTGAGAAAAAAAAAATTATTCTAGTTTGTTTTGGTCATATCTATTAAATTATATTTTAAAAAGAATGCATTGGTTACCTTTAATATGGCTAAATGTGATATTTCTGAGTGGTCAATTTCTAATGGTTTTAAAGTTATAAGTATGTATATCATATAAGATGAAGAGGCCAATACTAAAGATTATCTGCGAGAAAAGATTTCCTGGACAGAAAAAGACATCACCTGATCGTACTGTACAGTGTGATACTGCACTCTGTTCACACGATGAAATGACTGTGTATCATTCAGGAATCAGGAGACGCTTCCCGAAGGCGATGAGCGGGGTGATATAACACTGGCCTGCTATATCTGCAGCGTCCCCCCCGGTGCTTATAAATCTGGTGTCCTGAACACGGATAAAGACGGAAGATGAGAGGGGGAGGAACGTATCCCCGAATGTTATCGCTCTCCCGCAGGGATTTCCCTCATCCTGGGAACAGTCTAAAAATGAAATACGCATTCAAATGCTTCGTAAATCTGGGTAATTATCTGGATTTCCGGAGATACATGTAGGTGTAGTGGAAAATTGAAACAAAACTTTACTCCCGTGAGAGCTACGCTATTGCATTATTTGTGAGTTGCCAGCAAGTGTCTAGTAATTACTGGGCTCCAGTGTTTTTCCGGGGAGCTGGTTAGCACTGAGGCGTTATTTGCGGTTTGTTCCACAGCAACATGTTGCTCTGCGTGAAAATGCTCATTTGAATCAGTCATGTTTGCAGTTTTTTTTCTCGCCTGCTTTGTACGGCTCATGTTTCTCTAAGGTGCCAGTATTTGTGTCGTACAAAGAAGCGATGCAGGAAAAGACATGCGCCGGATTGCTGTTGATTTAAAATCCAGAAATGCATTGCAATAGGAATGCGGTTTGTTCATTAGAATTAATGCTTTGGTTTCATTGTTTTTTGATTATTATGGATTCATGCTGCAGCCCCCACAGACCCACCATGTTAAGACAATAACTTTAACAGTTTTTATTTCATTCATTAAATATTTAGTTTGGACATTAAAACTGTTAAGAGGGAGAACTCCTTCAAGTTTGGTTGTTTTGACCAGAATTTCAGTAAAAGAGCATCATATTGTCACATTTGACTGAATGGAGCATCAAGGATGGTGGAACTCAGGGACACACAGCTTCTGTTGGTCTCGGCTGTATTGTGCGAAATGCAATATTTCTGCTATCGAGAGAGTTTGATCACTTGTCACAGAGTCGCAGTGGGGAATCAACACCAAGTCCTCAGCAGGTAATGGGGTCGGACAGCAATATGTAACAAACTGAGGCAGCATTCTGTTGCAAACATGCTCTCTGTAACGCACTGTGGCCACACTTTGTAACACTGGCAATGAGACAACACCCAAAGGCTTGCAATGGCATTCAGTAACACTGACACTGCAAAAGCATTCGGTAACACTGTTACACACAGACAGCATTGTTTAACATTCCAAAGCAAGCTGAAACGGCACATTGTAACACAGAGATACCATTCGAAAACACTCTGTAACACAATGAGACAGCACTTTGTAACACTGTAACACAGTGAGACAGCACTCTGTAACACTAACTCACAGAGACAGCACTCTGTAACACTCTACCTCACAGAGACAGCACTCTGTAACACTCTAACTCACAGAGACAGCACTCCGTAACACAATGAGACAGCACTTTGTAACACTCTAACTCACTGAGACAGCACTCTGACTCAAAGACAGCACTCTGTTACACATTGGTATTGGTACAGATAAAGAACCCATAGCTGCATGGAGCACAAGATAAACACGGGCAGCTCTGTGTCCAGATCCCCTCTCCTTCTCTCCAGCAGGGGGAAGTAGCCGGTGTAGCGCAGTGTAGATGCACAGTGTGGACTTTCACACTGCAGCTGCACTGGGGATCTGAGGGATTGGTGGGGTCTGATTGATATTCTGTCACCTGTTATTGTTATCCCGTCCCCTGTCGTTATAGCAAATTACCGGCGCATGCAGGTGTGCGTTTGGCAGTGGAGCGCGTTGGGTGTGCGTGCGGAACGCTCCGGCAGTTAGTCTACTGTGAGCTCCATCGCCCCTACGGTTTTTATCTCCTTATCTGTCCGTTATTTGCTCGGTTCTCTGTTTGTTTGGAGTAACCTCCCCCACACACACACACTCGAGAGCAGTACTTCTGCTAACTGAATCACGACCCCAGTGTGTGAGCTGATGTACGGTGGCAGCTGCAGGTCTGAAGTAAACCTGAGAGCTGCAGCTGAAAGGCTCGTTTTTCCCTGCTGCAAGGCATTGTGGGGGCCCGCCCTATAAACGCTAATGTCTCCGTCTGAGCAAATGAAGTGACTCCATTGGTCAGTCCTTAGCGGTGAAGTTACACTATTGGTTGGTTGAGCATTTGAGTTCCCAAAATTGACCATTGGGCTTCCAAAATGAATAGCCTGAGCCGAGCCATATGCTTGGTTTTTTTTCTGGAGAATTTCAAGTAAGATCTCATTTCTGAATCATCATTCCTGTTGCAGCCAGACACTTGGTTTTTCAGCGACCCCATTCCTGTGCTCAAGCTCTCTGTTTCCTGTTTTTGGCCCGTCTGTTTGTTTTTGTCTCATATTCAGATGAGACAGCTCCCCTGGAGTACCTGTATGGAAGTCCAGAATCTCCCATCTGCTCCGGTAAACCGGAGGAAAAGACGAATCTCTCCCTCTGCCCCTCGCCGCTCGTTTTCCCAGATAAAGGAAATCTTAGTCTGACACGCGCGACGCATTCCTGGGACCTGCTGAACTCAAACACATTCAGCATGTACAGCTGTTACAGTGATGTAAATGAAGGTTTCTGAATGGGTCTGAAATCCCATGACAAACCCCAGTGCAGGCTTGAGTGTCTTTGGTTTGTGACGGGCACCAATAATCAAATCGGATAAGAGGTCCCACTCAGTCGGCCAATGAGTAAACGGGTAATATAAAAGGGTGGGGTATTCTCACATGCATTAAAAACATATACTTATGAAAGATACAGGGTCTTATTCATGCCTGCCTACTTAGTGACTAAACCATTTACATAGCCATCTGTTATTTTAAAACAGTGTGTCTTTTCTAAGGTGGCTTTTGTGCAGAGCTTGCCACATATGCCTTATATATTCTCCTGATTCGCTCGTTTCTGCATTAGTCACCGAGGGTTAGGGAATTGAGGGTCTACAAATAAAATTACGGTAGTTTATTGTAATTGTGCGAGCAGAAAAAAAACCTCATTTCCGCATAAATTGTCCCGCAGCAGCAGAGGAGGCGTCTTTATTTAGTTGAAATGAGAAAAATCCACTCGTCATGCTTCCACTCGTGTTTCCTCATAAACCCTGCCGTAATTATTTCATCTTTTCTCCCTTCATGCGGACTTTAAGCCCCCCTCGGCGACAGGACGGGAGGGCAGAACGCAGTAATTTCTCAGGTTGGCTTGTTAAAGTAAGCCCACTAGTGTAATTACACGCTGGGACAAAACAAGGAACCGGCCGACGACACAAACCAAATTCAATTCAATTAGCGCAAATTACCTTTCTCTCTACTGCTCATTCTCCAGGGCGTACAGCCTGACGCGGGACAGTTTGGCTTCTGAGCGGGCTGGGAGGAGAGGGGGGAGGGGGGGGTCAGGGGGGCTGGCTGCCAGCAATTCTATTCAGGTTAGAGCGAACTGGCAAGAGAGAGGGAGCGGCCATTTTGTGCTGGAGTGGTAACTGGGGCTCCGCTGATGTTTCATCTTTGGCCATCGTTCAGATGTTCTCGCTCCATCTCTGGGCCAATCAGAGGAGGAGGTTTATGTTTCGTAATGAGCCACTGTGATGTCACTGTGATGTTCTCTCTGTATCTCTGAGCCAGTCAGAGGAGTTGCTTTGTGCGTCATAATGTACCAATGTGATATCATTATGATGGTCTTTCAGTCTCTGGGCCAATCAGAGGAGTCGCTTAATGCTTCATAATGTGTGTCTTATCCAGTCTTAATAGGACACTTGATTTCATTGGTTGCTATAAGTATTTTTTATTTTCAATGAACAGAATATCACTCTCTCTCACTCATGTTCTCTCTCTCTGTTCTGCACTCCCTCTCTCACGCTGTCAGACCGTTTTAAAGTGTGACTGTCACATGTGAATTCCACTCATTCTGGTGTGTCCCCTTGATTCGGTTTCCAGGAGCCATTCCACATGGTGGATCCATCCTGCCCTTTAGAGTAGAGGCTTATCTGCAGTGTCTCTGCGAACCTGCAGGCGCTGCTCAGAAGCAGTGCTGCTTGAGACCATATTTCACTGCAGGCGCCAATGATGCAATGGCCTGCAAGTGTTTACCCAGCAAATATCTTGTTAATCTGGTCTGTTGGCTATATATTTTTAAAAAATGTTGAGATGGAGGCTGAACACACTGCGGTTTATCGCGTGGGACGGCATGTGCACTTACCCTATCGCATTCCGGACAGGTCATTAGTGTCTGCTTGTCCGCCTGTTAGTGTGCACAGATAGAGCGGCTATGTGTTAGCCTGCTTAGCACATTATTAATGGCTCTGGGTGTGGCACTGTCGGTGTAAGGCTAACCCAGGGGAGCGAAAGCTCTGCTGTGCACTCGTGTCTCACTGGCAGTGACCTGGGCAGTGGGGTACCGCAGTGGGGTATCAGTGCGGCTGGTCTGAGGGCAGCACCTGGGGCTGTTCCTCGCACAGACCTGGAGGTCAGCTGTTCTCCACTGAATCACTGACGAGCTCTAGACCTCCCATAATCCAGTGCTCAGGGGCTCCCTCATTTCCTACAGGGGGCTCCACCCCCACAGAGAGGCTGCTGTCGCGGCGCTGCAGGTGTATGCAGGAGATGGGGCTGCACTGAAGAAGACCTGCCTGCTCATTTCGCCCTTCTGCCACTGATGTGACATTTCGAGCACTGGCCATATCTTTCACAGTTGAAGATCTTGGACAGATTTTGTTGGTGTGATGAGACTTCTGAAGCTGTTTACAGATTTGCCTGCAGTCTGGCAGAGGTCAACATCATGCGCCAAACAACGAAAGCCATACTGTGTATATAATGTAGGATCCCCAGCCAGACGGTGTGCCCGTATACGCCTTCCCGAGAAGACTGCTATCTATTTACTGCATGCATATTGTAGGCAACCCTAGTCTAAACGCTCCCCTCCTGAACACTGCCCTCGGAGCGCGTCCAGACCTGTTCCCGAACCGAGAACAATATGGCTGTCACTCTCCTCATTTTATCAGGACCTAACACAGCCAAAACAAGCATGTCTTGTCCTCGGGTAACCTGTTCCTTCACCCGTTTTTACCGGGCAAAGCCCTCATAGGACCATCAGCGTCTCAGCTGAAGCCAACCACTGATGGCCTTTGCAAAAGCCTCCGTAAATGAAAAAGAAAAACAGTCATGTCGGATTTTTTTAGAAATACTGTGGAAACACGGAAACCCCTGACATCTTCCGTCACACTCCCCTTGCCTGTGATACGGAGACACATTTCCAACTGAACCCCTCCCCTCCGCCCCCCGACACGTCCGATTGCAGACTCCCGCAGACCGTTTTAGCTCAGTTTTTACTTAGCGGATGCGAGGGTGCAAACTGCTCATTATCGCGCCGTCTTGCTCCTGTTTTTCTCAGCGGGGTTTCCGTGTTTAACCCGACTGATGTGTCGTCTCATCGTCTTCACGCGGCGCGGCGCCCCGGAATCCTGCTGGCGCCCGCGACCGCCGCCGTTCCTCCAAGGCAAGACTGCAGACAGGCGGATAAAGCTTTACAGGAAGGGAGCCAGCGAGGAGACGAGCAGTCCGTACAATTAATCTAAAATCGTACGGAGAGAATGATCGTAAAGAGGAACTGAGCAGCCCCAGTAATTCATCTAAAATAAAAGAGTGTTTGTGGTGTGTGTGCGCGCGCGTGTGTGTCTGTGTGTGTTTGTGCTGGGGTTGGTGGTGTGTGTGTGTGTGTGTGTTTTTTTGCTTGGATTGGTGGTGTGTGTGTGTGTGTGCGCTGGGGTTGGTGGTGTGTGTGTGTGTGTGTGTGTGTGCTGGGGTTGGTGGTGTGTGTTTGTGTGTGTGCGCGCGCGTGTGTGTGTGTATGTGTGTGTGTGTTTGTGCTGGGGTTGGTGGTGCGTGTGTGTGTGTGTGTGTGTGTGTGTATGTGTGCGCTGGGGTTGGTGGTGTGCGTGTGCGCGTGTGTGTGTGTGTGTGTGTGTGTTTGTGCTGGTGTTGGTGGTGTGTGTGTGTGTGTGTATGTGTGCGCTGGGGTTGGTGGTGTGCGTGTGCGCGCGTGTGTGTGTGTGTGTGTGTGTGTGTGTTTGTGCTGGGGTTGGTGGTGTGTGTGTGTGTGTATGTGTGTGCTGGGGTTGGTGGTGCGTGTGCGTGTGCGTGTGCGTGTGTGTGTGTGTGTGTGTGTGTGTGTGTGCGCTGGGGTTGGCGGTGATAGCGTTTATCTCCTGTGGTGTGTCCCCAGTGAGTTTCTTCTCTATAAAGGTCATGCGAGATAAAAGCCCACTATCCTGATGCTTGAAGGTCGGTCCACGACACGTGACACCAACCGCCACCAGTAAACAAACAAATGAGACCCAGGTCGCCTTTACCAAGGCAGTTTGATCCGGGCACACAAACCGCAGGCTATCGAGAAACAAAAGAGCCGCAGCTCTCGGCATTTCGCTGATATCAATCAGTTGCTCCATTTTGACAAGTGGAATCTTTTGCTTGTTCCAGACATAGCGTGCGACAGACCGCAACTGAAAAAAATGACACCATGAGTGAGAGCACTCGTGAAAAAATTTCTCCCCCGTTTTATTTTTTAGTTACTTGTAAAACATATGCTGAAATGTTGTGTTTTTATACATTAAAGCAAATGTACACGTCCCATTTCTCGCAAGAACGTCTCTCTGTTCATGCCGGTTACAGCCGAGGGGGTCAGTGATTGGCAGGTCAATTTGGTTCTATCCACTGAGGTACTAATGAAAGCCCGCTCGACCATCACTGCTGTCAGCATACGTTATGCGTGCAGACCTGTGCAGCCGTTTGTGGGCTGGCCATTTTACTGAGTGACAGCAGTGATGTAATCAGCACCACGAGGTGCAGGTGTTTTCAGTTTGTGATGCCATGGGATGTGGACCATTTCAGCTGTGCTCTGTCGCTGGTGTTCCCCCTCTGCCATGCACAAAACACTTCGCTCTAACACTGACACTGTGAAATGAAAAAGCCAAGCCCTGCAGGGGCCTTCATTACACAATAATTATATAGCAGTCATGATACGAGTGAGTCAGGTATGGGTTTGTCTTTAACATTCCGCTGTGCAACTGAGAACAATTTTGACAGATTTTTATAATCAAAATGATTCCAGAGCATTAAAAAATATGAGCTAAATTGGTGCACATTCGTTTGTATTTTTAGATTCAGCAGTTCATGTATTTCACGGCAACAGTTCCTTAAAAAGCAAATGACCCAGAAGAGCTGAATTCACGTCGCACTCAAACACGTAGTAAGATCTGAGCGATAAAATGTCATTGAAGTTTATTAATACCTGTGCATAATGCTAGTGTGACTATTTCCTGCCAGTGGCAGTCAGGATACTTGAATTTAAACAAGAATCACTCAGTTAAGGAGTAGATCATAGTCTTTTTTTACAGCAAGTTGTATTATACCTTTGTTATTCTTTGACTGAGCTGTTCACAGTTGGGAAATATAAATGAGTCAGCAGTAATCTTTGCTGAGAGGAGCTGATTGCAGAACAGAGGGCTGTGTGAATCTTGTACTTAGCCGGGTACTGTATGAGGTGATGTGTCTGATTGCTCAAGCTGTCGCGAGGCCTGCGGTCGCAAAACGAAGAACGCACACTCGCACGCCGCACGCGTACACACTGGCTTGTGTGCACAATATGATTGAGACTCCAGGCCGTAGCCTCTGTTTGGATCTGGGCGGTGCTGTGCTGACAGACTGTGGGAATATAATGGACGTGGTTTTACTCCGCCTCCCTGGTCTGAATGGAGAATGGATTAATTATGCTAACTAGGCGAACAGCAGCTGCTGTGGGAGACATGGGCCGCAGGGGGTCACGAGAGGGACCAGACTGTAGCAGGGCTTCGACAGAAGAGCCTGTCTTACACACCCAAGGACATGTCGTGGATCTGCTCATGCCCAGATGATGTGTTTCAGGAGAGGATGGTGCTGTGGGTTTCACCACAAAGCTCTGCTGCAGATGACGTGGAGGGGTTTTACCTTAGAGCTCTGCTGTGGGCGATATAGGGAGTCACCATAGAGCTCTGCTGTGGATGATGTAGGGTTTCACCATAGAGCTCTGCTGTGGATGATGTGTGGGTTTCACCATAGAGCTCTTCTGTGGTTGATGTGTAGGTTTCACCATAGAGCTCTGCTGTGGATGATGTCAGGATTTACCATAGAGCTCTGCTGTGGATGATGTTGGGGTTTCACCATAGAGCTCTGCTGTGGATGATGTGTGGGTTTCACCATAGAGCTCCGCTGTGGATGTTGTGGGGGATCCACCTGAGATTTCTGCTGTGGATGATGTGGGGGTTTCACCATAGAGCTCTGCTTTGGATGATGTGGCGGTTTCGATATAGAGCTTTGCTGTGGATGATGTTGGATTTTCACCATAGAGCTCTGATATGGATGATGTGGAGGATTCACCATTGAGCTCTGCTGTGGATGTTGTGGGGGATTACCATAGAGCTCTGCTGTTGATAATGTGTAGGTTTTACCATAGAGCTGTGCTGTGTATGATGTGGGGGATTCACCACTGAGCTCTGCTGTGGATGATGTTTGGGTTTTCGCCATGGAGCTCTGCTGTGGATTATGTGGGATTTCACCGTAAAGCTCTTCTGTGGATGATGTGTGGGTTTCACCATAGAGGTTTGCTCTGGATGAATTGGGGGTTTCACCATAGAGCTCTGCTGTGGATGATGTGGGGTTTCACCATAGAGCTCTGCTGTGGATGATGCGGGCCTTTTCTCATCGTGCTCTGCTGTAGATGATGTGTGGTCTCACCATAGACCTCTGCTGTGGATGATGTGTGGGTTTCACCATAGATTTCTGCTGCGGATGATGCCTGGGTTTCACGATAGAGCTCTGCTGCAGATGATGCGTGGGTTTTACCATAGAGCTTTGCTGCGGATGATGTGGGGGATTTACCATAGAGCTCTGCTGTGGATGATGTGGATGATGTGTGGTTTCACCATAGAGCTCTGCTGCGGATGATGCCTGGATTTCACCATAGAGCTCTGCTGCGGATGATGCATGGGTTTTACCATAGAGCTTTGCTGCGGATGATGTGGGGGATTTACCATCGAGCTCTGCTGTGGATGATGTGGGGTTTCACCATAGAGCTTTGCTGTAGATAAGTTACATCTGTGTCTCTCGCCTATGATATTGGGGTTGGACAGTTTAACTTTTTCCAATAAGCCCTCATATCATTCACACTGTATGTATTGTATGATTAAATCTTGAAGCCTTTATGCCATACCGCTCATTTTATTAGGAACTCTGTAAATACAGCTGAACAGGAGGTATTTTTGATCTCTACAATCCCCCCACTCTCTCTGACACACACACAGATGTACTCTCACTCAAGCACATATACGCAGACACACACATTCACACACCCCCCCTCTCTCTCACACACACACACACACACACACATACGCACACACACTGCTCACTTACACGTTCTGTAAAAAGATCCCGGTCGGGTATCGGATGAGATCCTGAGGTGCCTTAATGAGATCCCCCAGCCCATCAGTCAAACTGTCAAGTGGTTTAGTGTGGTATCATGGTAGCGTCATTCACCGAGCGGCCGAAGCGGTTTAGTGCGGCATCAAGGTAGCGTTGTTGACCGAGCAGCTGAAGCAGTTTAGTGAGGTATCATAGTAGCGTTGTTGACCGAGCGGCTGAAGCGGTTTAGTGCGGTATCATGGTAGCATCGTGGACCGAGCGGCTGAAGCGGTTTAGTGCGGTATCATGGTAGCGTCGTTGACCGAGCGGCTGAAGCGGTTTAGTGCGGTATCATGGTAGCATCGTGGACCGAGCGGCTGAAGCGGTTTAGTGCGGTATCATGGTAGCATCGTGGACCGAGCGGCTAAAGCGGTTTAGTGCGGTATCATGGTAGCATCGTGGACCGAGCGGCTGAAGCGGTTTAGTGCGGTATCATGGTAGCATTGTGGACCGAGCGGCTGAAGCGGTTTAGTGCGGTATCATGGTAGCATCGTGGACCGAGCGGCTAAAGCGGTTTAGTGCGGTATCATGGTAGCATCGTGGACCGAGCGGCTGAAGCGGTTTAGTGCGGTATCATGGTAGCATCGTGGACCGAGCGGCTAAAGCGGTTTAGTGCGGTATCATGGTAGCGTTGTTGACCGAGTTGACTCTCAGAACAGGGTGCAGCTCGTGTGCAGAGCATGACAGGCTCAGCAGGTATTAACATCAAATATAACCCCTGCATGAGTGCAAAACCAGAGCAATTCAGCATGACAATCGATGGACATAGAATTACCTTGTACTTACATTTTGTAAATTATAAATTATTCAGATTATTTTCTCGCACTGATGTTCGTCTAAAGCCCTTCCCTAGAAACCCTGCCCTGAGAATTAGAGGTGGACAATCCAGGTTCAGAAAGTAAAAGTCCTCCCCAGTATTTGGTTCCAACCTCCTGGATGTGCTACAAAACACAACCCTTCAGACCAGAGGTTGGACTAGTCAAGAAAATCAGTTGGTTGAGTTGATGGGTGGAAGTAAAACATGGTGGGACTTTTACTTTCTGACCCCTGGAATGTCCACCTCTGCTGACAATCCAGTAGTTTACAGCTGTTCTGAGAAAAATAAATCAATAAAAATACATTTAGCCGAAGCCAAAATGATGTGGCAAAAATGTTCGTGCAGCTCTGGATGGAAGGAAATAAAAGTCCCGCCATCGCATTAGATTTTTGGAACGATGCTAAGAGCAGTGTGTGCCGTAATCAGAGCTCGAGGCGCTATACATTGAAACATTCAAGAGTGTAAGTTTTCTTGGCCAGGCGGTGTCGATGGAGTGGATTTCCAAAATTTAATCTTGCAGCCCTAGAAGCTGCACCTTTGGTCCTGGGGTTGGCCTCGTACCCGAGTTTAGAGTTGCCTGGTGTTTGCTATTTGATCCGACCCAACGAGCAGAGAAACTGTAGAGCAGCTCTTCAAAGGCTAATGAATGATGCATCTACATTCTCCTCCGCTGGGAAAAGACTTCTTCACATAAACACAAGCTCTTTAAAAGGCCCTGCTGGAAAAAAAAACAGTTTTAAACAAACACCACTTCTTGTTCACAAGTTGTTCTGGTGTCTGTCGGGGGGTCATGCATATTTATGGGGCTCCTGTACTGTAAGCTGTACAAATCAGTGCATTATTATGCGATCTCTGGCTTTCTCTCTCACCCCCCCCCCCCCCCCCACTGCCCCTTCTCCCTCTCTATCTCTCTGTAAAGTAGGTTTTCACGTGACGAGATGCATCACTGAAATGTAAATTAAAGGCTTGTTTGTCTTCGCTCTCTTGTTTGGGAAATAATAGTTTTTGTTATTCATTAGACTTATTACCAAGGCCTAGTTTGTGGAAATAGGCTCTCTTCTGTAATTCTACATCATCTCACTTCCTTTGTTTTATCCGCCCCCTCCCCCACCTCTCTCTCTCTCCCCCTCTCTCTCTTACTCTGTGTCTCTCCCTCTCTGTCTCTCTCAATTTTCAATTCAATTCAGTAAGCTTTATTGGCATTCTTGTATTATATACAATATTGCCAAAGCATTTCTGGACAGACAGTATGGCTGGAGCGATTCTGAATCGATTCTTTCTTAAGGCGTAGTACCACCGCCTGCTGCCATGGGGCGAACATCCAAGCTTTCCCTTTTCCTTCATTAAACCCGACGTGTTCATGCTGCACTGTTCTATGGCCATTTAAATTTCAAAATGCATCAATCAAACATGCTGCCTTAATAAACAGCTCTGCTCATTCATCTTCGAGAGTAAACACATCCACCATTTGATTGCTAATCAAGCAAGTGAACTGGAACAGGTTACTTTTCTCAGAGTAGCCTAACTGGTTAACAGGAGACGATTCTGTAGTCCTTTACTTGGCTCCGTGCAGCATGTCGCCGAAAAATACTGATGTCAGTCAAGTTTTTCCCGGAAGCATTTCACCTGCCCTTTGATGTTTGGCGCTTTTGTTCAACCTGCGTCGGGGTTAATCAAGGAAAAGGCAAAGCTCGGATGTTCGCCCCATGGCAGCAGGCGGTGGTACTACGCCTTGAAAAAGCATCGCCCCAGCCCTATCGGACAGGTAATAAAACAGTGAGTGATGATATACATAGAATAATAATAAATAATTGATAATTAAATAAATAAAATGGATTTCATGATGACAATATTCATATTATCTAATATTTTCACAAGCATTTCTATGGGTGTATATTATTTTCATATTTACAGTATATCCCATGCATGTATTTGTGCGTGTGTGTGAATGCATGTGTGTGTGGGGTGTGTTTGAATGCATGCGTGTGTGTGTGTGTGTGTGTGTGTGTGTGTGTGTGTGTGTGCGCGTCTAGGTAGATACTGGACAGCAGGATCTGCCCTGTCTCCCTCTCGCAGGAGCATCTTTAATGTTGAGAGCTCGTTCCTCTCTTTGAAAAACTGGGATTTTGCAGCTTAATTTGTTAAAATAGGTGTTTCTTATTTCTTTGAATTTTTCACATTTTAGGAGGAAGTGCATCTCTGTCTCCCCCTCTCCTGTCGAGCAGTGACCGCATATTCTGTTCTCTTTTGGTTGCCATGATTTTTTGCGTTGTCCTTTTTCGATTCCCAACTGCTGGTCACTGAGCCTGTACTTGAGTCTCTCTCTCTCTCTCTCTCTCTCTCTCTCTCTGGCCGTGCCTGTGTGGAGTTTGCAGGAAGTAGGGGACCGATACACACAGGAAGTGAATCTGAACAGGGGGTTGATCAGATATTGGTAGGATGTTCCAAGTATCTTGATATACGTGTGTTAATGTGAATTGACTGGCTTGTAATTCTGCTCAATGAAGGATGCATGCTGGATTGTGATTGGACCACATCACCTTCCGGAGCTAACTTTGATCACTCAAATTACAAATGCTTGGATTCATGAGTATTCCACAGAAAACGGAATTTCAACCGCTAGGACGTTTAAAACATCAATGAATATGACGGCAGCGCTAATTGATGCCTGTGAGCCACGTCAAGATGAAAGCAGTGCTGTCTAAAGTCATCTCTGCAATTTATGATCAAGAGAAAAGTGCTGCTAGGCTTTCAGAGGGGGTCTTGTACAGCATTATGTTTCACGTTGAAGTCGAAGAGTGTTGGCGTTACATCGGCTTCTCAAAGACGCCCTCCTGAGCGGCACCGAATGAGTCCTTGGAGTCTCATTGATGAGATTGCCTGATTTGATTGGTCAGCATTAATGTGGTCACTTTGATTATCTGAAGATAAAGTAACATTCTGAGGGGACATTTCTGCTTGAATGAGCTCATTTCCTTTGCATGAAAAATGTCATTAATGGGCTGTGAACATGGAATCTAAAGAACTTGATATGCGTGTTTGATCAGGACACTGGTAAAAATGAGTTGGTTACAGCAGTGATGCGACGGGGCTCATTTGTGAAGTGAAAGTGGTGATTTGAAAAGACTTTAAGGCAGAATATTATGGTTCTAAGGGGACAGGAGGTGGTTCCTCTGGTCCGCACGGCAGAACTGGTGTAACGTCTGTAGAGCTGAGATGATCGGTGAGAACATATGAAAACATAAAGCATCAGGTGAGGTAACGGTTGAGCTTAATGTGCTGCACATTTATATGGGTCATGCCTTCAGTCCAGGCAGTTTTCGGTGGCGGTACAGACTCCATTGGCGTCGCCTCCACTGCCTCGCTGTCGTCTGACGGCTCCAGAGATTCACTGCATTGATTTTTCATTTTTCTGAGAAAAAGTGATTCATTTTTCTGTCTCAGGCTGAGCCTGCAGCAGATAATTCTGTCTTCCAGTCCTCTCCTCTCTCCACCTCCATCCTCCCTTTACTCTCCTCCACCCTCTTTCCTCCCCTTCCTTCTCTCCTCTCTTCCTCTCTGCTCTCTGTCATTCGCGGTTCTGTCTCACTCATTGGTTTGTTTTGTTGAGCTTTAGCATTAGTGGGAAGTGATTTTCCAGTGCGACCAGTCTCTACCACACCGGCTAACCCTAAACCCTCCCTCTCAGAGCCTTTTAACCCTAACCCCTCCCCCTCAGAGCCCTATAACCCTAACCCCTCCCCCTCAGAGCCCTTTAACCCTAACCCCTCCCCCTCAGAGCCTTTTAACCCTAACCCCTCCCCCTCAGAGCCCTATAACCCTAACCCCTCCCCCTCAGAGCCCTATAACCCTAACCCCTCCCCCTCAGAGCCCTTTAACCCTAACCCCTCCCCCTCAGAGCCTTTTAACCCTAACCCCTCCCCTTCAGAGCCCTATAACCCTAACCCCTCCCTCTCAGAGCCTTTTAACTTTAACCCCTCCCCCTCAGAGCCCTATAACCCTAACCCCTCCCCCTCAGAGCTCTATAACCCTAACCCCTCCCCCTCAGAGGCCTTTAACCCTAACCCCTCCCCCTCAGAGCCTTTTAACCCTAACCCCTCCCCCTCAGAGCCCTATAACCCTAACCCCTCCCTCTCAGAGCCTTTTAACCCTAACCCCTCCCCCTCAGAGCCCTATAACCCTAACCCCTCCCCCTCAGAGCCTTTTAACCCTAACCCCTCCCCCTCAGAGCCCTATAACCCTAACCCCTCCCTCTCAGAGCCTTTTAACCCTAACCCCTCCCCCTCAGAGCCCTATAACCCTAACCCCTCCCCTCAGAGCCCTTTAACCCTAACCCCTCCCCCTCAGAGCCCTATAACCCTAACCCCTCCCCCTCAGAGCCCTATAACCCTAACCCCTCCCCCTCAGAGCCCTTTAACCCTAACCCCTCCCCCTCAGAGACCTTTTACCCTAACCCCTCCCCCTCAGAGCCTTTTAACCCTAACCCCTCCCCCTCAGAGCCCTATAACCCTAACCCCTCCCTCTCAGAGCCTTTTAACCCTAACCCCTCCCCCTCAGAGCCCTATAACCCTAACCCCTCCCTCTCAGAGCCTTTTAACTCTAACCCCTCCCCCTCAGAGCCCTATAACCCTAACCCCTCCCTCTCAGAGCCCTTTAACCCTAACCCCTCCCCCTCAGAGCCCTATAACCCTAACCCTCTCCCTCAGGGCCCTTTAACCCTAACCCCTCTCTCTCAGAGCCTTTTAACCCTAACTCCTCCCCCTCAGAGCCTTTTAACCCTAACCCCTCCCCCTCAGAGCCCTATAACCCTAACCCCTCCCCCTCAGAGCCCTATAACCCTAACCCCTCCCCCTCAGAGCCTTTTAACCCTAACCCCTCCCCCTCAGAGCCCTATAACCCTAACCCTCTCCCTCAGGGCCCTTTAACCCTAACCCCTCCCCCTCAGAGCCTTTTAACCCTAACCCCTCCCCCTCAGAGCCCTATAACCCTAACCCCTCCCCCTCAGAGCCCTATAACCCTAACCCTCTCCCTCAGGGCCCTTTAACCCTAACCCCTCCCTCTCAGAGCCTTTTAACCCTAACCCCTCCCCCTCAGAGCCTTTTAACCCTAACCCCTCCCCCTCAGAGCCCTATAACCCTAACCCCTCCCTCTCAGAGCCTTTTAACCCTAACCCCTCCCCCTCAGAGCCCTATAACCCTAACCCCTCCCCCTCAGAGCCTTTTAACCCTAACCCCTCCCCCTCAGAGCCCTATAACCCTAACCCCTCCCCCTCAGAGCCCTATAACCCTAACCCCTCCCCTTCAGAGCCCTATAACCCTAACCCTCTCCCTCAGGGCCCTTTAACCCTAACCCCTCCCTCTCAGAGCCTTTTAACCCTAACCCCTCCCCCTCAGAGCCTTTTAACCCTAACCCCTCCCCCTCAGAGCCCTATAACCCTAACCCCTCCCCCTCAGAGCCCTATAACCCTACCCCCTCCCCCTCAGAGCCTTTTAACCCTAACCCCTCCCCCTCAGAGCCCTATAACCCTAACCCCTCCCCCTCAGAGCCCTATAACCCTAACCCTCTCCCTCAGGGCCCTTTAACCCTAACCCCTCCCCCTCAGAGCCTTTTAACCCTAACCCCTCCCCCTCAGAGCCCTATAACCCTAACCCCTCCCCCTCAGAGCCCTATAACCCTAACCCTCTCCCTCAGGGCCCTTTAACCCTAACCCCTCCCTCTCAGAGCCTTTTAACCCTAACCCCTCCCCCTCAGAGCCTTTTAACCCTAACCCCTCCCCCTCAGAGCCCTATAACCCTAACCCCTCCCTCTCACAGCCTTTTAACCCTAACCCCTCCCTCTCAGAGCTCTATAACCCTAACCCCTCCCCCTCAGAGCCCTTTAACCCTGACCCCTCCCCCTCAGAGCTCTATAACCCTAACCCCTCCCCCTCAGAGCCCGATAACCGTAACCCCTCCCCCTCAGAGCCCTATAACCCTAACCCCTCCCCCTTAGGGCCCTATAACACTAACCCCTCCCCCTCAGGGCCCTATAACCCTAACCCCTTCCCCTCAGGGCCCTGTAACCCTAACCCCTCCCCCTCAGGGCCCAGTTTAGTGAATGTGTTTCCTCAATAATACACACTGTGATCACTTTTCATTCTGCCTGAAAGCCAAAAGTGCAGCACTTTTCATTAAAATTAGTTCGCGTTTGAAATTCATAATGTACTGAAAGACAATACACTGTGCCTCTTCCCAGAGATAAAAGTCTTTAGTGCATTTGTAGCTCAGTTTATTTCTCTTATCAGCTCTTCCATTATCTACTACAGAAAGCTGGCTCTTGTAATTCCTAAAATTGTAAACCTTCTCTCTTTTGCAGTGTAATGCTGGACTTTTTGCTCTGCATTGCGATTAAGTGATGGAACTTATCAGGCTTCTCAAAAGACCTGGATGAATTCTTGCTCCCATTATACAGATATGGCAGCTGAGTTTCATTCTGCAATAACGAAGCCTGTGAGTTATCCCGCATGCTGTCGCCACGGCGATGCTGCATTCTTTTGATGTGGCGTTCCCATCAACGAGCTATTTTACTAGAGGCGCTACGCTACGATTTTAATGTGCAAGTCTGGCCGCCATCTTGTGACGGGCGTCCGTTACAGAAAGGTGCAGGAAAGTGGATTCATGCCTTCCAGAAATTTCCATTTCCACAGAGTACCATACAGTCCTAACGCGCCAAAATACCTCAGTACTTTGAATCACTCCCGACTTGAGTTAAGCTGCTTTCACACTGGACGCGAAACGAATTTGTCGCATGACAGATTACGTTCAAAGTCGATGCAAAGACGCGATTCGCAAGGCCCGAAATTTACTTTTTTGTTTGGTAGCACTGGTAGTTCCAAAAGTTCAGAGCCTGAGCCAAAATTTAGGAGTGCACACTCTGAAACCTAAGGTCCGAAGTATACTCGCTGCAGAGAACGCGTTCGCCTACACAATAAGGCCTGCCATTCGTATTTAGCAGTCATTTGGTGCAAAGTCCGCTAACGTGACGCGTGGCATGACCACTAGAGGCGCTCGTGCAAAGTTATTTTACCTGCTATATCAGGAAACACGTGTCACCATCTTCTTTGCTTTCGTGACCTCTGTGTCCGAGTGCTGCGGTCTGCCCCTAGTGGAGACCACCAGTATCAGCGTTTTGACTGCGTTGACGGACGACCGTTGCTGCAGCTAGTATACAGACAGGCACAGCACACAGTGTACGTGTGCATTTGATCAGGCAGCGAGTATCCCAGCGTCCTAAGAAGCACCACTATATATATATACACACTTTATTTTTTTATATTGAAAAAACTACAATATGACACTACACATTAACAATTCAATAAACCTCACCCATTCAAAATTTCGAAGCCACTCTTTGTGAAAATAATAAACTCTTTCCGCTGCCGGTTCGTCCGAATCACCGTTGCAGTCATTGCCATGATTAAACTTTTGTTACCGACTCGTTTTAAACGTTAACGGTATCAACAAAAAAAATCTATTGTTCTTCGTTACATTTTCCATCAAAACTTGTGGATAGTTACAATAGTAACTCTTAGTACCGCGAAATAGAGTGATCGACGGCTAGAATTAACCATTCTAGAATCAGTACTGAGGTTTATGACGTCAAGCTCCCCTTTGATTGGTCAGAATGGTCGCGGTCGGGAACACACTGGGTGCGCTCCATTCTTATACCGGCGCACCCCGCTGCGGAATGTCCAGTAGATTCATGCACTGCACAAACGCCCATCTCTCATCGAGCTGCAGCAGCGGTTTGCATGCCTACTGACTACCAAATGGGGAAAAGCGATCGCACAGGTGCGACTGTTTTAACTCACAGGTCTCACGGTGTTCATTTTGGGCGCATTTGCGAGCCCTGTCTCAATTCCATGGGTTTCCTGCTTCTTATTGCGCGCCTACATCACGTGACCCTGGTGTCCCGCATCCTGTTGCCATGGTGCACCTAGTTGGCCTCAGCGGAGGGTGGGGAGGGTGACCTGTGTGTCTGTACCTGACTATACAGCCCATTACCCATGAGTCACTGCAGTGGCTGTTCGCCTCAGATTCGCTGTGGCATCGATGATTCTGTTACTGCAGCTCTTCATCGTAAACCCCCCCCCACCCCCTCACCACCACTGCATCCGCACCCATAACTCAAGCCCTCGCTGTAATGCGGACTTTAGAGACAAAGACAGACACGTGGGTGTTTCATATTTAACTAGATTTACAGTGACTCACCGGTGTCACCGTGGAGTTCAGGAGAGATAAAGGGGAGGCCAGGTCACGATTGGCTGAGTCTCTCTCGAACGGCTCGAAGGCTCTGCTATATGAACAAATTATTCAGAAACATTCTCATCTAAAACTATTTAAAAAACAAATTAAGAACTTTATCGTTCAGTATGTGTAATTACCCTGCCATTACATAGTGATTACTGGCTACAACTGCATTGTCATCGATTGAATGGCTTAGAAAGAGAAGGATGACGGATTATACGGTGTCTTGCATGAACGAGCCGAACCCAAGATCATTATCTGGTACAGCTGCCCATGGGTGCAGTTTGACTGAATGATCTATCACACACTGGATGCGTTTGAGAAACCAGATCAGATCAGCCCGTCTGATCGAGGGAGATGATCACTGCACCTGACCCCCGCTCTCAGTCACAACCTCATCGGTGTCATTTCAATACAGTTATGTTCTTTTTATTAATCACATACATTTTTACTTAACACGTGCATTCGCATATATGCAAGCTTTTGCATGGGGAGTCTAATTAGTTGACATTTAACAAAAGCAAACGTTTTATTCCTTTTATTCCTCCATTAATGCCGTTGAATGATGTGCAACATGCATTATGGTGTTTTGATGATTTCCAAAGGCTCTTGCGAATTCCCTCTGTGAGGGAGGTTATGTTTTCAATTCATTTTGTTTGTTTGTTTGTTTGCTTGTGTGTTTTTCAGCAGGATTTTGGAGAAACTACAGGCCCCGCTGTCATGAAACTTTCGGTAGAAGGACGTAGCATGGGCCAGAGAGACACACACAAAATCGCTATCAACAAGCGACGATACACAAATGATTTTCACTTTCATTAACATGACGAGATAAGGCGTTTGTCCTTGGCGTAATATATGCCATACACCTGAAAATCGAGTCCATGGAATTAAAGTTCATTGGTGGCTAAACACAGCCAGTTGCCGAATTATGATTGGTGTGTTTGCAGATTTGCGTATCAAAGAGCGGACGGACGGCCTTGGCGGAGGAGTGTGCTTTGCCAGTGCCACTGTTGACAGGGATGTTATTACACTTAAATTAAAGCTGACTTTCTGCATTGTAATACAGGTCGATCGCTGCTGTGCATTAGAAGAGTGTCCTTGTGCCTCATCTTAAATTAATTAAAATCTGATGTTCGCTTCATCAGCAGTCTGACGTTTCTTCACGTCCTCATAAGCTATTTTAGCACAATGCACATGCGCGTACTTTTAGATGTAGCCAACATTTGACTGATCCAGGCAGCGTGAGGAGTTTTTTTCACAGCTGCCACTCCAGCGAAAAGTGACGGCTCTTCAACGCTGGGGTAATGTTGTGTGAGAATTCCCTGGGTTTCCGCCCTGGAAGTGCATCATGTGACATGCTGTAGTGAAGAATTAAGGAGCTAAATCCAGTGAGGAAGAGTGTTTTCTCAGGAGTGTGTTTGGTAGGTTCGGCAGAGGACACAGAGTCTCCAGCATTGGTCCTGAGCCGAGATTCAGACCTGCTGCAATATGAGGCTGTTTCTGACGCCCCCGTGTCGATCTGAGACTCTCTCCCCCCCTCCGGGACGATGTGACCGCCGACAGCGTCGTGGTTCTTCCTGAGATATCGGGAGCAGAGCTGCAGAATGTACCTGCAGATAAACTCCACACTCGTCTCCGAATCAGGCTAACGAGCCCCGCTAGGCATGCAGCGCGCCCGTCGCCCGTGACACATCTCATAAACCGTTACCTTTTATAGGTGTTTATTGGCGTTTACGAGCGCGGCGGCGCTCAGCTTTACTGCAGCCGGCGGCTCTTTCCTCCTGAGTCACTCGCTGTGTTCAGCGGCAGCTGTGCCTTACAGAAGCGCCTCGCACCTCCCATTCTGGGCTGTGAGCTGGTAATTTACTGTACTGCGCTAATGCTGCGCTGCGGGCTACACACTCTCCGCACTTTCCACACACTCCTCACTCCACAAACTCCGCACATTCCGAACTCTTCACACACTCCACAGTCTCCAGACACTACCCACCCTTCGCACACTGCACACTCTCCGAACACTCCACTCACTCTGCACACTCCACACTGTCCACACACTCTGCACCCCCCCACTCTCTACACACTCCACACACTCTGCACACTGTGCATACTCCACACACTCCGCACACTCCGCTCCAGTGCCTCAGAGTATCTGTCTCATACACTCTCTCCCTCCTCTGTCTCACGCTCCATCACTAATTCTGTTCCTCCCCCCCTCTCTCCATGTTCCTCTCTCTCTCTCCCTCTGCATTCTTTCTCCATCACTCCTCATTTCTTTCCTGTTGTCTGTTCCTCGCTCTCATGCTCAGTCTTGCAGGCTCCCTCTCTCTCTCCCTCCCTCGCTCCTCTTCCCTGGCTCTCCGAAAGCACTCTGAGTCAGAACCCCGTTTGAAAAAAGAAGTATTTCTGTCTTCCAAACAGTCAAACAATCTTTTTTTTCTCACAAGTTGCTCTGCAGCCTGTTGTTGTGGCTCATGAATATGAATGACTGTCCTCCACTGTACATTGTACAAATCAGCGATTTATTGTACATACTCTCTCTCTCTCTCTCTCTCTCTCTCTCTCTCTCTCTCTCTCTCTCTCTCCCTCCCTCCCCTGTCATACGTTTGCGCATGTGATGGCTTCAAAGTGCAGCGCTGTGGAAGTGGGTGTTTGTATCGCGCCAGTTTTCCTTGTTTTAAATGCAGCCACATACACTGCTGTGGGCGCATCTCTCTCAGGTACGATAAAGGTAAAACAGGTGTATAGTCAGTAAGAGAATATGGAGGAGGGGGTTTATTATGGTAAAACAGGTGGATAGTCAGTTAGAGAATATGGAGGAGGGGGTTTATCACAATGAATATTTGAAACCATATTAAGCTTGTTTCCAGTATCTATCACAGTGATACTTTGAGTATAGGCAAATAAATATGACCATTTTACGTAACCCTTCTTCATCTGTATCCACTCCAAGTTCTTCTCCATGCACTTCCACTGCAGAAAGAGTGGATGCCACCTCCTCCTCCAGTGCAGTGAAATGCACTGGGGATGATGGTTGCCCACCACCTGTTGCGTGCACACTTCTCCGGTGTGCAGAGAGCCTGGCTTTCGCCCCGCAGATTTTTCCATGTGCGGGGTAAGAATCCTTTGCTTGTTAAAGCGTTGCCTTATCCCTTAGTTGCAATCCGGACATCGGAGTAGTTTGAAATTTCAAGGGCGCAATTTCTAAATGAGATCATATAAACTGTCATTGATTGTTATTTTTGTGTGACTAGAATGTTCTCTTTACTTCTTCCCTGTCTTCCACGGAACAAACAGGCTGGTGTAGGAGGGGCACATTTTCAATGCTCTGATTACGCTGGTAAAGAAGCGCTAAATTCTGTAATATTTCATTATTGCGGCAATTAGTTTGTTTGCTTAGCTTTAATGCCATGGAGGCTAGAGTAAGAAATAAAAAAGAGATGTCTGAAATACTTCTTGGCACTAATACTATATACTAATTGGCACAGACATACATAGGCCTACTATTACAGCTGCATATCATGGGCCTGCTGATCAAACCTTGTATCTTCAAAATGATAAACTTCACCGGAAAATAAATAAATATAAATGGATAAATAGAATTTGAAATGTAAATAAAATAAAACATGTTTAATTTTGCATGTAAGAATAGTGGCCATACGAGTTTTTGTTTCTTATCAGTTTGGAGATACAAGGTTTTATCAGCAGGCCCACGGTATTCAAATTTAAAGTCTGGTTTGCGTTTTCCATGGACCACAACTGCATTTTCATGGTAAATCAGAAAATCCTTGTTCCATGTTTTCCTGAGAGCCATAATCAATGAGCTTTGAACAGAGTCTGCCTCTCTTTTGGATCAGTCACACCTCTTTCATAAGGCCGCCAACATTCTGAAGTTAAGCGCTGTGGGCGTGATCGAAGCGCGTAGGGGAGAATACGCGTAACTCAAAAGCGCTTAACTCGAATCGCGTAAAAAAGGACTTACGCGCCAATGGGAGAATAGACCCCTAAGAGAATATGGAGGAGGGGGGTATATTATGGTAAAACAGGTGTATAGTCAGTAAGAGAATATGGGGGAGGGGGGTATATTATGGTAAAACAGGTGTATAGTCAGTAAGAGAATATGGGGGAGGGGGATTTATTATGGTAAAACAGGTGTATAGTCAGTAAGAGAATATGGGGGAGGGGGGTTTATGATGGTCAAACAGGCGGATAGTCAGAAAGAGAATATGGAGGAGGGGGGTTTATTATGGTAACCTTGGTCATTGTGGACAATAACAGGACTAGCAGAGTCCTACATTATTTCCAAACTGCACACACACACATGCTGCACACACACATGTTGCACACACACATGCTGCACACACACATGCTGCACACACACTTGCATGCCGTAAAGAACTATCCATAGAAGTACATCTGCTGCATTTTAGTGGAGCAAATTTGTTTTTTGCACAGAGTACAAGTGATTAAGCATAAAAACAGGGTAATAACAAAAATGCAGTGATTCATGGGATAGAGGCCAGTGCTCTATAACCGGTGTTTACTATCAGCCGGGGTGATGAAATGCCCTCGTCCTGTGGGACTGCCCCTTTTCAGAATTACAACATTCATCCTGAAACATAAACGGTGCCAATCGCCCCTCCGGCCTACAATTACAGCAGCGCCCGACGGGGAGTCGTAAATAACTCCATGTTTCATGAGGGCGTACTCCCTCGGTGCGGATAATGTGGTTAATGAGAGTGTTCCTCTGACCTGCGCTGTTCCTCTGTGTGTCGTCTCTCGTCTCCGGAGTCATTAACGTTTGTGTTATACGGCTCTCTCCTCGAAGGACGGCTGCGTTCCGTCCACAGCGAGATGGTCCCTCAGGGCGAGTAGAGAAAGGAGTCAGTCAGTATTTATGTCTCTGATTTAAAGTGCTGCACTCCAGCGCGGAAAGATAGATCTCGCGCACCTTAACTGAGGGAGAAATGCATCTAACCAGAGCCGGCTTGCTTACTTCGCTGTCGCTTAGAGAAAATACTCTCCGCCTATAGTTTCTTTCAGTACTGTGAGTATATTACAGGGCATTTCCTTACAGTGCCATGAGTATACCGTGGTATATTTCCTTTTAGTACTGTGATTACAGTATATTTCCTAACAGCATTATGAGTATACTACAACGTACTTTTTATGGTACTGTGAGTACCACACTATATTTTCATACAGTCCTAAGTATACTACAGTATGTCCTTTCAGTACTGTGAGTATGATAGTGTATATCCTTGTTGTAGTTTGAGTATACTACAATGTAATTCCTTGCGGTACGATGAGTATACTACAGTGTATTTCCATACCATACAATGAGTACACTGGAGTGTATTTCCTTACAGTACTATGAGCGTAGAACGGTGTATTTCTGTTTGAGGAGAGAGTGAAAGAGCTCTGATCGAGAAGAGAGGGGGAGATAGAAATGTCTGCCGGCTGCAGGAGAGGATGGCAGGGGAAATGAGTCCGGAGTACAAGAGGAGCAATCATGTCTCTCGCTGGACAAAACAAGACTTCTGAAGAGAGAGGGATCAACTCTTGAGAGGGAGAGAGAGAGAGAGAGTAAGAGAGAGAGGGCAGGCGAGAGGGCAGAAACTCGCCGGCAGATCGGTGGCGTTTGTAAGAGGAAAATCATCTCGTATTTTAAAGCTCCCTTACACAAGCTGCCCAGGAGCCAGCGCTGACTCTGGAAGGCTCGTGTCTCGTGTGAGATCGGGGAACTTTGGAGAAACTTACAATAATGTCTGAGAGGGAAACTGATGTAACCGGTGCATGAGGTGGTTATTTTTCTTCCGTTTGCTTATGACCACTATAGATGCACACGCTTACAGGTACACACACACACACACACACACACACACACACACACACACACCGCGTTCCCTCCGCTGATGTGGATATAGATGTGATTTCAGGGCTGTGGGCTCAGGACCAGCCAAAGCCTGGATCCTCACACAGTCAGATTTAGAGTAGGATTCAGGACTGATTTCTAGGGCTGATATTAGAGCTCTGAGATGCTCTCTGAGGTGTCCGTCTGTCTGCATGGGAACCTGAGTCTGTAAGTCCTCCCAGCTGCCGGACAGAGGGTCAGGGAGGGACGGAGAAAATCTGCCAAACCTGAAATACACATTTAAACTCCCGCACACCTCATGCACACAAACATGCAAACCTGAAACACACGGTAACCCCAACCCTGGTCTCAACCCTTTACATCAGCCTTCCTCCAAACCTTATCCTAACCTTAGCCCTGACCTACATACCCGCCAAATCAACCCAATTCCTTCATATAATGTAACACATATTTCTCATATTTACTCGTAAAACTAGACCTAATCTTAACCATAAGTACTAACCTTAGACCTACATCACATCAAGCCCTAAGCCCAGAATTAAACCTCATGGGGATTTAAAAAAAAAAAAAAATTACCCACAGTGCTATTTTTTCAGACTTCACCCTGCTTGTGGGGTCTTTAAAACCTCTTCTACTTCAGATTTGCCATCAAAGGGACACTGCACTCACTTCGCCTTAAAGTGCACTAAATCTCCAAACACGTTCCAATTTAGGTTTCCTAATTAGCAGCTGGGTGTTAATTTGTTCAGTTGCAGGGATCGATCCGTATCCATTTCTCCTCTGCTTGCATTATTGTGCATTACAATCATTATCAAGCAATTTCCTATCCACATTAATGGTAACATAAAACATCACAAAGTTTCTGAATTCCTGCAGCTCACTATGCGGCATATTCTTTTCTGCATTTGCATCCGATTGGCTTGATATGCCTGAGCAAACATTTCAAAAAATGTGGTTTGGCCAACTTGCATCTGCATGTTAAGTTTGGTTATACAAAAGCAAAACTCTGTCTTCAACTAGTGACATCACCATCAAGCAATTTAACACTCAACCTGTTTCCGAGTAAGAATTGGATAATTTAGTGAATTAATTCACTGAGCAACTAGGCTTCCAATAGCTTGAGCTGCGTTGCCATCAACAAATAAGACGTAAAGCTTTCCATCAAAAGAGGAAGGCTACAATATGTGAATGCAAGAAAGAAAATTTTTTTAAATTTTTTTTTAATTTCCTGAAATTTCTCAAAATTTAATCTTGAAGTAGAATAATATGTAGTTAACTCTGTGGAAGATGGTATTTAGATTAAGGGTTAAGATTCCATTCCTAATTAATTAATTGGGTAATTGCCGTTCATACAATCTCATAATATAGCATTCCTACAACTTTCTCAGGAGCTAGAGTATCAGGAACTTGTGAATGACTTTGCTACCTAGAATGTTCAGTGCATGGGATGCATCTTAAATGATTTTAAATGCATGCCATTCGTCAAATTTTCACGATGCTCTAATAACCAATTTGCTAAATCATTCTATTACTAATGCCTAGTTGTAAGAAGTGTTGGTAGTTTGCTAAATTATTATCACTTTGCATAGCAACCAGTGTGCTCCTGTGCATTCCCACAAATGCAGCCTAATCTTCTGGAAAAACATTTTGATTCAGTGCAATCTTAACATAAATGAGGTTGCACTGCTGAAAAAATCCTGGGACGGGAGATGGAATTCAGGAGAGGCACTGGGTTAATTAATTATTTTTATTATTATGTATAAATTTTTTTTTATAAATATAATATCACTGAGCATTGTCAGTGAAGCTCTTCAGTGATTTTTTACATCATAATACTTCTTTAATTATCACAGGCTAATAAAATGGTCTTGAGTATTCAGTAAATAAATTGTGTGATTATTAATCAAGTGATCTTAAACAGGAACAAGTTGAAAGCAATGATGCATTTAAGGACAGGTATGTGTGAACAAGTGCACACGGACACACTCAAATATCCTAAATAGACGTAACATTATGTGACCATATGCGGTACATTCGCTCAAAAACATCAGTAAAACACACACCCACATCTGAAACATACACACGCGTGCTCATACCTGAAACACATAAACCCTCTCACACGTCTTATGCAGACCAGACATCACATGAGCTGTGATCTATTTGCAAAATGTACGACTTAACTGAAATCGTAGTAATTTTAATCAGAGCGGTCTGACATCAGACTTGTTCCCAAATGATTGCAAATCCTTACCTGAGGTTATTGGAAATGAGATTTCTGCCATCTCTTTTATGTATATGAGCTATTTCAGGGCTGTTTTTAATTAATGTAATTTTTGGCGGCATTCGCAGTGTTTCTGTCGCGCCGTACTCTGCACAGTCCAGTGCGTTTGAGTTGAGAGTCGACAGCTCTGGGTATTTTTTTATGTTTTGGCGACATGCGTTCAGGGTGCCTCATTAAAAACTCCTGCATTAATTAAATAATTAACTTTCATCAATTTCAGCCCCATCGTTTGTGACAGGGAAACGTGTGGCGCAGCTCCGAGGCGCGACTGTGCTCTGGGGCTGTGAGGTCTCGTGTGTTTGGGCCTCACGGATGCTGTCGCTCTGCTGCTCTGGGATCCTCGTGTGACTCTGTCCCCACGCGTCGAGAAGCATTCGGAATGACACTCGCACCTAAAAAAATGAAGTCTCTCAGAATAATGACATCCGCCATCACGGCACGTCTGAGACACGCCATGCTATCGCATGGCCTTCTTTTGCAATGGACCCTGCTGCTCTTCGCATTATTTTTACTTGGATGCTTTACAGTGATTTGTTTTGGGCTTCTGAACTTCGAAATGTTAGTGTCATTGTGTCCAAATTTCTCATGAACCGCGTTACAAAGCAATTTTGCTTAATGGAACGGCTCTCTGGCATTGTGCAAATAAAAACATTTGAAGTCGACACTGCGAGCTTTAATGTTTGGGTGTTAACGTGCATCTTATGAGCTTCTTTTACACTGCAACCTCTTTAATATCTTACAGTCTCCGTCCAACTCCTTACAGATGCAGGGCCCCAGTGAAACTGTGCCTGTGTGCAGATGTGCGCAACACTGAGCTGGGCTATTTAAGCGTGGCGAGTTCTTTCATTATTTTGAGGATTCATTTGCCGGAATTTTCTGGTGTTATTCCCTATTGATATAATTTCCTGTATTTATTCGCTAATCTTGAGTTTTTTGCTGCCCGCTTTCTGGCTGTTTGACGTGATATTTTGGGTGCATTTCACCAGCCAATGAGAATTCATGTGAAAGGTCATGGTGTCGGAGTGTTCCGGACTAGAGTTACTCCGGGAAAGCGAGTGAAGAGACAGACTGCAGTCAGTTTGAACTCTGGCAGAGTAAACAAGTGGAATATATTTGGTGACTTGAGTAGGGTGTATCGGGCGAAATATTGTCCAACTGGTTGAGTAAAGTATAGCTTTCAGTATATGCTGATCTTTTTTCCCTCTGTTAGTCTCAGATCAATGCGTGTGGCCTTGTTGTACGCTGAGTGTTGTACTTTAATTTTTTTTTGCGCCTAGTGGCCAAAGATTCCTCTGCTAGTTAGCCTCGGCATCCAGACTGAAGACGGCCCAACCACTGGTCGGTTGGTTGGTTTGACAGAACATCAGTTGCAGCTGATGAGATCAACAGCATAATTACAGACAGTAAAATCACAGTAAAAAGAAAGTATGGAAGTGGGTCGGCAAACAGTGCAGACACTTTCAAACACGCACACACATGCACACACACGGAAACACGCAGTTATTCGATTGCGCCGGTTGTGAGAAGAACAGGATGTTCTTCTGCGTTTCTCTCTCTGCCTGCTGAAATGGGCTGAACCGCTGCCGGAAACAGCCGGGGTCTGGGATTATGGTCCCTCCGGCGTGTTCTGTAAGAGGCAGCTTTAGTGCTTTATATGCGTTTAAACCTGGAGCCTGTGGCTCTGTCAGAGGAGGGTTAATCCCTACAAGATTTCTCATCAGTTGAACATGCTGAACAGGCTCAGATGCAGTATCATACACAGAAATCTGCTGCATCCCTCATCTCCTCTCCAGTGCGAATTAAAAACAGGAGCAACGTTAGCTGTGTTAAAATCATCGGCCAGAGCAGACCAATACTGTGTGACCTAAACCCTCTGGGGTGGTACGTCCTGAGTGTCTGATCTTATATACAGCGGCGCGGTCCAATACTAATGCTCCGTGACCTCACTGTTGGGGTCCCCGAATCGTGAATGTAGGTACGGACCCCCTGATGAGTGGCGAGAATAATTTGCTTCAAGAATGTGTTTGATTAAAATGATTTTTTTATGCACTGCGTTCAATGATGTTTTTCTTCAAAAAATTGCAAAAAATGACTCACTAACGAGCCTCTTAGCCCACTTTTTCAATCATTCAATTTTTTCTTTTTCCTCAGTCTGGTGAATGTGCAGTGGATTGGTAGCAGCCAAAGATTGTGAAGGACTGGCGTGACGGGGCCTCGAAAATAGACCGAAAGCGGCCTGATTTCTCAGCCGTATTCAAAGGAGTCTCATGAAATGGAACAGCCTCTGAGCCGATGCGCCCGAGATACGCGGCCTTGGCTTTGCCGAGCTTTGCACGAGTCTTTAGGAATCCAGAGATTGGTGAAAACCTGAGAAAATAGCCCAGGGGTCAGGGGTCAAAGGTCAACTGGCTTTCGGGGATTAGGACACGCGACCTCAGTGTCTGTTTCCAAGATGGGACTCACTTGGGTCAGCTGATCAAACTGCGAGGCCTGCATGAGCCCCTCACGCGAGTCGCTGTATCGAGAGCGAGGATCTTATTTCTCCACGAGGTCCGTCTCGCTCAGTGCGCGCAGAGCGTCATCTGGAAAGCAGCCGTCATGTTTCGTAGCTCAGTTGTCAGCACCACTGATAGCTGGCAGCACACAGCCAGGGTGTGCAATTTATTTTTTTCTTGCAATAGATGCAGTCAATGGTGGTTTTTCAAAGGGAAAGTCACACTTTACAATAACAACCATATTTCCGCTGCTCGCTGTCACACTCTTGTTTGATCCCGCTCGGTGTGTGAGACAGGCTATCTCTCCGGAGGAGGACTGTGGCGTTTTCTGCTGCTCAGACGAGGTTCGGTGGAGGTTTATCTGAAAAATATGCCCCCTCCGGGTTTGCTGATGCGTGTCAGCTGTGGTACCAGTGATGAATGACTCCCATATCACATGACCTCCTCACCCCACCCAATCCAACGTACTGCTGGACTGGCAGGTGTTCCTGTGTGTAATTACCAGCCAGTGTCTCTCACACACACGCACATACTCCCACGCTGCACGCATGCCTGTGTGCCGATACACTTTCATGCACGTGCTCATGAGAAAAAATACACCCGCACATATAAACACATACACACATGCACATGTGCGCTCACTCGCGCACACACTGCACATACAGAGTGCACAAATGCAGCTGTAAACGAACGCACGCTCAGTTACTCCGCCCCTCTCCAGCCTCGTATGACCCCGTGTAAAGGTCCGTCCCCCCTGCACCGCAGCAGTAGGCGTGTGACGGGGACTGAAGCTCAGCACGGAGTGTAAATCATGCACAATCGGGCTCTGACCTTCAGGTGTCGGCTCCTGCCGCTTTACTGTCAGGCATCCGGGAAAGTCACAGCTGAGATGCATTATTGATCAGTACTGATTATTCCTGCTTCAGTCTGCGCAGATCAATCGGATCGAGCTCTCCGTCCACAGCCAGCACGGCATACAAATCACCTCTCTTCAGTGTGTGTGTGTGTGTGTGTGTTTGTTTGTTTGTTTGGCTATCATCACTTTCACCGTCAAAGCAAGATTACAGGTCCTGCTATTGCGGCTCAATTTCTCAGTCTGGTGTACTGACTGTCCGTAACGTCACTGTACTGCAATCAAGAACGAATTACAGATTTTCTATCTCATTTTAAGTGGGCGCTTTACATACAAGGGATGAGCATGACAGAACTGTTGGCACAGGAGTAAAGGACTGCTTACTTCTGTATCTGTCTACAGCGAGAATGTTCTAGCAGTCCTGTGTCTCCTACCTTGGAAGTAATGACAGTAACGGACTTTATGATGTGCATGCTGATTTTGCAGCTGCGGCTGCGGTTGATGAGTAAAAGCACAGGAGTGTTTGTCCGGCAGCTGGACTGTCCTTTCCATCGTCATGGAAAAGCTGCCCTCCTCCCTACGGTACTGAAGCAGTACCTTGGAACTATTCGGCGACAAATGTGAATTTTTCGCTTTTATATCTGCCAGCCATGTCAATCAGTGGTGAAGAGCCTGCAGCTGTGTCGCTGCTCTGTGTCGCCAGTGAGAGCTGGCGGCCATGTTTGGTGATGGCTGTGCAGCTGAAGTCCTGATTGGACCGGCCTGTGTCCGTGTTATTCTGCAGTGTGTGTCAGCCGTCTTGTTCTTTCTGCACACTGTGGCATGGGGACATGAATAAACACGATCGTGTGTTATCTGACGCTGCAGCAAAGGAACCAATGTTACCGAGGGCTAGCAATGTTAGCATGACACGCTAACGACATACGTTAATAAATAAAGTAAAGACAAAATAAAATCTTCCGTCAGCCGTGCTGGGTGATTGTGCCATTGGCTTCATACTGACCGTTGGCCTTATGACTGCGGATGACAATGTGTGTTTTTCTCACGTCTGTCGGTAATGCCTTGGAGTCTCGATGAGCACGTGGGCAGTAGCCGCTCATCGCTCGCCGAGTGCGTGCGCATGCGGCCTCGCTGCTGCTCGTACAGCTTTTTCTGCCGTTTTCATGTTGGCTCTGCAGGGTCTGCCCATTGTGGTGCCCTGCCAATGTGTTTCATGCAATCGGGCTACTCGCTATTCAACAGTTCTAGAAAAGTTGTGAGCTGTGAATGCACAGACACCTGTACTGTACGTAAATAGGCACACGCGTACATACAAGTACCAGCGTATGTACACTCAGTGAAGGTCAAACGCATCATATTGATTGGTTGACGCACAGGTGTCCTGTTGGCCATGAGAGAGAGGGGGTTTGCTGTAAATGAGCACCTGTTGATGGAAATGTGAGCTGATTCACTCTGTTTGCAGCAGCAGAGGAGCAGGAGATAGAGAATGGGATTGTGGGAGTACCGCAGCAGGCTGAATGAGGTGCTCTCCGACTGGATTTTACCTGATGAATGTCTTTATTAAACCCCAGAGCCGCATCCCTGCTCTAAACACATTTCGCTCACCAGAAATGACTGTGTTTGGACACCAGATGTCTCATTCACACGCCTGACTCCTCTCCTAACCTGTGAGAGTGTTTGGACTCTAGATCTCTCATTCACACGCCTGACTCCTCTCCTAACCTGTGAGAGTGTTTGGACTCTCGATCTCTCATTCACACGCCTGACTCCTCTCCTAACCTGCTTATAATGGCAATGATCCCCCCCACACCCCTCACAATGGCCACAATAACATCGGCGGCCCCTCAACATGAACCTGATGGCATTTACTGCCCATCAACATGACCTTGGTGTCCAGTATGTCGCTGTGAAGAGCATGTTGTCTGCCGCTCCTCAGAATGGCTCGACTGGTCCTTAGTGACCTTCAAAATGGCAGTCATGTTGTCCAGTGTCCCTCACAATGGTCCTGACAGTGTCCGCTGCCCCTTAAAAAATGATAGTGTCAGGTGAGACGATACGAGTACCTCCTCTGCTGACATCTCCAACAACCCATAACATAAAAAGCACACCCATTAAAAGGTTTGTTGACCTCAGGAAAACTGTTCACGATCCATAGTTCGGTTTACAGAAGCGACACTAAAACAGCAGTCTTGGCCGCGGCGTCAGCCAACTGGGTCGTAATTACACTCTTCATCCCTCTGGAGTGGGGAACCAGACACCTTGCGGCGGGGCTCTGCGTCTTGTCCGGTGAGCTGATTTACCGCCATCGTTTGCGCGTAACAGCAGGTCGTTCCCTCAGGACTTGTGGCCTGTGGCGTTGTGCGGTGGCGTGGATGAGCTGGGGAGATGGCTGCTGCTTTCCAGGGTAGCTCTGGCTCGACCGAAGCCTCATATACATGAATTACAGTCCATCAGTAATGATGAACTGCAATAAATGCACTGATGATCCCAAGCATTTAGACAGACGCGTTTTTTTCTATGTCATAAACTCCAGATGTACAAAAGTATGTTAATGGCCACATTAGCTTTAATTTGTGGATGTAAATATCCAAATGAAGCATATTACATCAGAAATACTGCCCTTAAAATGTATGTTCTGGCCCACATACATATGGGGGTGAATGTATCTGCTGGTTGAACATTGCTGTCACATCAAATATTCGACAGATACTAACCAGTGGCCACCATGGTGACCCCTTCGGTTTTCCATTTTAAAATGGAAATGGACATTTTTTAAAATTTCATAAGGTAAATGTTGAACGCACAGTGTAATATCTGTTGATCAATAACAGTTTTGGCGTTTAGATTGGTTCCCAATAAGCCTCACTTTCACTATGCATTCAGACTGCCATCAGATGCAATCACCGAGGAAAGGCTTAATTTATTGCACAAAGGGAGCTGTATTCATCTCAACTATTGTACAGCCAAAAGGGGAAGAGGATAGAGCCTTTGTTTACCACAAAAGCTATCAGCTGCTTTTCCCAGCAGCGCAAATAGTGGACCGTGACACAACCAAAGTGACCGCGGAGACTCTACTTGGCTCGGGAAAAAGAACCATGTTGACAGAAGAAGTAGGTGATTGGGGGCGTGTTAGAAACAGAAGTAACGCAGGGATGAACCTGGGGCGAGCCTTCGCTCGATGGAGAGAGTCAGTAAGTAACGCAAGCGGCACTTACTAATACCACTGGAAGTTCTGCGCTGCAGGCCCAGCGCTAGAGCAGGGAATTGGGGTGGCACAGACACGTCCCTTTATGACAATTAGGATAGTCCTGGCTCGTTCTCAATTATTTTTCTTTATTGACGTGTTTTAATTTATTTTAATTGGCAACTGAAGACATGGTTTCTCTCCATGTGATCTAACAGCCATAAAATCATGGTGAAAATTCAGTCGAACTGAGAATTGAGGTGGACAAAACACCCATTTTAAACAATTATTAGTTCTGACCTGTTCTCAGTCATCTTCATTATTAACAGAAGGTTCACTCCGAGAGCATCTCCACACTTAACAGGTGCTGCTTGTTCTCCCCGATTAGGTAGGATGACAATCATTCATCTGGACGTGTACTTGCTTAATTTAAATTAACGTTATTCAAAATTTTTTTATAGCCTATTTCACTGCCGAGTGCCACTTTTTTCACTCAATACTGAGAGTAATTTTGAATAATGTTGATTTAAATTCAGCAAATATGCGTCCAGATGAATGATTGTCGTCTTTCCTAATCGGGGAGAACAAGCGGCACCTGCTAACTGTGGAGATGCTGTCGGAGTGAACCTTCTGTTAATCATGAAAATGACTGAGAACAGGTCAGGACTAATAATTGTTTAAAACGGATGATTTGTCCACCCAAATTCTCAGTTATACTGAATTTACCCCATGATTTCATCGCTTTTAGATCGCATACGGTGAAAAACCATGTCTTCAGTTGCCAATTACGATCATTGGAAAAGCCAGGACTGTCCTAATTGTCATGAAGGGACATGTCTGTCCCCCCCCAGTTCCCTGTTCTAGCGCCGGACCTGCTGCTCTGCCTTCATCACCGCACTGAGATCAGCGCTTCTGGTTCAAACTGGGATTCTTACAGTGGTCTTGCTTTGGACAGGAGGCAGGCTGCTGGAGGAAGATACCATTGGCTTTGAAGAAAACTGAAATCAACCTGGTTGTTTTTTTGACAGCAGCACAAGCAGCAATACTTCCGTAAAACCCTGAGGGAGAAAGTTGAAAAGTTGTCTGTTTCCACTTTAACGACATTACTTCACAGATTTTTTTTTTATAGGAGTGCTTTGTGCCCTAGTTAAACTGACTAGGTTTCATGATTTTATTTGTTATCTGTTGATATGTACGTATTTGCCCTCCGATTTGTTTTGATGTGATGCAACTCCTAGAGGCTGTTTTAAATTGGAAACAGATTATAGTCTTTGGAAATGAAATGCAGCTTTGTTGTTGAGGATTATGGTTTTTCTTTTGCATTTTTCATTCATCTCCTGTTGGTTATTGATGAAATGGATGTTTTCAATGCCTTTGAGTTGTTTTTTAAGTTAGTGGCCCATGGTTTGCGGTGCAGGGCATTTGTTTGTACGTATAAAACTTTGTCAGTATACACGTGCAGGTTTGTGCAAGTTTGCATGGACGTTAGTGTATGTTTGTTGAAACTAACACATACTGAAGTAAATTCAGATATTGTACAGGGTAACTCAGAATATAAATGTGTTTTCACTGAAACCGAACTAAACTTGGCTGCAATGAAAATAGGAAATTGCCAGGCAAACGTATCCCCCCCCGCTCAACAATTTCTCACCCGCAATACCACCTTCCCCCTCGTGACATGCAAGTAATCTGTCTGAAGCGAAGTGTGAAATACCTCGCGGCCGGATGGTTTGGGCCTGTCGCGATGCTCCTCGGGGTGTCAAACGCACCAGGCCTCGCTGCAGCATACCACCAGCTCATCCGGAGAGTAACCGCTGAACCGTTACGAGCCGTTCGGCTGTCTGCGCTCGCGGGAGAGAGAACCCTGATATTAAAGACCATTTTCACAACATGCTGTGCTGACAGTAAGTATCTGCACAGTGACACTGTATGGACAGAACTGCAATCTCGACACCGTACAAAGTATGGATTCAAAAAACCTGCAAACGACCTCTCTGTACACCTCTTTTACCTCATAACAAATTGAGACAAATGGGTGGAAATGTTGTTGCCATAGAGAAAATCAGCATTTTTAAATTCTGAATACCTGGTATTGGATTTGGAATTGAGTGGCCAGTATGACCTTATAGGACAAACACTCAGCTTCTGTCTGAGGGTATCGCCATTCAAATCTGTTTGAATTTGTGGCGCTTCGTTCTCACCTTGACTCTCTCCTTTACTGTAGCCTCCTTTACTGAAGGCTCCTTTACTGAAGGCTCCTTTGCTGAAGGCTCCACTGAAATTATGAGTATGAACAGAAAGGACTACAATTTCCAAATCTTGGAGCCAAATTCTCATGAAAATACTTTCAAACAAACGCGGACTGTCTGTCAGCACAGTCAATTTTCACCTATTCATTCCAACTTCTACTAAAATGTCAAATATTTAGAATTTAAAAGTGTCGGTTTATTACGCGCGCCAAGGAGGTTTCAGTGACGGGTCCCCTCACTTTGAGTTACGATGTGTGTTTTCCCCTCCGGGGTTTTGGACTGCAGAGCCCAAAGCAGACATTGCTGCTGTCTGAACACTTATGATCTTTACTTGCGTCGAGATACTCGGCCTCTCAAATTCTCGCTCTTTGGCCATTGATTCGTAAAAGCCGGAGTCGCTTTTTTCAGTGCTAACACAACCCTCCGGCATTCAGGTCAGTGCTTACTGAACCCACACCACTGAGAAAATAAAAATGTTAAAATGTTGAAACTTTGCCGAACTCTTGAGGTGAGTTAAAACAAGTATTGCTTTTCTGTGCCCAAGCGGTGAAGTGCAACTCTCCTTTGATTGGCTGACCTTCATACAGCCTGACCCAATCACGGCAGCAGAATGGTACGGTCGATTGGTTTCTTGGCTCAATCTGTTTCCCTCGAACAGTAAATCTGCTCTGCCCTGAAAAACACAATCTATTCTGAATTCTGCAGTTGTTGTCAGCATTTTGGGGCCCATTCCCCTGTGCGGAAACTGACTTCGAGACGGACGCCGTCCTTGCGGCCTTATCTTCCCGCTCTGAAATTAGTCTCTCTGATTCGCTCCCCTCTTCCAGGACTCTGCGTTGTTTGATTGATGCATCGCTTCAGTTGTATTGATTCTTGTCAGTAGGTAATCAGTCCTGACTCATACCCCGTCCGCTTCAACGCGGTATTCAAAGTTCAATTATTTTCTTGAAGGTTACGGCCCAGAATTCGTGCTAGTTTCCTGAAATACGCAAAAGTAAGTTCAAGGTGATGGTCAGGTCCCCAACTGGATATCAGAACAAAGGCAGTTTCTTGATATTGTGATGGTCTCAACTGCGTGAAACGTACACACACACACGCACACACACTCACACGTGTGGGAATATAGCCCCGCGGCTGAACCAGTAGTAATTTCACGGTGCCGATTCGCAGCTCTGCGCAGTTTTTATTGTTGTTGTAGCAGCTGCTCGGTGTAGCAGGTCGATTACGTTCTGCGCTGAGCTGTGGTGCTTTGGTGCTCTCCGAGCTGCGGTAACAGCAGGCCCTGTGGAAATCATCCGGCTGGGCCCACATACGAGGGAGTCCTGTTCTTCTCCGACTGAACTCGGGAGGGACTGCGCAAACTCTCTCGGCTAAACGCACAACTGTCAGTTAACTGTTAATACATAGTGTGAATTTTACATTTTCCGCACTCTCCTCCCTGGTTCTCCCAGTAGCGTTCAGATTGCACTTACTTTCGTTTGCATGTTTGTGTTGGTCAGCCCTCTCATATAAAATAACAGTTTACTTTTATTTATATTACACCTTGATAGCTCTATGCAGTTTTCCCTGCGGACTACAATCACCAATGGCTCATCAAATGCTGTTTTTAGAATCGGTAGTTTTGTGGCATAGACCGGACTATGTTTTGGGTGTAACAAATGCCTCAAATTTACAATCAAATATTTTTGCATAGCTCTGGATAAGCGTCTGGCTAATAAGTGTACTAAAAGTCAGTGTAATAACAATGTAATAACAGTTGGCTCACTCTCCCACACTTGGGGTTGAGCCAGACAAGCGTGAAAACGCCCTTGAAAGCCAGCTGTGACATAAATAAAATAATCTTGCAGTACAGCTTGAGCTCTGTAGTGTTTTACGTACACATACGGCACCAGAGACACGTTAGCATTAGCTCTAATGCCCATAGAAATGATTCATGATAACCGTTAGCATACATCCCATTCACTGCAAACGTCCACACTGTGGAATTGTGGGTCATTATCAGCTCATTACTAATTAAGAACTAAAGAAGAATGGATGTCGATTATAAACTTCACCCTGATGTTGATTTTACATATTTCCTTTTTAATCCTTGATTGGAAAAAAAAAATTGTGTTTCTCTGCCCAGCAGAGTCTCTTACGAAGCACACAGGCCATTCACATGACCTGGAAGTGCCCCACCTGACCTTTGTCCTCATTTCCTGGGGCTTGTAAGCAGAGCTGTGCTCCTCGTCGGTGCTGTTACCGGCAGTAGCACAGGAGATCAGCTGCTTTGTCCAGACTGATGCATTTTTTAGAGCAAACGACGCTAAAGTGACCAAAGCTGAGCTGTCGGTGTTTAGACGTGACCTGAGATGTTCCGTTCAGCAAGCGTTTGCTTTTGCCTTTATCGGTCTTATCTACCCTGTTAATTAAGGCTGTATTAATACATCTACATCTACATATACATGTGACATACATTCACACCGATAGGGCATGATTTACGCCGTATCTACACTGATAAGGCATTATTACTATCTACACTATGTCAAGATTTATTTCACATTATTAATATATCAGTGCAGCATCGATATAATACTGCATTATTAATGCAATATATGCAAAAGACAGTGTTAATCTATCGGACCAGGCAGTATTAATATATCTACGCTGGAGTGGCATTAGTGGTACATTCACAGTGTTCAGGCAGTATTAATCTATCTGCTTTGCTGAGACAGTACACCTTGATAACACAGATGCAGCCCTAATAAACAAACTCTGATATGGCAGTTCGTACAGTATCTGTTGTAGTAATATTGTATATCTACACTGATGGTGCACTATCATCTGTTTTCCCTGAAAAGACCATATTCTCTAGTGTCCCTGCTGTGGCAGTATGAATATATATGTGTACAGTACTCTCTCTCTCTCTCTCTCTCTCTCTCTCTCTCTGGAATATTCCGGTAACAGTCCTTCTCAGGCTCTGCAGTGTTCAGCGATGAGCCTTGGTTGTTCAGGGAGTATGTTGTTCACAGTCCTGTACCCTCACACACTTAAACAGAATGAGAAATCGAACATGACTGGACTGAGAATGCCGGTGAAAAGTTGTTTCAGCAGGGTGTGATCAAATGTAAACACACCTACACAGTTTTACCCCTGTGGCTTTAGATGGCTCCGTTCTCTCAAGTGTAAACAAATGTGTGAGTTTGTGTTTTCATGCATGTGTGTGTTTTTGTATGCGTGTGTTGGCATGCTGGGCCCTGCATATGTGTGTGTGTGTGTATGTGTGTGTGTGTGTGTGTGTGTTAGAGTGAGTGTGTGAGTGTAGTATTCCTGCTCGGTCTTGTGGGATGATTTGGAAAGATTCACTGCCATCTGGCGTGTCCCAGGTCACCAAGGGAAACTGCTCTGTCACCTGGTGCTGGAGGCAACCTGAGTGTGCGTGTGCGTGTGTGTGTGTGTGTGTGTGTGTGTATGTGAGTACATGCAAGTGTGTGTGTGTGTGTGTGTGTGTATGTGTATGTGTGCGCACATGCAAGTGTGTGTGTGTATGTGATTACATGCAAGTGTGTGTGTGTGTTTGTGTGTGCAAGTGTGTGTATGTGTGTATGTGCGTACATGCAAGTGTGTGCGTGCATGTGTGTGTGTATGTGAGTACATGCAAGTGTGTGTGTGTGTGTGTGTGTGAGCATGTGGTGTTTTTATTAGTTGCTCAGTTTTCCTTGGTTATGAAATTTGTAACAATATTTTGGCTATAAAAGCTAATAGTGTTGAAGTGATTAAATTATTCTGTCGAGTCTCAGGGGACATAAAAACCATGACATGTCAGAAAGATCTTTCCAGTCTGCCGCACCCTCAGAAACCGCCATCAATGTAATGGGCACATTCAGAATATTTTATCTGAATCCAGAATGAGACACAAAGGTTATAGAAAAGGTTTCAAATGTAACATAAATAACATAACATGAATGGCAAGAACAGGCCATTCAGCCCAACTACACTCGCCAGTTTCTTTATACTATTGAGAATATATCCCTTCAGATACTGAATGACTCAGTGGTATCCAGCTTTAAGTCAAGCTGCTCTTGAAAACCCCCAAGGTCTCTGCCTCAACGATATGGTCAGGCAAGCTATTTCACATCGAAATTACTCCTTGGGTGAAGAAATATTTCCTAATATCAGTGCTGAACTTAACCTTGGTCAACTTCCATTTGTGACCCCGAGTTCAACGGACAAAATTTGGCCAAGGAATCCTACATAATTCACTTTGTTAATCACTTTAACATATTTAAAGACCTCGATGTGCTGCACTATGTCAGATTTCAAACCCACAGTGTATATTAGCACACACAGGCTTACATTGCTATTCGTCTCTGATTTTTTTTTACTGCCAAATATACGCAAACTTTCCACAAACTCAAGTCGGCCTCAGTAGCTGGACTGTGTGAAACGGGGGTAGATTACGCTGGTCCTGGAGCTGCTTTACTTCACCTGCTGGATTCTGTGATGCTGCATCTTATTGGTCAGTCAAACTCCCCTCAGTTGGTTCCTTGAGTCTAAGTGAACAAGGAAATCAGACGTCAGATACTCTGTTTACCCTCGAAGTGTGACCTTGATACAGGCTCAGTCTTGACTGAAGGTGTCGCGTGTGTCAGTGTGAAACGTCCGCCGCCCGAGTGCGTCTCGCGCGCGTGCTGCTCCCAGGTTCTCCATCGAGGAACATGAGTCCGAGCGGCATGGCATCTCCCGAGCCGAGCGGCCCTCTTAACTCCTCTCGCTCCCCGCGGCACCCGTCACCCTCCATCTCCGTGACTGAGTGCGTTTGAACGAGGCCTCGGGGACGCGAGCGAGAGATGAATTCTAAAGCAGCTTTTTCATACGCTCCCACACCTCAAAGCTGCCATGCGCTGACCTTTACTCCGGCCGTCCGCCGGATCGCTGAAGTACTCTCTCTCTCTCTCTCTCTTTCTACCAAACAGCCCCAGGCCACTCTTTAAACCTCCAGAAGCCTCCAGAATCTCTTTGTCATAAAGGATTTGTCGCGCCATTTTCCCCTGCTTTCGCAAGCCTTGATGTCGTAAATCCTAAGTGGCCTTTCCTTGCCTGAAACGTCAGTCCCTTTGAGGAACTCTTTAAAGTGAAGTGAGCCTTTTACCTACTCCCCTGCGTCTCTCCGCCAGTCCCACAGTGCAGTGCGGCGGGACTGTCAAATTTGAGTCAGTCTTTCTTCCAACGTCCCAGTAATGCTTTACCAACTCCATCGACTCACTGCACACTGCAAAAAGTGATTTTCAAGAAAGGGAAATTTACTTATTTTAAGACTTAAAACACTTATTTCTATCACCATTTTCTTAGTAAGACAAAAAAAATCTATCCTTGATTTGAGGTAATTTTGACTATCTTGCCAATGGGGTAAGTAAGTTTTCACTTGTCAAGCAATATTTGTTTGAATCAAAATGACCTCAAATCAAAAATAAATTTTTGTCTTACTAACAAGATGGTGATAGAAATAAGTGTTTTAAGTTAAAATAAGTAAATTTCCCTCTCTTGAAAATCACTTTTTGCAGTGCAGTGCTCTGAGGATGTCTCAATCATCGCGTATAGTTAGGGATTTCTGTTTTATCTCCTGTAGTTGGTGATTTCTTGATTTCTGTTTATCGCCAAGGAGCACGCATAATGCAGAGCTTTTTTTTTTGCGTTACATATCCTAATTAAATGACCGCAAAATATTTACCACAATTGCTTGTTCATATGTGGCGTGAAATGCTAAAATGTAGGCGAAATTCTTCATTCTTCTGAGTTGTTGTTCCCTTCCTGTATGTCACTCTACTCTTTCGCTCGCATGACGAAAGCAAAAAAAAAAATGTGTTCGTCAGAAAAAGGAGAGCAAATCACCAGGGAGACTGTGAAGTGTGCGTAGCGAGCGAGGTCTGTCTCGCTGCAGATGGAGGCTAATAGCACAATGTGTTCTGTTGAAACATTGCAGGGTCGGACTCATAAGTGCTGAAGATGGGCTGTGTGATAGAGGTTTCTGCGCAGGTGCTCTCTGCATCCCTGAAAGGTGCTGAAATCCAATCTTCACCCCAAATAAAAAGAGAGAAGAAGAATGGTTTCCTCCTGCAGTGTCGGTATTCATTGCATTCAGTCCATAGGTTGGCTGGAACAAATTTCCTCTGTTGATGGGTTCACGACCGCGTAATATTTTACATATGTATTCCTGCATACGGCGGAGCCTCACTAACGGAGACTGGCTGTAGAAATGCAGCAAATAATCTCCGCTTTAGTTTACCTACCCTAAATATTCAGAACACATCAATCAGATTTCTTTCAATTATTTTGCTTTCAGGCAAGGAATTGTCAAAAGTTTAAAAGTTGAGTAAGTTTTCATTAGTTGCAAATCCCTTTACTTGCAGAGTTGGGATAGTTTCGAGCTGTGCTGATGCATATGATAATTGCTTACTTCACTGTCTGTAAACTTGTGGCAGCAAATTACTTACCTGTGCCCAAATGACCACAGTGCTGAGGATTTTTTTTGGAAGAGAACTTTGGGCTGGTCTTTGTAAATCAGGCTTTAACTCCAGTCTGATTAAAATCTTATTTACTGGGCCACCAAATTATTCAGTGATGTGGAAGCAATAGTCAGTGAGTTAGCATCAGTCACTGTTCTGGCGAGTTAACATCGGTCACTGTTCAAGCGAGTTAGCATCGGTCACTGTTCAAGCAAGTTAGCATTGGTCACTGTTCAAGCGAGTTAGCAAGGGTCACTGTTCAAGCGAGTTAGCATGGGTCACTGTTCAAGCGAGTTAGCATCGGTCACTGTTCAGGCGAGTTAACATCGGTCACTGTTCAAGCCAGTTAGCATCGGTCACTGTTCAAGCAAGTTAGCATTGGTCACTGTTCAAGCGAGTTAGCAAGGGTCACTGTTCAAGCGAGTTAGCATGGGTCTCTGTTCAAGCGAGTTAGCATCAGTCACTGTTCAGGCGAGTTAACATCGGTCACTGTTCAAGCCAGTTAGCATCGGTCACTGTTCAAGCAAGTTAGCATTGGTCACTGTTCAAGCGAGTTAGCAAGGGTCACTGTTCAAGCGAGTTAGCATCGGTCACTGTTCAAGCGAGTTAGCATCGGTCACTGTTCAAGCGGCTGCAGCCAGTCACCCTCTGAAGAAGGTGATGTTTTGGTGTCCTGCAGTCTCGGACTGAAAACAGAGTGTATGAAGACTTTTGGGCTGACAGGTGCGCATTCAGAGGAGACCTGCTAACTGTCTCCATTCTCCCGTACGAGTCACATACGAGGCCCCTTGTGCATACATCTGGACGTTCTAAAAATTGGGTGGGATGGGAGGAGCCAAGTTTATTGATTTATTTATTAAACGTAAATCTCTGTCAGCCATGAGCTCCTGCAGCTCGTCCTCTGTTGAACGCGTGTCGGCTGTTGGGAGTGCTATCAGACGAGAGGAGAGCCTGTAAATGGCGTACTGTGAAAGTAATCGGAGCCGTAACCTCAAACGCACTCTCTCCCGCCTATCCTGGCACCCTCATCTGTGTGTTGCCAGGACAACACGGATGATTGACAGGGCAGTACGGAGCTCCCGCGAGATTGGGCCCTTATTTCTATCAGAACTCCTCTGGGCCTAATTTACAGCTCTCTTGCCGCGGCCACTATTGCCTATTGATCAGCGCTCCGCCTGCTGCTGCAGATTGATTTCTCTGTAATTGGCAGATGCAGGTTTCGTAGCAGAAGGGAGCAGGAGTTGGCGGGTGAGGGCCAGTCACCTGTGAGGACCTAAATTACCCAGTGTGACCTTTCCTATCGAGTGTCACTGCTCCGAGCACAGCTCACCCGCACATTACAATGCAGGACCACGGCCTGCGTTCAGCGCTGCTTCGATAACATCGATGATGGAGGCCAGCGGGAGAATGAGTCGACTTCACATTGCATCGAACAGGAGGAACAAATGAAGAGTTGATAAGCACTAGAGAGAATGGACTGAGAGAGGTGTGGATGTTGACCTCAGCGATCACATTTAGGCCTTTAAGCCCTTTTTCCCATCATGCACCTGACCAGCAATCCAGGAGTCAGGGGAGAGCAAGGATTGGAGGTAGGGAAGGATTTTTCATTGGCTGTTGTGTTTCAACCCTAATATGGCTCATGAAATAACATTAGCGGCAGCTCTATGACGTATCGAGCTGCTGAATGAGATGTACTCCAGAAGGGTTGACTGTAGACCTCCGTCACCGTAGATCGAAAGCAGCAGGGTCAGGCAGCTCTGTTCTTGTTGAGCGGGAACCCTCATGTTGGAGAGTCTGCAGGAAGTGACATCATCCCTAGTTTCAAAGCCCAAATTCTTCTGAACGGCTCTGCCTCAATCACCTAACAGCACCGCATGACATCATGTGACACCATGTGCTCCTCATCATAAAAGTCATTCATTGGAAGAAGTTGATGTGCTTTGAACTTAATTTCGTTTGCAGCAGTCATTAATATTTTAGGCCAAGCACTCTTAAAATGGGGGCACTCAGAGACTACAACAGGTGCTGTGCATTCACATATAACTTCAGCCGCTCTGAGGTTTGTCAGTGGATGTTGTCCACAATTTTATAATGGCTGTAAGACAGCTGTGCCACTGTCACCCGCATCATGTTTTCTGTTGAAATAAGCGCTGAGTCTCTTGAGGAGTACAGTCTGTGGTGCTTGGGTGCTGTTCCCAACCTGTCGAGATGTAAGGTGTGTTTGTGTTCATCCTGCGTGGCGTTAATGTCCTCGCCACCGAAAAGATTTCAGGCGAGATGGCTCATCTGCGCATCTGAGGCGTGTTTTGAGTCAGCGCATGGTACACGCTAATTTTAGCGCTGCGGAGAGAACGCTCAGTAGCTGTTGGACTCTAATTTTAATGCTATTCTGATTTGCCTTCACTGTTTCCAGACAGAGTTTTAGCGGAATCGAAATAATTTGTTGGGAGTAGTATGGCTGCGAAAGCAGTTCGTGCGGATTAGGATATAAAAGCACAGGTGTTTCTTCATTTTATTTTTTTTTCTAAAATATCTGCTGGTCGAAATATACGGCAAGGTCGTCTTAGATGATTACAATTAATTAAGGCATACACATACCTTTTCTTTTATCTTTTAATAAGCTAGGCATGCTTAAAAGAAACATGCCTATTTCACAGATTAATTGCAGAGTGTTTGAGATGTTAAATTGTAGATCAGGATGGAACAGAGTGCTGTCAGAGTTATTTAACCCTTTAAATGAGCCCTTTACAGTCATACATCATGCATGGACTGGGAGACATGGGCTGATTTTTGTGTCTTTTCTGTTAGACAGAGAGTGACCAGCCGGGCAGGTTGCACAGAGCCTCGAATGTTCAGAGCGACTGAAACAGACTGTTACAAACTTTAAAGATAGTAAATATTTGCTGCGATTTATTTTTCTTTGCGAGTTGCTTCATTGCACGTGCTGAATGTTTACAGCCGGGTGGCACTTATATCAGTTTCTTGGTCAGATATCGATTCCGTTTCTTCCAGTGAAGGTTCAGGCTTTAGTGAACACTGATCTCCGTTACATCTTTCATGGACAGTAGACCCATATCTGTAACAGCATTAAATGTGTTGAAAACATATGATCTTTCGAAAAGCTAATGAAATGTGAACTAATGATCAAATTCTTTTCAAACTGAATTTGGATGGCAGGTAAAACATGTTCACCACATCTTTAAGAGTCGGGAAGTGTTTGTTGGTGCCTTGGTGAAGTGGAACATGTTTAAAGAGTTGGGTTTTGATTTATATTTATATTGCTGCTTTAATTCTCCCCAGTACGCAGAAGATTGACCTCCTCAGGAAAAGGGTGTAAGTTTAGTGTTTCAGAGCAGTGCTCAGTGCCATTAAATGTTCCACTAAGTCCAGGCCCTCCTCTGCAGGTCTGTAATGCATGGCTGCACGCGCTCAGCTCGATTCCAGAACTTTCTTTTGAGCCAGAATTTCCCTGGCTCCCTCTCGCAGTGATGTACGGACCTCAGCAGTGACCCGTCAGTCCCACACGCAGCTCCAGTACAGATCATTAGCTGTGGCTGGACCTCATCTCGCTTAAAGCTCTGCCTCCTGGGTTGGGTCCACATATACATTTATAAAATATTTGTGCTAAAATGCTACTTTTTTTATAATACCTCTCTCTATTCATCTACCTCATGTTGAAGTACTTGGTAGTATGTTATAGTACGGCAAAGTAAGTTAATCACGTACAGGCTAGCATAGTACACCATAGTCAGATGTAATGAGACGTACTGACAGCCGCTGTGTACTCTTAGTTGCCCATAGGTACACTCCAAATTTGTTGATTACGGGGTACAGTATGTTTGGCTACGGAGGGCTATGGTTGTTACTACGGTAAACTACGTGCTAACTACATTAAACTAAGTTACTGCCACACTAATAAAAATGCCCGCTACTGTGGCTATCTTTCGTTCGGCCTCTGCTGCTTGCCCGGCGGTTCGCTCACTCCGTTCTGGTGATGCTCGGTCTCGTCTCTGGTCCGTTCTGGCCCCCACGTGGTGAAATGAGCTTTCCACAGAGGTCAGGAGAGTAGGGACACAGGCAGCCTTCAAGCGTCATCTCAAGACTCATGTCTTAACACTTTACCTCTCCCCGTGACCTTAATGCTGCCCTTGGTACTTAATTATTGACAGTATGGTGTTTGACTTATTGAGCTGTTTATGGATGTATACTGCTCCAGGTACATCACTGAGCCATGTGCAGTATATTGTCACTTCTGGTATTTAAATGGTACGGACGTATCAGGACTTAAAGCGCTCCTCACCCAGCGTAAGCACTTTGTTGTACGTCGCTCTGTATGAGAGCATCTGCCGAATGACTATAATGTAATGTTTTGAACATGCCCAACAGATAAACCTCTGCTCGGTAATTCTCACTTTAATGGCCAGGTTATTTCTTCAGATGGCCACGGGTGGCTAGAGATTGCTGCGGTGCGCCACGTTAGGCTATTTAAGGTACGGAGGCTTCCACTACGCTTAATTACATTACTTAACGTACGTGTGACCACCCCTTTTGGTAAGGTAAACAAGCTGTCTTCTTCCTCTTTCATTTTTGCTCCAGAATAGAGGGTATTTTTCACAGTGAACCTCCATTTTCCAGTAACCGCACTGCCAGGGAACTTTATTCCTCTTTACTCCTCTGGAGTGCATACTTTTACACCGAAATGGAGTAAAATTCAGGCTTTTCTGTGGGTTTGGAGAGGAGCGTTTAGAGGAGCTGTGCGAACAGTGTGGATAACTGTAGCTTCACCTCTCTGAAGTCATTCAGGATTCGCTGTGGCTACGGCACAAAGGCTGCGCTTGTAAACGCTCCTAATATTGTCTCAGACAGAGCTTTGAAAACTGTAATCGGTGTTGGGAAACTAGCGCATTTGAAATCCTGCTGTAAATGATGGAAAAATGTTAAGTGCAAAATCATGTTACACATCACCTCCTCAACTCTGTGATCGCATGTACGGGTGTTGCACACCAGTGGGGAGTGTGCGTGAGACCCAAGCGCTGAAAAAGAGTTTCTTCTCCAGAAGAAGTAAACAGAAGTAAACAGGGTAGGCTAGAACGGAGGGCACAGGAGGATAAATCCGGAACAAAACACTAGATCCACTGCAAAAGGTGAATACAAGGGCTTAGAATACTAACCGAGAAAACATCAGAGATCGTACACGTACGGCTGAGCAGTACCAACAACATGTGATGATGTCATGCGGTTGGCCAGGCTCCCGCCCTGTGAATATAACTAATGCTCTCATTGGCGGTGGGGCCTTTTTTTTAGGTGTTAATGCTTGTTTTTTGGTGTTAATGCTGCAATAGCATTTCAGAAACCATTTAACCTGTGTATTCAATAACATCACATTATCTCCCCGTTCATTTCTTTCCTCTCTGCATATTTTAGTGCTCAAAATTAAAATATCTCATTGATTTTGTGTTTTCTGAATTGACTGTAACAATGAAACTGAGGAGTGCGTGTGCTGTAATGTGTTCTAGTGTTGAACAGAAGTATGTTTTTACTCCAAGTCTGGGCCTAATCGTCAGAAGAGAAAATGAATAGCAGCCCACAGGACGTGTCGGTTCTTGTGAGGTGCTCCAGTCTTGCTGTATTATCCTGCCTGATAAAGCAGTGTCCTGATTGGCCTGTCAGAAAACAGCAGCGGTGCACAAGGAAGCAGCTGTCTTTGTCCCTCTCTTCCTGTTGAGAGCAGGGCGGTACACTCAGAGAATGAGAATATTCACTCGCTGACACATCCCAGGGCTTTTTGAAAAGCCTCTCCATTGAAAACGCCAGGCTTTGTGTTCACGAACTCGTCTGACGCCGAGGCGTTCCGCTCTGTGTGGGGAGATATGAAAAGCTGGCCTCTTTCTGGCACGCAGCAGTCCGCCTTACGGCTGTGACCTTTGGGCAGGGACAGCTTGTTTAAGATTGCGGACACTCTGCACTACACAGGATTGGTTTTCATGAAGGACTCTTCAGCTGAATGAAACAGTCCAGTTATTCTCTCCAGTCCACCTTTAACTTATGCCCTGGATCACTCCCTTGAAGAGTTATTTATTTAACTCTGTGTTTCTGCATCCGCAGCAACACAAGAACTCCGAGTGCTTTTGCGGTCGTACTCGCTGTTGGTTGTGTTGTGAGCCTATGAACTTATTCCTGCCGTGTTTTTCAGGAACCAATCTCGTCTTGACACTGCTTCAGGTAAATGAAAAAACGAAGCTTCTCTAATTGACCGTATGAATCAGCAAAATCAGCAGATTTTGGGCAGAAATTCGAGGAATGTCGGCCCTTTATTTGACCAGACCCTCGTGGGGACACTGCTTTGTGTGAGGGCCCGTTCTGGAGCACACAGGTTCAGTCAGTGCCAGAGCTGTGCTTTTGAGCTGGAAAGGCCAATGTTTCACTGAACTTTGGGAATTAAACTACACTACCCATCCTTTCCCTGATCCAACCCTTAATCACAGGAGGAGGCCCTCAGCGCTGCAGACTGTGCTGGCTTCCTCTGAGCCAGCAGCCAATCAAACCCTTGAGAACAAGGTACCTGGATTCTTCAGACAATCAGTGACTTCAGTGAGTCAGTCGTGCTGAAACCAGGCCACTTATGGTCCTCCAGCTCTGGACTTTGACACTCGAGAGTTAAACCTGGCCGTCACCTTTGGTCCACACTGTGCTCTCACGCTGTACAGGCTTCTATAAGTCTAATAACTCAAGAGCACAGAAGTCACCTGACCTTGGAGTCTGTCTGTCTTGCCCATGAATTAGGGTTCTCTGAATTTTCAGATGTAAAAACCAAACACTTGTGGCTCTGAAATGCAGGTTCTGGACTTGTTAATGAAGTGCAGTGCTAATCTTGGCACCATGTGATTTCTGGGATGTGGTCGCACTTGTGCTTTTTTTTTCAGCACAAATATCCCTGAAAAGTTTCCAGACGTAAGTCAAAGAGAGCAGTTTATATATGAGGCGCTGTGATGCAGGATGGAGGCCTGAGCGAATGACGTCATGGCTCTCCATCTGCAGCGGGCCGAGAGCCGGCTCTTCTCTGTCGGCATTGATCAGGCGAAGCAGTGGCAGCTCTTTGTAATGCAGGTTCACACAGAGATGAGAAAAATAAGCCCAGCACATTCCTGCAGTGACACCGAGCCCCGCCTTCCCTCCGGAGATAAAGAATTCAGCATCCGCTACCGCCAGGAAATAATTCAACAGCTCCTGCAACGATAAAAAACTGAAATCAGAAATTCTGACTATGCGCCAGCTACGGGGGGGATTTCAGATGGCCTGCGACAGACACTGAGAACATGTTTGTGTTCATTTTGACACCCTCAAGATGTAGATGATAAAAATATTTCTAAAAATTTAATGCGAACTCAAACCTCTGGCGTGAGCAGGAGTTCTCATTGGGTGTTATACAGTTTGAGCTGTAGGCTGGTACCCGAGGAATAGATGTGTTTTCTGCTCCGCAGACTGTGAGATTGTTTCCCATAATCCCCAGCGTCAAACCATAAAAATCACTGCGCGCTCTCTGCTCATCGGCTCTGGCCCTCTGAGGTGGCACATTCAGATTTGATTGGAGAACAACAGCGGTTGTACTTCATCCTGAGGTGGTCAAAAAAAGTGTTTGAGTTTCACGTCCAGAAACCATCTCTGCTGCCGCGCGAAGTTTCACCCCTGAGTTACGTGAGTTACATTAACTCTCATTGGTGGGTTGGAGTTTGAAACGCTCGAGATTCGAGCCCTTGTGTATGTGCCATTCGTTACCAACCGTTTGACGGCTCCTCCTGCGCATGTGTTTGCAAGCCTGCAGGTGTGTGTGTGTGTTTGTGTGTGTGTGAGAAAGAGAGGATGTTGACAGGACTGAGGGAGCTCTGGCTCGTTGGGAAGCCATCTTAAGCACAGGGACTGCAGAAAAATGTAGTGAACTGTCAGAAACTCGTGTGAGTCGTGCTGTGGAGCCAAACTTTACAATGCATTGCAACACATGACTTTACATTACAGCACACTGCAGTACAGTACTTTACAGTGCATCACATTAAGGTTATTTAGCTGAGACTTTCATCCAAAGGGACTTGTGTTCTGATCTGATTACGTGGGGGAGAAATGTGTGGTTAAGGGCTCCTCTCGAGGGCCCAACATCTACACTGATCTCATGGCTCCTGCTCTGCTGGGACAAGAGAGTTCACCTTCACAACACCAAACACCGGATCTGTGAGGAGCTGCGTCTCCTGACGAACAGACAGGCATGGTTTCATGTTTGACTCGAGCGCAGGGGGGTAATGGACGAATCCCTTATCTGCTCCGTCCCTGGCGAACCCTGCAGCGCTGTGGGGGTGTGTTCAGGTTACAGCCGGCTGTGCTCGGCTGCTGGTCCTCTCTCGCCGTTATATACTCACCGGAGGAGGGCACTGATTTTGGATCTGGGACAGTAGCAGCCAGAACAGCCGAGCCGAAGTCAGGGCGACACTCTGTTCTCAGTTCGATGCCTCTGCGGAACTACAGGATCTTTGTTTCGCGATCCTGAGTCGGCTTTTTTCCCCTGTGCTTCTGTTTGCTTGTGATTGGCATCACACCTCCAGTTCCCTGGCCTTCTGCAGTCTCCTCCGTCAGATCGCTTCAGCATAGCGGATGGTTCCAGAAGATAAAGATCGCGTGTAGGGTTCGCGCATTTATGTCCGATGCAAGATGCTAACTTCGCGTTCGGCCTGTTTCCACATGTTGCTGGCTGCTGTGTGAATTTTCATGACTGTTCTCAGTGAGAGAGTGCCCCCTAGTGGCATTCTGGGTGTTAATAAGTGACATTACCCTTGTTGGTTATAGCAGTACTGATAGGGAAAAATGTTGTCATGAACAGAAGTCCGATCCTGTTCTGAACAGAGCTGAGCTCATGATCCGAGTGGATAAGGGGAGATTGCTGATCCGCTTTGGGCTGAGGAAAGCTCACATTTAGCCAGCATGAGATGAGTAAATCCACTGAGATCTCGGTGGATAACGGATCTACCTCATCCACAAATCTCCACGAGTCGTTCGCCGGTGATAGGCTCTCACACTTAATCAACCTAATTCATGTCCTAAGCTTTGCTTTTTAATGTCAATGCAGTGCCAAGCCCAATTCTGCAGCAGAATGGATGACGTCATTTCCTACCCCTCTGCGATTCTAACCCCCCCCCGGTGAGGTGATCGCAGAATTAACCTGTATTACATCATCAATCACAGGAAGGTACCAGTTCTCAGAGTCCCTGAGGTGAATTCTGGCCTGTGGGATTTGGGTCAGATCCGTGTTGTGTGTGAAAGATGGAGGCAGCAGCGGACAGAGAGAGTGCAGAGAGGGGTGGAGCTCGAAGGCCTGGCTGTACATCACGCAGCTGACGCATTATAAACTCATTCGACCGAAGACTGATTGTGATGTCAGCGCGGCACTTCGGTGGAAAACGAGTTTTTTAAAATAGACGGATGGGTGAAGTGCGGAGGCTGGTATATTTGAGGCTCTCTCCACCTGGGAGCGCTTGGCTCTTTATTGGGCGCCGTTCGGCTTTGGATTTATTATCGGGAGCACAGGAAGATGCCAGGAAATCATTCTTCATAAAGGCTTATGGGCCCACGAGACGGTACACTGCTGTAGTACCTGATGCTGAGGGAGAGCTCTGGTGTGAGGGCAGCTGGGGCTCAGCTGAAGTTAGGGACTCGACTCTTGTGAGGGCAGCTGGTGTTGAGTCGAGTCCCTAACTTGAGCTGGTGTGAGGACGGCAAGTGTTGAGTCCCTAACTTGAGCTGGTGTGGGGGTGGCTGGTTTTAAGTCCCTAACTTCAGCTGGTGTGAAGGCGGTTGGTGTTGAGTCATTTACTTGAGCTGGTGCGAGGGCGGCTGGTGTTGAGTCATGTCCCTAACTTGAGCTGGTGTGAGGTCGGCTGGTGTTGAGTGCCTAACTTGAGCTGGTGTCAGGTTTGCTGGTGCTGAATCCCTAACTTGAGCTGGTGTGAGGTCGGTTGGTGTTGAATCCCTAACTTGAGCTGGTGTGAGGTCGGCTGGTGTTGAGTCCCTAACTTGAGCTGGTGTGAGGTCGCCTGGTGTTGAGTCCCTAACTTGAGCTGGTGTGGAGGTGGCTGGTGTTAAGTCCCTAACTTCAGCTGGTGTGAGTTTGTCTGGTGTTGAGTCCCTAACTTGAGCTGGTGTGAGGTCGGCTGGTGTTGAGTCCCTAACTTGAGCTGGTGTGAGGTCGCCTGGTGTTGAGTCCTTAACTTGAGCTGGTGTGGGGGTGGCTGGTGTTAAGTCCCTAACTTCAGCTGGTGTGAGTTTGGCTGGTGTTGAGTCCCTAACTTCAGCTGGTGTGAGTTTGGCTGATGTTGAGTCCCTAACTTCAGCTGGTGTGAGTTTGGCTGGTGTTGAGTCCCTAACTTCAGCTGGTGTGAGTTTGGCTGATGTTGAGTCCCTAACTTCAGCTGGTGTGAGTTTGGCTGGTGTTGAGTCCCTAACTTGAGCTGGTGTGAAGTCGGCTGGTGATGAGTCGAGTCCCAGAACTGAGTGGAGCCAACTCCAGAATAGGAGCCATCTTGTTTCTGAGCCATTTCACACAATGGAAATCGTTTTTTGCACATTTTGTGGAAGTGAAATGTACAATTTTCATGAGTTTCAACTGACCAGCCGGCAAAGGTTTTTGCGAGGATAAGAGGGGAAAATATTTGGTCATAAGAAAGGAGAAAATTGAAAAAACGCTTTTTCACCCTGAGACATGAATACTTGTTGCTTTCTGTTCCATATGCCTGTACTGAATTGGGGAAAAAGGGTTTTGTCCCCTCTGCACTTTTGGGTTGGAATATGTTACAAAATGAGTGGAAATTAACAGCGTTAGCCCTTTTAAATCCAAATTTAGAGTACTTTAGGCCACAACTCCACAACATGCACTTGTTTTTAATAATCTGCTTGTAATTTTAGACTTTTTCTATTGTTTTATCGGTCTTTTGTCTGTGTCTGTGATTGTGCTTTGCATTTGCTGCTGCCTATCTTGGGCAGGTCTCCCTTATAAAAGAGGTTCTTAATCTTAATGGGATCTTCCTTGTTAAATAAAGGTTAAATAAATAAAATAAAATTAAGACGGTGCCCAGCAGCGTGACAAAAACATCATGGGTCCGTGATTGCAAGGGTCCTGCTCTAATGTTCAATTGGTCGATGTTGAGCAGTGTTGTGTTTCATTGTTGGGTAGAACAGTAGAGAGCTTTAATGTCCCATTGGTGTAAACAGTAGAGAGCTTTAATGGTGTAAACGGTAGAGAGCTTTAATGTCCCATTGGTGTAAACAGTAGAGAGCTTTAATGTCCCATTGGTGTAAACAGTAGAGAGCTTTAATGTCCCATTGGTGTAAACAGTAGAGAGCTTTAATGTCCCATTGGTGTAAACAGTAGAGAGCTTTAATGGTGTAAACGGTAGAGAGCTTTAATGTCCCATTGGTGTAAACAGTAGAGAGCTTTAATGTCCCATTGTTGTAAACGTTAGAGAGCTTTAATGTCCCATTGGTGTAAAACAGCAGAGAGCTTTAATGTCCCATTGGTGTAAACAGTAGAGAGCTTTAATGTCCCATTGGTGTAAACAGTAGAGAGCTTTAATGTCCCATTGGTGTAAACAGTAGAGAGCTTTAATGTCCCATTGGTGTAAACAGTAGAGAGCTTTAATGGTGTAAACGGTAGAGAGCTTTAATGTCCCATTGGTGTAAACAGTAGAGAGCTTTAATGTCCCATTGTTGTAAACGTTAGAGAGCTTTAATGTCCCATTGGTGTAAAACAGCAGAGAGCTTTAATGTCCCATTGGTGTAAACAGTAGAGAGCTTTAATGTCCCATTAGTGTGAACAGTTGAGAGCATTAATGTCCCATTGGTGTGAACAGTAGAGAGCCTTAATGTCCCATTGCTGTAAACAGTAGAGAGCTTTAATATCCCATTGGTGTAAACAGTAGAGAGCTTTAATGTCCCATTGGTGTAAATGGTAGAGAGCTTTAATGTCCCATTGGTGTAAATGGTAGAGAGCTTTAATGTTCCATTGGTGTAAAGCAGTAGAGAGCTTTAATGTCCCATTGGTGTAAACAGTAGAGAGCTTTAATGTCCCATTAGTGTGAACAGTTGAGAGCTTTAATGTCCCATTGGTGTGAACAGTAGAGAGCTTTAATGTTCCATTGGTGTAAACAGTAGAGAGCTTTAATGTCCCATTGGTGTAAACGGTAGAGAGCTTTAATGTCCCATTGGTGTAAACAGTAGAGAGTTTTAATGTCCCATTGGTGTAAACCGTAGAGAGCTTTAATGTCTCATTGGTGTAAACAGTAGAGAGCTTTAATGTCCCATTAGTGTGAACAGTAGAGAGCTTTAATGTTCCATTGGTGTAAACAGTAGAGAGCTTTAATGTTCCATTGGAGTAAACAGTAGAGAGCTTTAATGTCCCATTAGTGTGAACAGTTGAGAGCTTTAATGTCCCATTGGTGTGAACAGTAGAGAGCTTTAATGTTCCATTGGTGTAAACAGTAGAGAGCTTTAATGTCCCATTGGTGTAAACGGTAGAGAGCTTTAATGTCCCATTGGTGTAAACAGTAGAGAGCTTTAATGTCCCATTAGTGTGAACAGTTGAGAGCTTTAATGTCCCATTGGTGTGGGCAGTAGAGAGCTTTAATGTCCCATTGGTGTGAACAGTAGAGAGCTTTAATGTCCCATTGGTGTAAACAGTAGAGAGCTTTAATGTCTCATTGGTGTAAACGGTAGAGAGCTTTAATGTCCCATTGGTGTAAATGGTAGAGAGCTTTAATGTCCCATTGGTGTAAAGAGTAGAGAGCTTTAATGTCCCATTGATGTTAACAGTAGAGAGCTTTAATGTCTCATTGGTGTAAACGGTAGAGAGCTTTAATGCCCCATTGGTGTAAACGGTAGAGAGCTTTAATGTCCCATTGGTGTAAAGAGTAGAGAGCTTTAATGTCCCATTGGTGTAAAGAGTAGAGAGCTTTAATGTCCCATTGGTGTAAACAGTAGAGAGCTTTAATGTCCCATTGGTGTGAGCAGTAGAGAGCTTGTGCAGATTTTTAATCACCTGCTCAGTTGAGTTTGCCAGTGTCTTCGGTGCTGGTTTTTTAGCTGAGTACTGGGTGGGGTGCTGTGCCCAGTTTTCTGTGATGGTAAACTCAGCTGGATTAAAAAAAATCTGCCATTTTTCTTGAGAGGAGGGAAAAATTTACCTTCTAGTATAACTGCAAATTCATCCTGATCCACCTATAAATAGATGAAAAGATCTATTTATTGATGATTGTCCCTCAGGCGCGGCGAGTCCACAGAGCATCTGAAGCAGTAATCTCCGTCACTGTTACTGCAGAGCGTCGGCCCTGTGGGGTCAGGATCAGTGCATTTACTCTCCATCTCTAACCATCCCTAACTGGGAAATAAGCTCTGCTTAGCTTCGGTGGGAGTGAAAAGGTTCCAGATGGAAGCTCAGCCCTGCAGGAGCAGAGTTGGACTCCGCTGGTGCGGATGGGTGTTTTAGTCGGTGTCTCCTGTGCGGATGACGGTCCTGCGGACACCAGGCTGGCAGCAGTGGAACATTCTCTTCCAGCCACCTGCATTTGCTCATTATACACTTTTCAACCAGAAGGTGTAACTAATTGGTCAAATCAGCCGCCCAAATTCATGGCATCAAACTCATCTGGCATTCCTACCCTGCTCTCTCTTTAATGCGTGGTGTGTGTGTGTGTGTGCGTTTAGATGTCATAAAAACCTCATCAAACCCGTGCGGTCCTCACATTCTTTCTTCCTCAGGATGGCGCTGTGTGTCCTGTGGACTGTATGGACAGCGTCGCTGTTGCGGTTTAAGACTCCCGGTCTCTAGTAGTCTGTGAATCTGAGCTCCGCTCCGCACTCAAATCCCCAAATCCCATGAACTCCACACAGGACACAGTGGCTGAGCGGTGCAGGAGGATTCATTATTTTAACTATCAGGATTCAGTCATAATGTGTCATGGTTAAAAAACCTGAGGTATGGATTTGGGGAATTAAACTGTCCTGGAAACCCCAGCTTATACAGAAGCTGAAGATCGGCCCTGCGTATACAGTTATGTTAAAAAAAAAAAAATAGCAGTGCAGCATCAATAACCCGACGAACCGTTGTTATGAGTAGTCGCGATATTTCTGCATGGCAAATGATTTACATGTAGATGCAGTCGTGTAATAGAAAAACCACAGACCTGACTGTCATGACATGCACGCTGTTTGTTCTGAGAAACTGACTCACTCATTGAAAGGGGCGGGTTCGAAGTAACAGCAGTGTGGCGTTTAATTAGAGAATTCATTCATTCGCCGAAGAAAAAGGTGTCATTAATGCTGTCATTATTAAGGAAGAGGGGAAGCAAATGTTTCACACATCTTTATAAAGGAAATTTCCCTCTGAATTGCAAAGTAAAATGGGCAGTTCCAAACATTGTTCGGAGGAACAACGTAATTTGAATAAAAAGTTGATTGGAGAGGGGAGGTGCAGCAAATTATAGGATGCTCAGCTGAAATGATCTCAAATGCTTTAAAATGGTAACAAAAACCTGAAACACAGGGAAGAACATGTTTAGTCAGCATGGCAAAGATTCCGCAAATCATCACCTCCAGACAAATCCAAGATGATATAAAATCATTTGCAACAGCTGCTTACAGTCAGACGATGTTTGAGTAAAGCTAAGCTATCAGCCAGAAGCCCCCGTAAAGCACCACTGATGACTAAACGGCCCGTGCAGAGTCGGCTAAAACACGTCGATTGGCCCAAAGAGAAATGGTGCAACATTCTGCAGACAGATGTCAGATGACCCCAGTACTAAATTCAAGCCACAGTACACTGACAGTGGAAGCATCATGTTGCAAAAATCATGGTGTGGGGATTTTTTTCATACAATGGTGTGGGGCCTCTTTATCGTATACCAGGGATCATGGATCAGTTTCAATACATCAAAATACTTGAAGTGATTATGTTGCAATATGCCAAAGAGGAAATGCCCCTGAAATGACCCCAAACGCACAAGTATGCAAATAACATCTTAGTGCCGGACATTATTGAAGTAATGGTGTGGCTAGCTTAATCCCCCAACCTGAACCCCTTAGAAAACTTTTGGGGTGACATTAAAAATGCAGTTTCTGAAGCCAAATCCAGAAATTCACAGGAACTGTGGAATGCTGCTTGTTAATCCGGGGTGCCAGAAGTTGGCTTGACTCGATGCAACGCAGAGGCGCTGCAGTTATCAAAAACAATGTTTATGCAACTAAATATTAGTTCAGTAATTTAAAATTAAGTTAAATTTGTATTTGTGTTTGAAGAGAAAATTGTCGACTGCTATTTTTTTACAGATTAAAATTCCTTTCCTTTGCTTCCTGTGAAAGAATGACACCGACTCAATCAAATTTGTTCATGTTTTGATTTGGAATTGAATGTGTAATAATTCCACAGCATTTGAAATATGGAACTGAAGGCTATTAAAAAAAACTATTTGCTGTTTATTCCCAATTTTTGAACACAAACGTACCAACGACAGAAACCGAAGGCTTTAGTGCCATTGGTGAGGGGGTTGTGGTCACTTGTTATACTCTGAGCAGAGACGAGCCCTCCGTTCGGTTGACGGACATGTTCGGCCACATTTAACATTCCCCAGTGGGCCGTAAAAGTGGTGGTTATTATTAACGGACATCCCGTGGGCAAAGGCAAAGCGAGTGCAATGCATGAAGGTCTTTTCCAGCGTTAATCACCGGCGCTGGTCCCAGACGGTGCGAAGACGACGTTAATGGCTCGGCTCAGGCCACAGCGAGCGTCACCGGGCTGATTTATGAAATGTTAACTATCCCATGTAGAGGTGCATTAACAGGAGAGATACACCTGTCGCAGGCATTTAGCCTTCCCGCGAACAGCGCTAACCTGCGTTAATCTTCTCCTCTCGGGCTCTTAAAGCGCTGGCCCACAATCGCTCATTTCTCTGGCTTGATTAGCCGGCGCGGCAGGCTTTTATATCGCCTGACTGCGGATCGGGGAAGGGAGACCCGGAGTCCAGGTGTGAGCTGGAACAGGAAACAGGCTTGTTGTTCTTTGCACTCCTTTTTTCTCCTTGTCTTTCGTTCGGTGCAGAGTCATGAAAACACAGGGCTCTCCGGAGGCTCGTAATATGTGCGTGTAATCTCAATAAAACAGGAGGAATCAGGACGGCTGCGCTCGTTAATGCGCCTGAGCACAGTGCGCCATAAGGCAGGGATGACGTCAAGAGACGCACTCGCGCGCGCACACACACTCGCGCGCACAGATTTCTTGCTTAATTCCGTAATGATTGGCTTGTCCTTCGATAAGAGGTGTGTTCAGAGCCTGAACGGTGCTGAGAGCACTCGTGGCGTGTGTGTGTGTTCACTCTGTCCCTCCTGCTTTGGTGTGTCAAGAACACCCCGCTCAGCAGCATGGGGGCCCGGGGCCCGGAATGGGCCACAGGAAGCAATCAGGAGGCCTCGGAGCTTCTGTCGCAGTCCTTTAACCTGTGTTCAGTTTTCTCCAAATAAATAACTCAAAGCAATTAATATTATGTAATGACTTATCTAATGATTTGCTGCTTGTTATGACTTTTGTTTGGGATTGTTTCCCAAAAACCTCACCCTGTTCAAGCACTGCTTCAGTGGCTCATCCTTTTATAGCACTGCTTCAGTGGCTCGCCCTGTCAAAGCACTGCTTCAGTGGTTCACCCTGTCAAAGCACTGCTTCTGTGGTTCACCCTGTCAAAGCACTGCTTCAGTGGCTCACCCTGCAATAGTAATGCTTTGGTGACAAGATTGATGCCACAGTCATCATGGTGTCACCAAATTATTCTTATTATTATTATTATTTTTTGTGTGTGTATTTTTTGTATATTGTGTATAACTGCATTGTTCAGTTATACACAATATAATTGTTTTAGGTTAGATAACAGATGGATGGAAATAGTACATTAACTTTGATATATATTTGTTCTTAAATTATAAATAATTATAACAAAACAATACTTTTTAGTTAAATCTTCTTTGATCTGTAGTTATTACAGGTATAGGAGTTACTAATTGCTGTGGAGCTGAACCATGAAAAATCTGAAGTCTTATAACCGACATCAGTCACTAATGTTGTTGTTTTGTCATAATTTAGCCTTTTTGTTGCAGAATAATTGTGTTGGTCCGTTTCTTTGGTAGTTCCTGGGGACTCTGCCAGTTTGACGGACAGGAAGGTTGAGCTGCCATCTCTACAGGGACTCGATGAGACGTAATTAGTGGGATTAGTCTCAACAGAACTGCCAGGCGGCTTTCGAAAATGAGCTCGGCTTCTCTGCTGCCTTTCAATTAAAATAGCTTTGCTATGGATTCGCTTGTTTAGGGTTTAATTCCCAGTGTGTGTCCCCGCGAGGCAGCTCGAGCCAGCGGGATCTGAGGGAGCGAGCGTCTCTATGTTTCTGTACGCGTCACTGTGTGTGTGAGTGTGTATGTGCGTGTGTTTGTTCTTGCACGTGTACACATGCCCGTGTGTATGTGCACTACTCTGCTGTCTACGTGTGTGTTTTTGTTTGTTTGTTTGTGTGTGTATGGATATGTGTGGAACACTTTTAGTCCACATTCTGTCTCAGAATGGTACACAGTTCTACACTGGGACAGATTTAGTCCACCTGCTGCCGCAGTTCCAGCAGGGTTACACCATTTATTCCACCTTCAGTCTATGTATTTGAACTGGAACAGATTTACTCTGAGTAAAAACTAAGAGAGAGGCTAAAGTTTGAGTCCGCACAGTTCACACTTTAGCAGTATATTGTATTGGGGGGGTTTGTCTGAAGTGTGAACTCCTGAGTTTTCGTCACAGACGTTATACAGACATATGAAAGCCTTGCTTCTGGCCCCATAAAGTAAACATCCTGTTTATTTGCTCTGGTGAAATAAAGGAGAGCGAGAGTCATTATCTTCCCTCACTAAAGTGAATAAACAATGCGGAGGAGTTTGCTGTCTTTGTCTGGTCGACTGTTTATCAGGGCTGAACTGCGCATCGAACAGCGACACGCGCCGGACAGCTTTTCTTCCCTGACGATCGCGGCTGGAAAGATATCCGCCATCCTGGCTCCGCATCTCCTTTATCTCAGCAAACAGCTTCCTCTGTCCGCAGAGCGCTCGCTAAAGCGGAAAAATCAGTTCGGAACGCCGCCCCCGGCACTAATGGAAAAGTGCGCAGCTTCCTGGGTTAATTAGGAGACTGTCATTTTTAATAGCACATGACAGAGAGCAGCACCATACCGTAAACAGGAAGGTAAATTAGGCTACCCCCTGAGGATCGGCCCCCTCTCGCGACCTTGTGAGGGAGATGGTAGGACGTTTGGGAGGAAAGGGGTTGGAGAGTTTGGACTGGGGTGTCCTTACCTGCGTCACATGACGAAGGTGATGCCAGTCTGTATGAGATATGAGAGCCGTATAGTATCAGTGAGGCCATTTCTGAGTGTTGAGTGTCTGTCTGATTGTCCTTTCGAGTTCAAACCTCACAATGACTGAACACACAATCGCACACTTACCAATATATCCACATGCACACAGACATGCTCGCACATCCTCATGTACATTCACAGGCACACTAATACATACGAATGCACATGCATTCACACAACAATCCACAAACTCATGCACACGCAACCTCATGCTGATACACACAATCACAAATTCTCACACACACATTCTCACACTCTTTCACATGCAGAAGAGTGCACTTGCAGGTACAAACCCTCGCACTCAGGAATGCATGCATACACATATACCCACTAACGCTCACATGAACACACAGACACAAACTTTTGAACACTTGCTGTCGGTGACAGCAGTGCACTGGGATGTGTGATATATGAGGCATACACTTACTCAGGATGTGTGATATATGAAGAAAACCCTTCCTCGGGATGTGTGATATATAAAGCACGCACTTACTCGGGATGTGTGATATATAAAGCATGCACTTACACAGGATGTGTTATATATAAAGCATGCACTTACTTGAGATGTGTGATATATGAAGCATGCACTTACTCGGGATGTGTGATATTTGAAGAATATACTTACTCGGGATGTGTGGCATATGAAACATGCACTTACTCGGGATGTGTGATATATAAATCATGCACTTACTCGGGATGTGTGATATTTGAAGAATACACTTGCTCAGGATGTGTGATATATGAAGCATGCACTTACTCGGGATGTGTGATATTTGAAGAATATACTTACTCGGGATGTGTGGCATATGAAACATGCACTTACTTGGGATGTGTGATATATAAAGCATGCACTCACTCGAGATGTGTGATATTTGAAGAACACATTTACTCGGGATGTGGGATATATGAAGCATGCACTTACTCGGGATGTGTGATATTTGAAGAATACACTTATTCGGGATGTGCGATATTTGAAGAATACACTTACTCGGGATGTGATATATAAAGCATGCACTTAATCGGAATGTGTGATATATTAAGAATACACTTACTCGGGATGTGTGATATTTAAAGCATGCACTTACTCGGGATGTGTGATATATGAAGAATACACTTACTCGGGATGTGTGATATATCAAGAATATACTTACTCGGGATGTGCGATATATAAAGCATGCACTTACTCGGGATGCGTGATATATACAGCATGCACTTACTCGAGATGCGTGATATTTGAAGAATACACTTATTCGGGATGTGCGATATTTGAAGAATACACTTACTTGGGATGTGTGATATATAAATCATGCACTTACTCGGGATGTGTTATATATGAAGAATACACTTACTCGGGTTGTGTGATATATGAAGCATGCACTTACTCGGGTTGTGTGATATATGAAGAATACACTTACTCAGGATGTGTGATATATGAAGCATGTACTTACTCGGGATGTGTGATATATGAAGAATAAACTTACTCAGGATGTGATATATAAAGCATGCACTTAATCGGAATGTGTTATATATGAACAATACACTTACTCGGGATGTATGATATATAGCACATGGACTTACTAGTGATATATATATATATAGCATACACTTACTGTAGCAGTGCAGCTGGCCGGTTCTGCTGCTCTGCACCACTCGCTACTTTTGTGAATTAATTAGAGGCCTTTAATCGGAAAGCTGGACTCTCACATGTTGTTGATTACTTTCGAGTCCCTGGGAACTGTAGAGTTCAGTGCTTGACCTCAGCGCTCGGTGTTCGTAGTTAAATTACACATTTCACAGAATCAGCTCCAGCCAAATCCAGTCTCACACTGAGCAGGAGGGCGACACCTCAATCCTTCCCCGCTGTGCTCTGTTTGTGTGTTTTGGCTTTTCTCCACATCGCTGCTTTCAGAAACGTGTACTGTCAGTCCCCGGCCTGTCAATCATATGCTTTACGGCTTCTTTTAATTGTTTCTTTTACGACAGTGACTGACAGCCTGTCACAGCTGTGGCTGTGATGGTCATAACTGTATGACAACAGGCAGTTCATCAGTCAGAAGTAGCCTGTGTACAAGAAAATTAAGCCTTTTAGCTAGTAATCGTACTGATCTGATAAGTTCTTTATATTTGAGTTGATATAATTACATCTAATTGTTTGCCATTACCTCAGCAATCTTCGTGTGATCTGCATTAATTTAAAATGGAACGGATAGTCTCTTTGTGGTGATTATGAGTGTTTGATGTGACAAACAGAAAGGTAATGGGGCTAATTAGATTCAATCCATTACACAAGCAGCAGGTGCTCAATCTGCTTTCAGGTTGGCGCAGTTCTTAATCATGCAACGCCATCAGAACTAGGTAATTAGCAGTTTAAATCAGCTTCTTCTCTTCGAAGCCTGTACCAGGGGCTATGCATGTGGGAGAGCCAATCAGGAGCGATAAACCATGACCAGATACAATCCCATGAGTGAAGACCTCATAATGTCTCATGACTTCGCCATTACAGTCCACTGATGCTCTGCTTTAGAATGCATCAGTGACATCATCCAGAATGGTGTTCAGAATCGAGTTCCCAGAGGTTTCTGATTTTAAAAACACAGCTTTAGATGAATCCACGTCTGCACCTGCCTTAGATCTCATTTTGGGGTATCCTGAGGGGAAATAAACCCATTTCAGATGGAACCTACCAATGTATGTGGTACCAGAGCGTTCAGTAGGACCAGCCAGCCTTATTAATTCTGAATCCTTGTTTTAGTGGGAGAAGTGTAGGGGTGAATAGATTGGAAAATGGAGTTCTCATGTGCAGTAGGAGCACAAATGATCAAAATCTGTTTGTTTACTTTCGTATGGAGAGGTATTATAAACCCTCGTAAATGAGGCGAAAGGGCGCCCAGTTCGGAGAGAGTACATTTCTGTCGATGCACGAAAGCTACACGTGTACCAATGCTGCCCCCTTGTGGTTTTACAGTGAAATGAAGTGGAGGATGCTAAGATGGAGCTAGTTCGGGTGGGAGGAAAATTATGTGCAAGTTTCAGACAAAAGGCCATCATCCAAACCAGAAGTAATAAATCTTTCTGTATAGGACTGGTTAGTATATTAATACTATATTGGTATTGTGATCTATGCAACATTATCTGGGATTTTGATATTATAATATTGTGAACTGACATAGGTTTTGTCTCTTCAGATTTAAAGGCTGTTTTCCAATAAACAGATGCTGTTGTTTTCTGTTATTACTGCTCTCCCTGCTGTCTGTAACTGCTTGCTCTCATTGTGCAAATACTTTATGAAAGCGCCAATCCTGATCCTTGCAATATTGCCTCAATATCAAAATTGAGGAACTGGGTAAAATATTTTGTGATCTTTGATATTATCCAAATCACCCAGTCATATTTCAGTGGCATCTCAGACTGTTTGAAAAAAATATGCTGCAGAGAAACCTCTGCGCTACGTGAGGGAGAGCATCTTTCATGAACATCGGTGTACATCCCAACTTTGAACAGTCTCTTTGTTCCAGTCAGGAATTTAAATATCAAGGACAGGCGTTAGAGAATGCTATTGGGAATAAAGCACATGTTATTGGTTCATACTTTAGAAACCCCAACCCACAAAAACATGCAGTATAGTAACACTCCTGTATGGCTGTGTGCAAATGTTTGGTGGTGGTCGGAGGGGCCGTAGGCGCATACTGGCAGCCACGCTTCCGTCAGCCTGCCCCAGGGCAGCTGTGGCTACAAAAACCTAGTTTACCACCATCAGAGTGTGAATGTGTGAGTGAATGAATAATGTATCCATTGTGAAGCGTCTTTGAGTGCCTAGAAAAGCGCTATATAAGACTGATGCATTATTATTATTAAGTGTGCAATTGAAAATGTCACTGTGGACTCGGGACATCTGACTCTCTTGGTATAACCTTTATTTGGACTCGAGTCAAACCCCTGCTCTCTCCCGTCTACGTTTCAGGCTCGAGTCAAACACCTGCTCTCTCCCGTCTGTGTTTCAGGCTCGAGTCAAACCCCTGCACTCTTCTGTCTGTGTTTCAGGCTCGAGTCAAACACCTGCTCTCTCTCGTCTGTGTTTCGGGCTCGAGTCAAACCCCTGCACTCTTCTGTCTGTGTTTCGGGCTCGAGTCAAACACCTGCTCTCTCCCGTCTGTGTTTCAGGCTCGAGTCAAACCCCTGCACTCTTCTGTCTGTGTTTCAGGCTCGAGTCAAACCCCTGCACTCTTCTGTCTGTGTTTCAGGCTCGAGTCAAACCCCTGCTCTCTCCCGTCTGTGTTTCAGGCTCGAGTCAAACCCCTGCACTCTTCTGTCTGTGTTTCAGGCTCGAGTCAAACCCCTGCTCTCTCTCGTCTGTGTTTCAGGCTCGAGTCAAACCCCTGCTCTCTCTCGTCTGTGTTTCAGGCTCGAGTCAAACCCCTGCTCTCTCCCGTCTGTGTTTCAGGCTCGAGTCAAACCCCTGCTCTCTCCCGTCTGTGTTTCAGGCTCGAGTCAAACCCCTGCTCTCTCCCGTCTGTGTTTCAGGCTCGAGTCAAACCCCTGCTCTCTCCCGTCTATGTTTCAGGCTTGAGTCAAACCCCTGCTCTCTCCCGTCTGTGTTTCAGGCTCGAGTCAAACCCCTGCTCTCTCCTGTCTGTGTTTCAGGCTCGAGTCAAACCCCTGCTCTCTCCCGTCTGTGTTTCAGGCTCGAGTCAAACCCCTGCTCTCTCCCGTCTGTGTTTCAGGCTTGAGTCAAACCCCTGCACTCTTCCGTCTGTGTTTCAGGCTCGAGTCAAACCCCTGCTCTCTCCCGTCTGTGTTTCAGCCTCGAGTCAAACCCCTGCTCTCTCCCGTCTGTGTTTCAGGCTCGAGTCAAACCCCTGCTCTCTCTCTCTCCCGTCTGTGTCTCAGGCTCGAGTCAAACCCCTGCTCTCTCCCGTCTGTGTTTCAGGCTCGAGTCAAACCCCTGCTCTCTCCCGTCTGTGTTTCAGGCTCCAGTCAAACCCCTGCTCTCTCCTGTCTGTGTTTCAGGCTCGAGTCAAACCCCTGCTCTCTTCTGTCTGTGTTTCAGGCTCGAGTCAAACCCCTGCTCTCTCCCGTCTGTGTTTCAGGCTTGAGTCAAACCCCTGCTCTCTCCTGTCTGTGTTTCAGGCTCGAGTCAAACCCCTGCTCTCTCCCGTCTGTGTTTCAGGCTCGAGTCAAACCCCTGCTCTCTTCCGTCTGTCTTTCAGGCTCGAGTCAAACCCCTGCTCTCTCCCGTCTGTGTTTCAGGCTCGAGTCAAACCCCTGCTCTCTCCCGTCTGTGTTTCAGGCTCGAGTCAAACCCCTGCTCTCTCCCGTCTGCGTTTCAGGCACGAGTCAAACCCCTGCTCTCTCCCGTCTGTGTTTCAGGCTCGAGTCAAACCCCTGCTCTCTTCTGTCTGTGTTTCAGGCTCGAGTCAAACCCCTGCTCTCTCCCGTCTGTGTTTCAGGCTCGAGTCAAACCCCTGCTCTCTTCTGTCTGTGTTTCAGGCTCGAGTCAAACCCCTGCTCTCTCCCGTCTGTGTTTCAGGCTCCAGTCAAACCCCTGCTCTCTCCTGTTTGTGTTTCAGGCTCGAGTCAAACCCCTGCTCTCTCCCGTCTGTGTTTCAGGCTCGAGTCAAACCCCTGCTCTCTCCCGTCTGTGTTTCAGGCTCGAGTCAAACCCCTGCTCTCTCCTGTCTGTGTTTCAGGCTCGAGTCAAACACCTGCTCTCTCCCGTCTGTGTTTCAGGCTCGAGTCAAACCCCTGCTCTCTCCCGTCTGTGTTTCAGGCTCGAGTCAAACCCCTGCTCTCTCCCGTCTGTGTTTCAGGCTCCAGTCAAACCCCTGCTCTCTCCTGTCTGTGTTTCAGGCTCGAGTCAAACCCCTGCTCTCTCCCGTCTGTGTTTCAGGCTCCAGTCAAACACCTGCTCTCTCCTGTCTGTGTTTCAGGCTCGAGTCAAACCCCTGCTCTCTTCTGTCTGTGTTTCAGGCTCGAGTCAAACCCCTGCTCTCTCCCGTCTGCGTTTCAGGCACGAGTCAAACCCCTGCTCTCTCCCGTCTGTGTTTCAGGTACGGAGACATGGTTCCCAAAACCATCATGGGGAAGATTTTCGGGTCGATCTGCTCCCTGAGCGGGGTGTTGGTCATTGCCCTGCCCGTGCCGGTGATCGTGTCCAACTTCAGCCGGATCTACCACCAAAGCCAACGAGCTGAGAAACGTCGAGCGCAAAAGGTGCGTCAGAGCTCCGCCCACTGCTCCTCCTTTCCAAGTAAATGTCCAATCAGGCAGGTGGGATTTCAGGCCCAAAGGAACTCTTGAGTTTACCGGGCGGATTTCTTCAGGACAAATTCCCCTGCACCAGCATGACCTGGACAAGCCAGACAAAACGAGAGGGGTAAACCTCACAGGAGAAAACAGGGGCTTGTTTTGGGGTTAGAGTTCCTTAACCCTTTCACCACTAACAGGACGCACATGTCCCCCCAGTATTTTAGCGGGACAGATTTGTACCAGCAGTATTGTTTCGACTCCTGACAGGAAAAGTTTGAGGATTGATATTCATGAAATGATGTTTAAGCCACAAAAATGAGCAACTCCAAGGAGTTACTCTGATTCATATTACAGTGTTCAGTATTGAAAGGGTTAAGGAGAGATTAGAAGGAGATTACCAAACCCTCTACCGTGTTACCCCAAAAACATGGGGCTTCCTGACTGGCAATCCCACCCTCCCCCTCCCCCCAAACACCCCATGTTCTCACTGCAGTCTAATTCTCCCTTTAAACTCTAATGATGATTCTGCTGTACTGTGTAGCTGCATCGACAGGCCACTAAAGCTTAAAGCAGGATGATTATCTTAATTTCGATATATTTAAATATCATAGAGGAACATCCCTCAAGCGACTGCTTCCTTTTACGACGTGTCCCTGCGGGTTCAGGACAGCTTTGAGCTCATGTTACTTTTGTCATGTCAGTGATCTTGTTTTAAAAACAGAAATTATTCCAGTATGTTGTGCATAAACAGATGTCGAATGCCAGTGGCAGTCCACTTAAATGAAGATACTGCAAACGGGCAGCCATTGGATTATATTATATATATATAATGTATAAAAATCATCTGAGGGTGATTTTACAGGTCATCTTGTTCACAAGGAGAGCTCCAAGCCTTTAATCCTGGCTGTTTGGACTCACACAGTAGTGTCTTTAGCAACTCCAGGTCAGAGTTTGTACTCAACATTAAACACATGGCATCTTCTTCTCTCTCAAAACCATAGACTGTGTAAACAGATGGACGAACCGTGACATCACCCATTGGTTTCAGCAAACCATTTAGGAAGCCTGGATATTGGCAATTTGAACAGCACCATTGTGTCATTTTGAAACCAGATGTTTCAACATCATCTCAACATCATGATATATCGAATGAGACTTGAAACTTGCGCTAGATACCATAAAATAATGTGGAAAATCATTCTTGAAATAATAAATCAGGCGGGAAAGTAGAGTCATTTTTTCATAGACTTCTATAGCATTGAACAACCTCTGCAACCACCGATGTCGCCATTTGCTGGCGATTAAATAGAATGCAGTTTCCAGAGATTTCCACTTTTCAGACCCAGGGGCTGCGTTCATCTTTTGATACAGTCTATGCTCAAAACACACTCAGCATGATCTACATTTGAACGTGGAGGTCAGAATTCAAGACAATATATTGCAAATTAATAAATCCTCTCAAAAGACAGAAAATGAAGCTTCCACAAAAAGAAAAGTGTCTCTTCTCACTCCTGTTTCTCCATTTTTCATTTGGTCTTAGAACCTCAACACAAACTACATGGCCTGGCTACACCAAAGGAAAATAAAATGACACTGTAATGTACAAAAAATGACGGTAATGGACTCTCATTGTTCCTCGCTTGCAGTCTGTAGAGCAGCCATTGTTAGCGTTAGCATAGAGATGTTATGTTGTGTTCCTGCCCCACTAGTTTTCCTAGTAACGACCCAGCACCTCTCACACGAGTCAGAGGCTGAGGGTCAGTATCGGGATGTGATCCCATGACCCTGCGACGGACCGGGCATTCAAACCCCCTCTCATCAGGACCGGGGGGAGCTAAACGGACCGTGTGTTTGTTCAAACAGAAAACCAGGCTCGCTAGAATTCACGCAGCGAAGAGTGGCACCGCTAACGCCTATTTGCAGTACAAACGCATCAAGCTCCTGAGCGCTGTGCTCCAGCAGGTAACGGACCGGCGCCGTCCCGGATCCGACGGGTCGCTGCATGCGCCTGGGCCGGTCCTCAGCTTACGGCCGGGACGACACGGAGCTGCCCCATGCTAGCGCTTTAAATGGTGTCTTCTCTCGCTGGATCTCTCTCTCCCTCTCTCTCTCTCTCTCTCTCTCTCTCTCTCCCCCTCTCCCTGCGCTCGAGGCTGTTCGCTGCACCAGTCTCATTGGGATCATCAGTAAAGGGCGGAGCGACTGCTGATTTCTGCGCACTGTGGGCGGAGCTTGGTTTGGGGCAGGGCGGGGCTTTATCTTTGTATACACACCCACCACATCCTCATCTCTCCGTCTCTCTCACTAACTCCTCCTTTCTTTCTCAGCCTCTCTCTCTCTATCCATCCTTATCGACGTACGTTTTGATCGAAGTTGCTCCTCCCACACTCGCCTCATTGGCCCACATCTTGATGGCACTGTTGTTTCCATTGGCTGTTTTCACCTGGAGGAATGGCGTTGCCATGGCAGCATGTTGGCAGTCTGCAGCCACTCACAGCGAGGCCAGTCTCTGCACGCAGTCCGGTTTGACATTCCATCCCTTGCTGTGATTGGCTGTGGGGTGTTGACTCCGCCCCATTGTGTCTGCGCTGGGAGGGAGGGTTCAGCAGCTTTCTTGGTTTAAGTCACATGATCGTGATGTCAGCTGCTCACATGCACGATGAAATTTCTAACGGTTATCCACTGAGAGGCCATAAGTATTTGGACAATGGCACAAATCTAAAGAGCTGTATTACCTACATGATTCAATCACTGATTCAATCATTCAGTCTGCTCTAACAGAAAGTATGTACTTATTTGATAATTCTGAATAATTCCTTGTTGTTTGATTGACTGGTTCTGATAGTAAAACTAATAATCGCTGTGTTACTGAGGGCATAATGCAGGAACTAAATACAACCAACCAGGCCTTCCACTGCCCACGTACTGATACACACACACACACACACACACGCATGCCAACAACGACATGAATACACATCAATGACAACGTGAGCACAGACACTGGAACAACATCAACACACACACACACATACACACACACACACACAAAAGCATGGCAACATAACATATACACACTAACAACCTCAATGCACGCTTTCACATTAAATTTTCATTCTTCTCTGCTATTGTCCTGATTTTCTGAGTTGACCCTCTTTTAGTATCATCATTACTCTACGCGTAAGCATTTTGAATTGAATTTAGAATTGAATTGAATTTAGTTTATGTCCTACAGATCTGCTCTGACCAAACAGTTTAAGAGATTCAGCCCACCGCCAGCGTCCACTCACTTTTGGCCCTTTAAAGGTGCTGTAATTTCTGAAGGCATGGTTTGAACCATGAGCTGACTGTCTCAGGCAGTGTGAGGCCCCGTTACATTCCCGCTGTGTTGTGCTGGCGTTGTGTGGACGTTCTGCCGCCTTTCCCTGGAAACACCTCTCCCTCCCCTCTGTGTCACAGGCCTCTAAAGACGCAGGACAAGCCCAGGTGTCCAAAACCTGCCCCACCTTCCAGACCCAACACCACCACCTGCTGCACTGCCTGGAGAAGACCACTGTAAGAGAGCGTTTGTGTGTGTGTGTGTGTGTGTGAGTGAATGTGCATATATGTATGTGCGCACGTATGTGTATGTGTATATATGTGTGTGTATGTGCATGTATGTGTGTGTGTGTGTGCATATGTGTGTGTTTGCGTGTGTGTGTGTGTGTGTACGTGCGTGCCTGTGTGTGTGTGTGTGTGTTTGTGCATATATATGTGTGTGGGTGTGTGTGTATATATGTATGTGTGTGCATATGGGCGTGTGTGTGTCTGTGTGTATGTATGTGAATGTGCATGTATGTGTATGTGTGTATATATATATATGTATATATATCTATATATATGTGTGTGTGTGTGTGTGTGTGCGTGTGTTTATATGTATGGGCAGTGGCTACACTTTGCTCAGTGTTGGTCTATAATGGAGATGTAGCACACCTCGGGTAAGTGTTAGCACACTGTGGGGAGAAGGTAGCACACCTTGGAAAAGTGTTAGCACACAGTGTGTAAGTGTTAGCACACAGTGGGTAAGTGCTAGCACACCTCGGATAAGTGTTAGCACACCGTGGGTAAGTGTTAGCACACCATGGGTAGAAGGTAGCACACCTTGGAAAAGTGTTAGCACACAGTGGGTAAATGTTGGCACACCTCGAATAAGTGTTAGCACACCTCGGGTAAGTGTTAGCACACCTCGAATAAGTGTTAGTACACCCTGGATAAGTGTTAGCACACCTTGGATAAGTGTTAGCACACCGTGGGTAGAAGGTAGCACACCGTGGGTAAGTGTTAGCAGACAGTGGGTAAGTGTTAGCACACCTCGAATAAGTGTTAGCACACCTCGAATAAGTGTTAGCACACCGTGGATAAGTGTTAGCACACCGTGGGTAGAAGGTAGCACACCTTGGAAAAGTGTTAGCACACAGTGGGTAAGTGTTAGCACACCTCGGTTAAGTGTTTGCACACCGTGGATAAGTGGTAGCACACCTCGGGTAAGTGTTATCACACCCTCGGGTAAGTGTTAGCACACCTAGGATAAGTGTTAGCACACTGTGGGTAGAAGGTAGCACACCTTGGAAAAGTGTTAGTACACAGTGGGTAAGTGTTGGCACACCTTGGATAAGTGTAAGCACACCTCGGGTAAGTGTTAGCACACCGTGGGTAAGTCTTGGCACACCATGGGTAAGTGTTAGCACACCCTCAGGTAAGTGTTAGCACACCAAGGATAAGTGTTAGCACACCGTGGGTAGAAGGTAGCACACCTTGGAAAAGTGTTAGCACACAGTGGGTAAGTGTTGGCACACCTCGGATAAGTGTTAGTACACCTCGGATAAGTGTTAGCACACTGTGGGTAACTGTTACCACACCGTGGGTAGAAGGTAGCACACCATGGGTAAGTGTTAGCACACCTCGGGTAAGTGTTAGCACACCGTGGGTAAGTGGTAGCACACCGTGGGTAAGTCGTGGCACACCTTGGGTAAGTGTTAGCACACCTCGGTTAAGTATTTGCACACCATGGGTAAGTGGTAGCACACCTCGGGTAAGTGTTAGCACACCGTGGGCAAGTGTTAGCACACCTCGGATAAGTGTTAGCACACTGTGGGTAAGTGTTTGCACACCGTGGGCAGAAGGTAGCACACCTTGGGTAAGTGTTAGCACACAGTGGGTAAATGTTAGCACACAGTGGGTAGAAGGTAGTACACCTTGGAACAGTGTTAGCACACAGTGAGTAAGTGTTAGCACACCTTGGGTAAGTGTTACCACACAGTGGGTAAGTGTTAGCACACCGTGGGTAGAAGGTAGCGCACCTTGGAAAAGTGTTAGCACACAGTGGGTAAGTGTTGGCACACCTAAGATAAGTGTTAGTGTTAGCACACCCTCGGCAAGGGATACGGCCCCAGTCGCTACATGCTACTCTACGGTTCTGTTGATCGACTTGGTAGCAGTTTCCGACAGCATGGCAGTCCTGTCCGCAGTTCTGGCTTAAGACCCCCGGCGGAGCAGGCAATCGATGGGCAGCAGCTCTATCGGCTGAGACGGCGGATGAGGGCTGCAGCTAATGGTGACTCCCAGTCGTCTTTGTTCTCACTGCCATCGGGTATGAGCCCTAATCTGTGGAGTAATGTATACTGGCTGCTGTACGGCAGTCTCTCCACTCTGGAAAGAGCACACCTGTGCGTGAAATCTTTTAAAGGCTTGCGGTGATTTTCGAAGAGAGCCGACGCCGAGATGCTTCCATGAACAGAGAGTAAAGGAAGGAAAGGGACTGAAGGAGAAATATACTGCTCAAAAAAATAAAGGGACCACTTAAACAACACAATGTAACTCCAAGTCAATCACACTTCTGTGAAATCAAACTGTCCACTTAGGAAGCAACACTGATTGACTATCAATTTCAGATGCTGATGTGCAAATGGAATAGACAACAGGTGGAAATTATAGGCAATTAGCAAGACACCCTAATAAAGGAGTGGTTCTGCAGGTGGTGACCTCAGACCACCTCTCAGTTCCTATGCTTTCTGGCTGATGTTTTGGTCACTTTTGAATGCTGGCGGTGCTTTCACTCTAGTGGTAGCATGAGACGGACTCTACAACCCACACAAGTAGCTCAGGTAGTGCAGCTCATCCAGGATGGCACATCAGTGCGAGCTGTGGCAAGAAGGTTTGCTGTGTCTTTCTGCGTAGTGTCTGGGGCATGGAGACGCTTCCAAGAGACAGGCCAGTACATCAGGAGACGTGGAGGAGGCTGTAGGAGGGCAACAACCCAGCAGCAGGACCGCTACCTCCGCCTTTGTGCAAGGAGGAACAGGAGGAGCACTGCCAGAGCCCTGCAAAATGACCTCCAGCAGGTCACAAACGTGCATGTGTCTGCTTAAACGGTCAGGAACCGATTCCATGAGGATGGTATGAAGGCCCGACGTCCACAGGTGGGGGTTGTGCTTACAGTCCAACACCGTGCAGGACGTTTGGCATTTGCCAGAGAACACCAAGATTGGCAAATTCACCACTGGCATCCTGTGCTCTTCACAGATGAAAGCAGGTTCACCCTGAGCATGTGACAGACGTGACAGAGTCTGGAGATGCCGTGAAGAACGTTCTGCTGCCTGCAACATCCTCCAGCATGACCGGTTTGGCAGTGGGTCAGTAATGGTGTGGGGTGGCATTTCTTTGGGGGGCCGCACAGCCCTCCATGTGCTCGCCAGAGGTCGCCTAACTGCCATTAGGTACCGAGATGAGATCCTCAGACCCCTTGTGAGACCATATGCTGGTGTGGTTGGCCCTGGGTTTCTCCTAATGCAAGACAATGCTAGACCTCATGTGGCTGTAGTGTGTCAGCAGCTCCTGCATGATGAAGGCATTGATGCTATGGACTGGACCGCCCGTTCCCCAGACCTGAATCCAATTGAGCACATCCACTGATGACACGTTGCACCACAGACTGTCCAGGAGTTGGCGGATGCTTTAGACCAGGTCTGGGAGGAGATCCCTCAGGAGACCATCCGCCACCATATCAGGAGCATGCTCAGGCATTGTAGGGAAGGCATACAGGCACGTGGAGGCCACACACACGACTGAGCTTCATTTTGACTTGTTTTAAGGACATTACATCAAAGTTGGATCAGCCTGTAGTGTCTTTTTCCGCTTTAATTTTGAGTGTGACTCCAAATCCAGACCTCCATGGGTTAATAAATTTGATTTCCATTGATAATTTTTGGGTAATTTTGTTGTCAGCACATTCAACTATGTGAAGAATAAAGTATTTAATAAGAATATTTCATTCATTCAGATCTAGGATGTGTTATTTTAGTGTTCCCTTTATTTTTTTGATCAGTGTAGTTGCTCTCTTCCGTGGGTGTGTAGTACTGACTGTCTGTGCTGCCACAGGGTCTGTAAGTCTGGGATTGGCCTCGTCAGCCACAATACAAAAGAGAACTGTCCTACTCATTCCCGAGTAATAGCCGATGATGATGATATTTATGTGTGTGTATGTGCACGCACGCGTGTGTACGGGTGACTGCATCATATACCTGTGAACGAAACTCTCTCGTCATTAAGGGTAAACTCAGGACACAACAACTCACCGTTTCTCTCTCTATCTCCATAATCTCGCCCTACATCCCTCCCTCCCTCGCTCTCACTGTCAGAATCACGAGTTTGTGGACGAGCAGACGTTTGAGGCCGGCTGTATGGAAGTGTCTTTGGCCAATAAGCTGGGCTCTCGCTCCTCCTCTCTGAACTCCTCTTCTCACAGCCTGTCCTCCTGCTGCTCCCGACGCAAACGTAAAAACAACCTCCACCTGCCCAACTCCACCAGCTCCGCCCGACACGGCAACCTCCAGGAGCTCAGCACCATCCACATACAGGAGAGACCGCTGTCCAACAGGTACATCATACACACACATACAGGAGAGACCGCTGTCCAACAGGTACACCATACACACACATACAGGAGAGACCGCTGTCCAACAGGTACATCAGACACACACATACAGGAGAGACCGATGTCCAACAGGTACATCATACACACATACAGGAGAGACCGCTGTCCAACAGGTACATCCTACACACACATACAGAAGAGACCGCTGTCCAACAGGTACATCATACACACACATACAGGAGAGACCACTGTCCAACGGGTACATCATACACACACATACAGAAGAGACCGCTGTCCAACAGGTACATCATACACACACAGACAGGAGAGACCGCTGTCCAACAGATACACCATACACACACATACAGGAGAGACCGCTGTCCAATAGGTACATCATACACACACATACAGGAGAGACCGATGACCAACAGGTACATCATACACACACAGACAGGAGAAACCGCTGTCCAACAGATACACCATACACACACATACAGGAGAGACCGCTGTCCAACAGGTACATCATACACACACATCCAGGAGAGACCACTGTCCAACGGGAACATCATACACACACATACAGAAGAGACCGCTGTCCAACAGGTACATCATACACACATACAGGAGAGGCCACTATCGAACAGGTATATCATACACACACATACAGAAGAGACCACTGTCCAACAGGTACAGCATACACACACATACAGGAGAGACCGCTGTCCAACAGGTACACCATACACACACATACAGGAGAGACCGCTGTCCAACAGGTACATCCTACACACACATACAGGAGAGACCGCTGTCCAACAGGTACATCAAATACACACATACAGGAGAGACCGCTGTCCAACAGCTACACCATACAAACACATACAGGAGAGACCGCTGTCCAACAGGTACACCATACACACATACAGGAGAGACCGCTGTCCAACAGGTACATCATACACACACATACAGGAGAGACCGCTGTCCAACAGGTACACCATACACACACATACAGGAGAGACCACTGTCCAACAGGTACACCATACACACATACAGGAGAGACCGCTGTCCAACAGGTACATCATACACACACAGGAGAGACCGCTATCAAACAGGTACATCATACACACACATACAGGAGAGACCGCTGTCCAACAGGTACATCATACACACACATACAGGAGAGACCACTGTCCAACAAGTACATCATACACACACACACAGAAGAGACCGCTGTCCAACAGGTACATCCTACACACACATACAGGAGAGACCGCTGTCAAACAGGTACATCATACACACACATACAGGAGAGACCGCTGTCCAACAGGTACATCATACACACACATACAGGAGAGACCGCTGTCCAACAGGTACATCATACACACACATACAGGAGAGACCGCTGTCCAACAGGTACATCATACACACACATACAGGAGAGACTGCTGTCCAACAGGTACACCATACACACACATACAGGAGAGACTGCAGTCCAATGAGTACATCATACACATACAAACAGGGGAGACCGCTGTCCAACAGGTACATCACACACACACATACAGGAGAGACAGCTGTCCAAAAAGTACATCACACACATACATACAGGAGAGACTGCTGTCCAACAGGTACATCATACACACACATACAGGAGAGACCGCTGTCCAACAGGTACATGATACACACATACAGTAGAGACCGCTGTCCAACAGGTACACCATACACACACATACAGGAGAGACCGCTGTCCAACAGGTACATCATACACACTTACAGGAGAGACCGCTGTCAAACAGGTACATCATACACACACATACAGGAGAGACCGCTGTCCAACAGGTACATCATACACACACATACAGGAGAGACTGCTGTCCAACAAGTATATCATACATACATACAGGAGAGACCGCTGTCCAACAGGTACATCATACACACACATACAGGAGAGACTGCTGTCCAACAGGTACACCATACACACACATACAGGAGAGACTGCAGTCCAATGAGTACATCATACACACACATACAGGGGAGACCGCTGTCCAACAGGTACATCACACACACACACATACAGGAGAGACCGCTGTCCAAAAAGTACATCACACACACACATACAGGAGAGACTGCTGTCCAACAGGTACATCATACACACACATACAGGAGAGACCGCTGTCCAACAGGTACATGATACACACATACAGGAGAGACTGCTGTCCAACAGGTACACCATACACACATACAGGAGAGACCGCTGTCCAACAGGTACACCATACACACACACACAGGAGAGACAACTGTCCAACAGGTACATCATACACATACAGAAGAGATTGCTGTTCAATTGATAAATCATACACAGATAAATTCAGAGAGACTGCTATATTACATGTATACACACGTATACAAAAGATGCTGCTGTACTGCAGGTACATCATTTACACACTGAGAAGAGAGACCACCGTCTAACTGAGTATGTTGTATACATAATGTACCAATTGCATAAACCACACACATGCATCGAAATACGCTTACGTACACAAGAACATGCAGCACTTTTCTCATGGAGCCAAGTGCTGAACAGTTGGAATTTACTTTGTGCCTCTGTCACCCCCCCCCACAGGGCCAGTCTGAATGCTGAGCTGGAGGAGACTGTGCCGTTAAACTGTGACCAGCCTTACCTGACTGCAGCCATCATCACCATGCCAACGCCGCCCGTGACCACGCCCGAAAGCGTGGACTCTGCCAGCTCCGCCCAGTACTCTCAAAGCAACATCGTCCGAGTGTCAGCTCTGTAAACCTGCCCCCTCCTGGATCGGCGTAATGGACTGGAAAGTGCTTCTCCCTGCTGGAGAGAGTATGCATTGCAGGAGGCTCATTCTGACTGTAAGCCTTGGAACCCTAATGCTTGCACTCTTCACCACCTGTAGGGGGCACAGTCTGTAGACCACCTCCATACTCTCTCACCTGGATCTTATAGTCTTACAGCAAAACTATGTGTAGGAAATCACATCTATCAAAGTCTTCTTATTGCAGAAAACTTGTCGGTTTTGTTACATGGGGCACAGACTTGGTAAAAAGGTATTTCCCAGAGGAAGAGAGAGGGGCTGTTTCTCTGCATGACAAAAAAACAGCACCCCTGTAATCAAACAGCATCACTACTCTCTCCTCTCCACCACTGGCATGAGCAATAAGCATCTCATCGAGGCTGATCAGTACACCACGGCGGGTCCTTCGTTCCACAATGGGGCCGCCCGTGCAAATGATTAATTGACTGTGTGTTTCTTGTTTATCGGTGATTATAGTTCACTTAAAATCCTGCCTTTTTTGCTCCAAGGCATTTTGATTTCATCTCTTGTAGCAAGTAAACCATCCAGAAATCTCATTTGAGTGATTCGTATTACACTGGTGGTATATTTTACAGAGGCAGGGAAGCTTGCGACTTTGTCAAATTTTTACCCAGCTTTTGAAGGGCTGGTCATTGCAGCACCCGCGCGGAGCCGCAGTGTCAGACAGAGTGAAACGTGAAGCCCGTTCATGCAACTCCTGATGTGGAGGCGTGTGACTGTGGAGGAAACTGCGGTCACTTGGCACAGAATGGCGTGAAATCAGTGCTTGTGCCAAGAAAACAGAAACGTGATTTTCACAGAAATACTGCACTCTTTAGAACAGGATCTAAACTGTGTAACTGGTACAAACATGGAGCTTTTGTTTAATTCGTCATCCAGCAGGTAAATCCCCCCCAACTGGCAGTGAAATGCCACACTGGAGTTGTTCAGGAACGTGAATAAAGTGCGTCCGTTCAACATGCATTTTTTTCCATCCCCGCTGCAGAACAGGATGAGGAGGGGGTTCGCAGACCTTAGTCCTGCTTTGTGTTGTACGATGCATATCGATGCAAGACTTTCGTAGTGGGGCAGCGACGGACTTGACTCTGGCGAGGTCTTGCCATCGTGCTCTTCGGCCAACAGAAATGCAGCCTCATTCACATCACTGCCTCATGGGACTTATGCAACGTCTTTCTACACATTTTATTTGTACTCAGAGAAAAAGGACCAAAATGATACATTTTTTTAAGGAAAATAATAATTAAAAAAAAAAGTGTTTGTCAACTTCACACTTTTTTTTTGTTTTTTTTTTTACTGTCGAAAGGGACGTGGTTGCTGTTTTGTGAAGTAGTGCCGTGAATTGTTCTCGCGAATTGTCAAAACTGATCTCAATTTGTGGTTTTTAAAATAATTTCAGTTGCTGTTCCTTGAATCATCTTTGAGTTTTGCTGTCTAACTAGAAAAGAAGTTGATGCAGTATTTATTTCCTGATTGAATTAAAGATTTGCATGTGGTCATTGAAGAATCTGGATTTTGTGGACTTCAGAAAGACTTCAGTTTTTTTCTGCAGAAGGTCAAGATTTCAGTAAAATATGGATAATGCACATGAGATTACGTTCGTAAAAAAAAATAAAATTATGATTGTCGCTTTTTGTTCGTTACTGCTTGTGCTTTGGACAAAATATGTAAGATATCGATAAGTTCAGTCCAGTTTGGCATCTATGAGTAAATGAAATGATTCATTGTTTTAATAAAATGCTGGAAAAATGGGGAGGTGCGTGTGTTCGTTTGGAATTAAAATAGAAGATGGACAAGGATGGACTGAAACAGCTGTCCTGATGTGGAGCTGACGTTAATCTGCACACTTCAGTCTGCAAGGCAATGCTGTCTTCTGTCAGCCTTCTCATTAACCCTGTCATGACTTTCCTAAAGATTTTTATTCATTCCGCATCATTAAACAAAAATAAATGAAAAGGGGTCATTGTATTTTTGTGGACAACAAATGCAAGCGTGTTCTGAAGAATGTATTTTCTTTATTAAAAAACCACCAGTATTATGTTTTTATGAATGGGTTAAAGGAACTCATTTGTTTGGGCGGTTTAAATAATTATTTTTAGAGTGCATTTTTAGTGTGTAACTGCTTGGTTGGATAAGAAACCTGTGTCCACACCGGCCCTTCCAGGATAATATTGAATAGCCCTGGCTTACTGCTAATGAATGAAATTCATGGCTGTTGTATTTAATGTCATCCGATACTTTTTGTTTTACTGAAGGGGTTAAATACTCATTTTTTAAATGTTCTTCAACTCTACAGCGCACATAAGTTCTGTGTTTAATCAAATTAGATTTTCTTATTCAATCAGTCTGAAGGACTTGTTCCCAGTCTGTTGGCACCCGATCCCTGAATTTCTGTTTTTGGCAGCAACACGACCAATCAGACCATTTTCACACAGGCATCTGGAAATAGTGAATCTTGATACTTTCATCTCTTCGCTTCTTTGCTTTGCTTCTTTTTGTCAATAAGAATCTAATTGGCTGACGCTTTAAAAAAATATATGATTTAATCCTGCCATTAACCAGCCGAAACAAATTCAGTTCACGAGATTGTTTCATGTCTAGTAGTCGCGTAACAACTGTCTTATCGGATAGACCTTTTTCAATATAGTCCGTTAATAACCAGCCGTTATTATCAATAATGCGTAAGACATAACCAGTCAAAACAAAGTCCATGCATCATGTGTCTATAATGGCTGGTTACTGACTGATTTTGAATAAGGGTAAGTTAACGCCATAGGACAGTTCCAATCTTCATCTTTCAGACGGCGGCGATCATCCTATAAAATGAATTTCTTTTGATTGTTTCGTAACAAAATAAATTCAATAGGCTATATTAAAAAAGTGTTAGCCGATTAGATTCTTATCAACAAAAACCTAAATCAGAGGCGCAACAAACACAGGTTCAGCTACTATCTCTGCGGTAACAATGGTCACAATTTAATCCAGCCGAGGTGACTTCAACCAAGAAATGTGTCCAGTTGTTCCTGTTTGAGCTATTTAGTGTACTTGCAAAAAATAAGTAATGCGAGATTCGGTGGCCGAGCGGGTTAATCCTTCGCAAACGTGTATTTTTTAATAGAAAGTGTCATATCGAATCCCGAGTGAAGGAACATTTCTTTTCTTTTTTTTTTTTTTATTTGGAGGAGCAAGAAGATTAAACTCGATTTTTAAACTCATCATGGCTTTGCAAATGTCAAAAGTCAACGAAATACTTGAATCGGATGGATAGATAACAAGTAAAATTGAATTGTAATTGTTAAGGCATTTGCACGGACAGCTAAGGCCAGCGGAAAATCTCATGCTGCTATAAGAAACAGACCCAAAGATTTGATCATACAGGTCTTACTAAAATAATGTTCTTGATAGGGAAAAGTAATTCAAATGAATGTCCAGAGTGCAAAATAACAGAAGACGTGGAACATGTGCTAATGCACTGTCAGAAATATAGAGGAGAGAGGACAGAATTAATACAGAAGATTGCGAAGGCAGGTAGAGTATGGAGCCTCAAGGGTATTCTGGGTACAACAGGAAAAGGGGTACAGGACACACAGAAAGCTGTAGTGGAATATTTGAAGGAGACAAGATTATATTGTAGAATTTAAGGTTGACTGAGGTTTTTTTTTTTTTAAACTCCTAATTATTTATTAATTATTTAACAGTTAGGTGATATACAGTTATCCTTGTTGTAACTCATGCTACATACTCCAGTACAGTAGGTGGCGGTATGCACCTAAGAAGTTATGAATGTAACCCGCCATAATACCAAAAGAAGAAGAAGAATAAGCAAAGTAGAAGAAGAAGAAGCAGAAGTAGAAGAAGAAGCAGCAGACCCGACTTTTGTAAACAAAGGTCACCAGTTAACAGGGAAACCAGTTAATCCGCAACACCGGGTTTGCAGCGACCACTTTATCACAGGTAAGATCAGGCGATTTATGATTATATCTTTATTTTATTATTCTTTCTAGTTTTTGTTGAAGTTTATTGATGAAGCAAAATGGTTTGGTAACGTTTGTCTGATAAGCTGTGTCAGAGTTACACAATATTAATATTGTTAGCTTGTTAACTTAGCTTTGAAATAAAATGCACATTTGAAATAAACTCTAATATCTGCAAGGGCAAACATCAGCAACAACTCACTCAATACAGGAGACGGACTTACCCTGCCGTACATGTGCAATTAGCTGTCAGAACGTCGCCATCCTGCTTGTTGTGCAGCACCTCGGCTTCATACATAGTTGCCTTCTGACCTTGACGCTACTCAACTGGGTTGAAAACATCCCGCTTTCGCTGCGTGCCTTGTGGTTCACATTACTAGACCGGCCAGCCTGCTGACTGAGTTTAAGTTACAGTCAGGATGTCCTCTACTCAAGTTAGGTCGGGTTTGTTATTAGCCAGCTAATTTAGCCCACTTGTACTCTAGAATTTCTTGCAAGGATGAACTTAGTGCAGCTATCAGCTCTTCTACACGACACTAATCACTACTGACTATTGACTGTGGAGAGTGACGACCTGACAGTTCCCCAAATATTAGCGATCAAACGTTGAAGCTAAAATTACACTCTACCTGACCCGTTAGCTGAATTAAGCAACTTGCTAGAAAACATAAGTGATGTTACAGCCGTCTCGCAAGCGAACGTCAGATGATGCATCATATTTAACGCCGTTGTATAAGCATAGACTGTATAAATCAGTCTACGGCTCCAAGTCCAGATTTCCTACATTGTGCATGAACATACGGAAGATCGTAAGAATATGTCATTGGAGTAAGATTACGACTGGCGTAAGAAGAGTCACTGCCTTTATTTTTGTTCGCTTTGGAATATTCCGCCCTCAGAGTTTTCCAGCGATGCTGAATTTAGTTGGCGCTTGGCAGTTAACACAAAACCAGCCTCTCTCCACTTTTCGCACACATTAAATATATCGTTGTTACGGTGCTTTCGCCCATCGATATATTACAATATATTAATGTCTTTCATTATCTGAATGCACACAGTCGTCTCCTCTTCGCATCTCCTCTTCGCTCCAAAAATGCAAATTCCTTGCGAAGTGAACAGGCGCAGACGTGGTTGAATATTCAGTTCGAGGGCATATTCCGATTAAGGTGTGTACATGAGCCAATATTCCGATTAAAACAGGCATATGCCAGGGGTCTTATTCGGAATATTTAGAATCGGAAAATGACCTGAATCGGGTTATTGACCGCGTTTACATGACAAGTACGCAATCTGAATATTTTCATATTCCGATTAATACAGGAATATGATGTGCATGTGAACGCAGTCAATGTCTGTGTGAAACACATTCTGTACATGCCCGCACATTACATAATCATATGCGGCCAAAGACTTGTGGGCGCGAAGTTTCTCGTGGGTGTAACTTACACAGAAGTCTTGTCACTGAGGTATGAGTAGCTAGTGATGTGAAGATGAAGCTTCAAGAACCATTTTACTTATTTTCTGTGCCCACAAGATGGCGCTCATAGTTAAAAAATAAGGCTTTTTGAATGATCTTACAAGCCTTTGTCCAACAGAGTGCGCCATCTTGTGGGCACAGAAAATAAAGGAAATGGTTCATGAAGCTTCATCTTCCCATCACTATGAGTAGCTACATATCTGGCCATTGTATCGCAGGGAACTTACTGACATCGTCTGTCCACTCTTTAACTAAATAAGGATCTGGTAAGCGATGTCCACTTTTCAGTGTTAATTTTTAATGTAGCATTCTAGATCTTGTAACGACAACGATTTCGCATAATCTGACAGCTCATGCCGGACGAGGGGCAGCGCCATTGTTTCTGAGTCCAAGCTGCGCGCGCATCCTAGCAGCGGCCGGTTTGTTTACAAATATGCGAAGGGGTCCATTGTAGACGTTTCATAACTGTCATAACTCATATAAAAGAGAAGTTATAGCTCTCTAGATATGGTCTCAAAGTAAGGGCAGGAAAAAAACTGGGCGTGGCACCCAAATGTCCCAGGGCCATAATGCTGAAATGACCATGAAGGTATGAAGCTGGTATTTGGGATTCCTTCATTTGAGGTCAAAAACTAATAATAGAATTTTTTTTGTGAAATCTGAGAGATGTCACTGGGGAAGTTTCTGGAATCTGTGTGAATTGACATGGAATGACCCAAGTAATTGCATCAATGAACAAATTGCGCCATTAAATATTCCAAAAACAAGATTTAAGATAAATGTGGGCATTCATTGATAAAATTACAAATTCATATTTTTATTTGTTTCTGTACTTTGTTTGCTTTCATATTTATTCCCCTATTTAGGTGAACTAATATAAAGGCAAATAAACAGCAGAAATATTAAATTACCTTTCATCAATTAATCACTGCCCAAATTAGTTTTAATATTATTTTCTGTGCAGTCGTAGGGGCTGTGTCATGAAGACTGCACATGCTCAGACCGTACATCCTGAGGAAGCAAATCTGCTCCATTACTTTATTTTTGCACTATTTTTAGTGCATTTAATGACATTAACTTATTGAGTCATGTATTTGTTTCTTTATTTTGATTTAGGCAGTTGTGGTCCTCCATATGTTTGTTGTATTAAAAATGATAGCGCTCATATCAGTGTATTGATTAGCATGTTATGCTCATGTGCTGCGCAGCTGCAGTCGATCATCACAGGCTCCTCCTGTCTCTCTCTCTGCAGCCGCACGAGTGATTCTGTCCTGACCGCTCTGTGCAGAGAGCCAGTGTGCAGCTTCTGAAGTCAGACGGTGTCCCAGGAGGAGCTGCGTATGTATGAGTGATTTTTTTTTTTTTTTTTTTTTGCTTTGTTCTGTGCACCACATTTGGTGTAGATCAGTGCATTACTACATACAGTCTGACATACTTCTACCTTCAGGCGATCAAGTGCGTTGCATTTGATTGTGTAGAAGTATGTTGGACTGTGTGTAGTAATGCACTGATGGCGTCTGGACCTGGAACAATTTTCAATTTTTTTTTACTTCAGCTAAAAACAAAGTATAATAAAAATGAGTATAACCCCAGGTGTGTGATGGCTCATTATTCGGGGGGGCAGCTTCGCCACTTCCCCTTCACGCACTCCACACTCATGCCTCCCCCGCCCTTGGGGACCACCAAAGTTGCTCAGGTGTGGCTCTCAGGGGATCGAACCCACAACCTCTACCGCCTGAGGTCTGGTCTTACCCCCTACTCCACGGAGTCCTTTGCATTTGAAGTTGCTTTTTTTGTCAACTTGAGTTCGACAACGGCCAAAATACTTTGCAATTTCAAGATTTGAACCTGCTCCCTCTACCACTCAAGATGTGGACTCATCCCCTGCGCCACAGAGTCTTTCACTTTCATACTTGCCTTTTTTTGTTACTTGAGTTCCATATCAGCCAAAACACTTTGCAAATGAAAAAACCTTGTGAATTAGAACCCACAACCTCTTGTACTCAAGCTATGGTCTCACCCCCTTACTCCACAGAATCCTTTGCATTGTCATTGGATTTTTTTAAGCTTGAGTTCAACAACGGCCAAAACGCTTTACAGATTCAAAATATTTCAAGATTTGAACCTGCACCCTTTACCACTCAAGATATGGACTCATCCCCTGCGCCACAGAGTCTTTTACGTTCATATCTGCCTTTTTTGTTACTTGGGTACCATATCAGCCAAAACACTTTGCAAATGAAAAAACCTTGCGAATTAGAACCCACAACCTCTTGTACTCAAGCTATGGTCTCACCCCCTTACTCCACAGAATCCTTTGCATTTACAATGGGTTTTTTTAGGTTGAGTTCAACAACGGCCAAAACACTTTACAGATTCAAAATATTTCAAGATTCAAACCTGCACCCTCTACCACTCAAGATGTGGACTCATCCCCTGCGCCACAGAGTCTTTCATTGTTATCCTTGCCTTTTTTTGTTACTTGAGTACCATTTCAGCCAAAACACTTTGCAAATGAAAAAGCCTTGTGAATGAGAACCCACAACCTCTTGTACTCAAGCTATGGTTTCACCCCCTTACTCCACAGAATCCTTTGCATTTGCAGTGGATTTTTTTAGGTTGAGTTCAACAACAGCCAAAACACTTTACAGATTCAAAATATTTCAAGATTCAAACCTGCACCCTCTACCACTCAAGATGTGGACTCATCCCCTACGCCACAGAGTCTTTCACTTTCATAACTGCCTTTTTGTTACTTGAGTACCATATCAGCCAAAACACTTTGCAAATGAAAAAACCTTGTGAATTAGAACCCACAACCTCTTGTACTCAAGCTATGGTTTCACCCCCTTACTCCACAGAATCCTTTGCATTTACAGTGGATTTTTTTAGGTTGAGTTCAACAACGGCCAAAACACTTTGCAGATTCAAAACTGCACCCTCAACCACTCAAGATGTGGACTCATCCCCTACGCCACAGAGTCTTTCACTTTCAGAACTGCCGTTTTGTTTTTTACTTGAGTACCACATAAGCTGAAACGCTTTGCAAATGAAAGAACCTTGAAGATTTGAACCCACAACCTCTTGCATACAAGCTATGGACTCATCCCCTTACTCCACAGAATCATACACAAAAGCTTTCTTCAAACTTGAGTTTGACAATGGGCAAAACACTTTGCAAATTCAAAATTTGAACCTGCACCCTTTACCACTCAATATATGGACTCATCCCCTGCGCCACAGAGTCTTTCACTTTCATAACTGCCTTTTTTTCACTTGAGTACCACATCAGCCAAAACACTTTGCAAATGAAAAAACATAGAGAGTTAGAACCCTCACCCTCTTGTACTCAAGCTATAGTCTCATCCCCTTACTCCACAGAATCCTTTGTATTTGCAGTGGCTTTTTTAAGCTTGAGTTCAACAACGGCCAAAACACTTACCCAAAACCCTTACCCTAACCTTAACCTATCCCAATTCTAACCTTACCCCAAACCCTTACCCTAACCTTAACCTATCCCTAATTCTAACCTTACCCCAACCCTTACCCTAACCTTAACCTATCCCTAATTCTAACCTTAACTAATAAGTCACAATTTGCCATTTGTGAAATGTCCTCAATTCCTAAAGAATTCACCTTTATGGGTTAAAAACTCATTACGGTCAGTACGTGGCAAGTACAAGAACACACACACAGACAGACAGACAGACACAGACAGACAGACACACACACACACACACAGTTTATCTGATGAATGTGCTCCATGTTAATACACTCACCTCTCCTGAGTCCTGCTTTATAAAAGTTGTCTCCTCAGGGCCACACGGTTAAAACCTCAGAGGAGAAAGTGAACGTGTGTGTTTGTGCGTGTGTGTGTGCGCGCGCACGAGAGACTTCATAAAATACTTTTTTGCATATTGTACAAAATCTCTACAGTAATGTGTAATGCACTCATAAACACACACACACACACACACACATACACAGGTGCTCAGACAGCTCTGTCTACAGACGTATTATGCTTAATATGGATAATGTTGTTAATAAAAAAAATGTATTGCTCTGTTTGTTGATAGATAGAGCAACTTGGATCATCCTTTATCAAAAAACACAGAGACGGAATCAAAAATAGGAAATATATTGAAATTTGCACCAGAATACACAGTGTCTGTGCCTACAGACAAGGGCCTACTACCGTAAACAAGAATTAGGGCCTTTACACACCGGATGCGTAATGAATAAACAACACAAAAGTGCGAAATGAACCGCTGCTCCTCTGCGTCGAGAGGAGTCAGCTGAGGTGGTTCGGGAATCTCGTCCGGATGCCTCCTGGAAGCCTCCCTTTAGAGGTTTCCCAGGCCTGTCCAACTGGGCGGAGCCCCGAGGCAGACCCAGGACAGGCTGGAGGGACTGTATCTCCCGGCTGCCTGGGAACGGCTTGGGGTCCCCAGGGTGAGGTGGAGGAAGTGAGTGGCTGGGGAGGGGGGCGCCGGGGTCTCCCTGCTGAGCCCGTTACCCCCGCGACCTGGAGCTGAATAAACGCAAGACAATGGATGGACGGAAATGCGAAATGTTCAGATGCAAAATGTTTGGATCAAAACTCTTCACACTGGCTCTGACACAAATTTGTGACATTTACAATTTTACAAAGTTTTGACAGCTCACTCCGAGGAGGACAAAGATAACGGCAGAAGAACAGGACAGAATACTGTATTAAACACCGCTGAACCTCTCAGCCATCAAGCACTAAATATGAATTAAAAATACGACACCGTGCGTCACCATATGCTTAGATAGGTGAGAAGTTAACAGAGCCTCACATACGTTAACATACGTTAGATAAGCTAATGTTACCTCATCCAAAAGTGGGCGAAACTAACATTACTCACGATTTGCAAAGCCCAGCTGATCGGCGATACTCTGCTGTATGTTGTGATTAAGATCATTGTCTTTATAATTTGTGTGTAGTTTGTGAAATAACACTTGGTCCTGAGAGACACAGATAATTAGATTGTCAGCCATCGTTGTTGATGGTGCTGTGGGAGATGGACGTGACCTCTGCCCTGCACAACCATCGTGATTGGCTGATGCGTTTGTTCGCTGTGCGAATGTTTGAGAAAATCGACCTTGATCCGAAAAATAAAACGTTCACTTTTTTGCAGCGTCATAATCTCATTCGGTGTGTAAAACCTCACGCTCAATCAGCAGTTTGAAAAATATATTTTTAAAAACGCATCTGGTGTGTAAAGGCTTTAAACGGACATGAACAACAATAAAAGAAGAGAAAGAAAGAAAAAAAAGGCCAAAGCAGCGGCTGTGTCTTGAAATTGTCCTGAATAAGGCAACAATCTAAGGGCCTGATGTTGGTACGTTTGCGACTGCAGCGTTTTCTGCTACTTACACTGTCCGCATAATGCATGCGCTCCTGCCTTTTCATTTTACATGGTGTGTATCAGGACAGCGGCCACTTGCGTAATCAGCGCATGTTACCACCCATAAATATAATCTGCGACCGCAATTAAAGCGCAGGAATTGCAACGCGGACAGGAGTTTGACAACTGCTGGTATGGAGTGTGAACTCTGGGTCTGCGGTCCAATGTCATCTCTGATTTGAATGTGAATGACACTATGGCAGCTCACACAGCCTGAATAAAAAAATAAATAAACGAATTGGACGGATATCGGAGTAAAATTGGATTATAACTGTTCAGGCATATTCACGATCAGCGCCGTGTCTTTTTCGCAGTTAGAACATCTGCAGTTGCCATGAGAAAGGTCTGACGTTTGTAAACAAAGGTCACCAGTTAACAGGTGTTTTGGATCAACTGGTTCCCAGTTAACTGGTGACTTTTGTTTATAGGAGTCTTTCTCGTGGGTTTTTTTTTTTTTTTGTTTTTGTCGATGAGAATCTGATTGGCTGACGCTTTAAAAAATATATGGTTTAATCCTGCCATTAACCAGCCGAAACAAATTCAGTTCACGAGATTGTTTCATGTCTAGTAGTCGTGTAACAACTGTCTTATCGGATAGACCTTTTACAATATAGTCCGTTCATTACCAGCCATTATAATCAATAATACGTAAGACATAAACAGTAAAAACAAAGTCCATGCATCATGTGTCTATAATGGCTGGTTACTTACTGATTTTGAATAAGGGTAAGTTAACGCCATAGGACAGTTCCAATCTTCATCTTTCAGACGGCGGCGATCATCCCATAAACTGAATTTCTTTTGATTGTTTAATAACAAAATAAATCAATAGGCTATATTAAAAAAGTGTTAGCCGATTCGATTGTTATCAACAAAAACCTAAATCAGAGGCGCAACAAACACAGGTTCAGCTACTATCTCTGCGGTAACAATGGTCACAATTTAATCCAGCCGAGGTGTTTTCAACCAAGAAATGTGTCCAGTTGTTCCTGTTTGAGCTGTGTAGTGTACTTGCTGTATGTAGAAGCCGCATTGATCCGGTGGCCGAGCGGGTTAATCTTTCATCTACACGTTACTTATAAAGACTGTCGTGTCGAATCCCGAGTGAAGTAACATTTCTTTTTCTTTTGTTTTTTTTTTCTTATTTGGAGGAGCAAAAAGATTAAACTCGATTTTTAAACTCATCATGGCTTTGCGAATATCAAAAGTCAACAAAATACTTGAATTGGATGGATAGATAACAAGTAAAATTGAATTGTAATTGTTAAGGCATTTGCACGGACAGCTAAGGCCAGCGGAAAATCTCATGCTGCATGAGAAACAGACCCGAAGATTTGATCATACAGGTCTTACTAAAACAATGTTCTTGATAGGGAAAAGTAATTCAAATGAATGTCCAGAGTGCAAAGTAACAGAAGATGTGGAACATGTGCTAATGCACTGTCGGAAATATAGAGGAGAGAGGTCAGAATTAATACAGAAGATTGCGAGGGCAGGTAGAGTATGGAGCCTTAAGGGTACTCTGGGAACAACAGGAAAAGGGGTACAGGACACACAGAAAGCTGCAGTGGAATATTTGAAGATTATATTGTAGAATTTAAGGTTGACTGAGGTTTTTTTTTTTTAAACTCCTAATTATTTATTAATTATTTAACAGTTAGGTGATATACAGTTATCCTTGTAGTAACTCATGCTACATACTCCGGTACAGTAGGTGGCGGTATGTACCTAAGAAGTTATATCTGTAACCCGCCATAATACCAAAAGAAGAAGAAGAAAACCAGAGGTAGAAGAACAAGAAGCAGAAGTAGAAGAAGAAGCAGACCCGACTTTTGTAAACAAAGGTCACCAGTTAACAGGGAAACCAGTGAATCCGCAACACCGGGTTTGCAGCGACCACTTTATCACAGGTAAGATCAGGCGATTTATAGTTATATCTTTATTTTATTATTCTTTCTAGTCTTTGTAGAAGTTTATTGATGAAGCAAAATAGTTTGGTAACGTTTGTCTGATAGGCTGTGTCATAGTTACACATTAACATTGTTAGCATGTTAACCTAGCTTTGCAATAAAATACACATTTGAAATAAACTCTAATATCTGCAAGGGCAAACATCAACAACAACTCACTCAATACAGGAGACGGACTTACCCTGCCGTACATGTGCGATTAGCTGTCAGAACGTCGCCATCCTGCTTGTTGTGCAGCACCTCGGCTTCATACATAGTTGCCTTCTGACCTTGACGCTACTCAGCTGGGTTGAAAACATCCCGCTTTCGCTGCGCGCCTTGTGGTTCACATTACTAGACCGGCCAGCCTGCTGACTGAGTTTAAGTTACAGTCAGGATGTCCTCTACTCAAGTTAGGTCGGGTTTGTTATTAGCCAGCTAATTTAGCCCACTTGTACTCTAGAATTTCTTGCAAGGATGAACTTAGTGCAGCTATCAGCTCTTCTACACGACACTAATCACTACTGACTATTGACTGTGGAGAGTGACGACCTGACAGTTCCCCAAATATTAGCGATCAAACGTTGAACCTAAAATTACACTCTACCTGACCCGTTAGCTGAATTAAGCAACTCGCTAGAAAACATAAGTGATGTTACAGCCGTCTCGCAAGCGAACGTCAGATGATACATCATATTTAACGCCGTTGTATAAGCATAGACTGTATAAATCAGTCTACGGCTCCAAGTCCAGATTTCCTACATTGTGCATGAACATACGGAAGATCGTAAGAATATGTCATTGGAGTAAGATTACGACTGGCGTAAGAAGAGTCTCTGCTTTTATTTTTTTCGCTTTGGAATATTCCGCCTTCAGAGTTTTCCAGCGATGCTGAATTTAGTTGGCGCTGGGCAGTTAACACAAAACCAGCCTCTCTCAACTTTTCTCACACATTAAATATATCGTTGTTACGGTGCTTTCGCCCATCGATATATTACAATATATTAATGTCTTTCATTATCTGAATGCACACAGTCGTCTCCTCTTCGCATCTCCTCTTCGCTCCAAAAATGCAAATTCCTTGCGAAGTGAACAGGCCCAGACTTGGTCGAATATTCAGTTCGAGGGCATATTCCGATTAAGGTGTGTACATGAGCCAATATTCCGATTAAAACAGGCATATGCCAGGGGTCTTATTCGGAATATTTTGAATCGGAAAATGACCTGAATCGGGTTATTGAACGCGTTTACATGACAAGTACGCAATCTGAATATTTTCATATTCCGATTAATACAGGAATATGATGTGCATGTGAACGCAGTCAATGTCTGTGTGAAACACATTCTGTACATGCCCGCACATTACATAATCATATGCGTCCAAAGACTTGTAGGCGCGAAGTTTTTCGTGGGTGTAACTTACACAGAAGTCTTGTCAATGAGGTATGAGTAGCTAGTGATGGGAAGATGAAGCTTCAAGAACCATTTTACTTATTTTCTGTGCCCACAAGATGACGCTCATGGTTAAAAAATAAGGCTTTTTGAATGAACTTACAAGCCTTTGTCGAACAGAGTGCGCCATCTTGTGGGCACAGACAATAAAGAAAATGGTTCATGAAGCTTCATCTTCCCATCACTATGAGTAGATACATATCTGGCCATTGTATCGCAGGGAACTTACTGACATCGTCTGTCCACTCTTTAACTAAATAAGGATATGGTAAGCGATGTCCACTTTTCAGTGTTAATTTTTAGTGTAGCATTCTAGATCTTGTAACGACAACGATTTCGCATAATCTGACAGCTCATGTCGGTCTAGGGGCAGCGCCATTGTTTCTGAGTCCAAGCTGCGCGCGCATCCTAGCAGCGGCCGGTTTGTTTGCAAATATGCGAAGGGGTCCATTGTAGACGTTTCATAACTGTCATAACTCATATAAAAGAGAAGTTATAGCTCTCTAGATATGGTCTCAAAGTAAGGGCAGGAAAAAAACTGGGCGTGGCACCCAAATGTCCCTGGGCCATAATGCTGAAATGACTTAAGGTATGAAGCTGGTATTTGGGATTCCTTCATTTGAGGTCAAAAACTAATTTTAGAATTTTTTTTCTGTGAAATCTGGGAGATGTCACTGGGGAAGTGTCTGGAATCTGTGTGAATTGACATGGAATGACCCAAGTAATTGCCTCAATGAACAAATTGCGCCATTAAATATTCCAAAAACAAGATTTAAGATAAATGTGGGCATTCATTGATAAAATTACAAATTGATATTTTTATTTGTTTCTGTACTTGGTTTGCTGTCATATTTATTCCCCTATTTAGGTGAACTAATAAAAAGGCAAATAAACAGCAGAAATATTAAATTACAGTTCATCAATTAATCACTGCCTAAATTAGTTTTAATATTATTTTCGGTGCAGTCGTAGGGGCTGTGTCATGAAGACTGCACATGCTCAGACCGTACATCCTGAGGAAGCAAATCTGCTCCACTACTTTATTTTTGCACTATTTTTAGTGCATTTAATGACATTAACTTATTGAGTCATGTATTTGTTTCTTTATTTTGATATGTTTGTTGTATTAAAAATGATAGCGCTCATATCAGTGTATTGATTAGCATGTTATGCTCATGTGCTGCGCAGCTGCAGTCGATCATCACGGGCTCCTCCTGTCTCTCTCTCTGCAGCCGCACGAGTGATTCTGTCCTGACCGCTCTGTGCAGAGAGCCAGTGCGCAGCTTCTGAAGTCAGACGGTGTCCCAGGAGGAGCTGCGTATGTATGAGTGATTTTTTTTTTTTTTTTTTGCTTTGTTCTGTGCACCACATTTGGTGTAGATCAGTGCATTACTACATACAGTCTGACATACTTCTACCTTCAGGCGATCAAGTGCGTTGCATTTGATTGTGTAGAAGTATGTTGGACTGTGTGTAGTAATGCACTGATGGCGTCTGGACCTGGAACAATTTTCAATTTTTTTTTACTTCAGCTAAAAACAAAGTATAATAAAAATGAGTATAACCCCAGGTGTGTGATGTCTCATTATTCGGGGGGGCAGCTTCGCCACTTCCCCTTCACGCACTCCACACTCATGCCTCCCCCGCCCTTGGGGACCACCAAAGTTGCTCAGGTGTGGCTCTCAGGGGATCGAACCCACAACCTCTACCGCCTGAGGTCTGGTCTCACCCCCTACTCCACGGAGTCCTTTGCATTCACATTAGCTTTTTTTTTTTCACTTGAGTTCGACAACGGCCAAAACCGTTTGCAGATTCAAAATATTTCAAGATTTGAACCTGCACCCTTTACCACTCAAGATATGGACTCATCGCCTGCGCCACAGAGTCTTTCACTTTCATACTTGCCTTTTTTTGTTACTTGAGTACCACATCAGCCAAAACACTTTGCAAATGAAAAAACCTTGCGAATTAGAACCCACAACCTCTTGTACTCAAGCTATGGTCTCACCCCCTTACTCCACAGAATCCTTTGCATTTTCAATGGATTTTTTTAAGCTTGAGTTCGACAACGGCCAAAACACTTTACAGATACAAAATATTTCAAGATTCAAACCTGCACCCTCTACCACTCAAGATATGGACTCATCCCCTGCGCCACAGAGTCTTTCACTTTCATCCCTGCTTTTTTTTGTTACTTGAGTACCATATCAGCCAAAACACTTTGCAAATGAAAAACCCTTGTGAATTAGAACCCACAACCTCTTGTACTCAAGCTATGGTTTCACCCCCTTACTCCACAGAATCCTTTGCATTTGTAGTGGATTTTTTTAGGTTGAGTTCAACAACGGCCAAAACACTTTACAGATTCAAAATATTTCAAGATTCAAACCTGCACCCTCTACCACTCAAGATGTGGACTCATCCCCTGCGCCACAGAGTCTTTCATTGTTATCCTTGCCTTTTTTTGTTACTTGAGAACCATATCAGCCGAAACACTTTGCAAATGAAAAAGCCTTGTGAATTAGAACCCACAACCTCTTGTACTCAAGCTATGGTTTCACCCCCTTACTCCACAGAATCCTTTGCATTTACAGTGGATTTTTTTAGGTTGAGTTCAACAACGGCCAAAACACTTTACAGATTCAAAATATTTCAAGATTCAAACCTGCACCCTTAACCACTCAAGATGTGGACTCATCCCCTACGCCACAGAGTCTTTCACTTTCATAACTGCCTTTTTGTTTTTTACTTGAGTACCACATCAGCCAAAACACTTTGCAAATGAAAAAACCTTGAGAAGTAGAACCCACAACCTCTTGTACTCAAGCTATGGTCTCACCCCCTTACTCCACAGAATCCCTTGTATTTGCAGTGGCTTTTTTTAAGCTTGAGTTCAACAACGGCCAAAACACTTTGCAGATTCAAAACTGCACCCTCAACCACTCAAGATATGGACTCATCCCCTGCGCCACAGAGTCTTTTACTTTCATAACTGCCTTTTTGGTTTTTACTTGAGTACCACATCAGCCAAAACACTTTGCAAATGAAAAGACCTTGAGAAGTAGAACCCACAACCTCTTGTACTCAAGCTATGGTCTCACCCCCTTACTCCACAGAATCCCTTGTATTTGCAGTGGCTTTTTTTAAGCTTGAGTTCAACAACGGCCAAAACACTTTGCAGATTCAAAAGTGCACTCTCAACCACTCAAGATGTGGACTCATCCCCTACGCCACAGAGTCTTTCACTTTCAGAACTGCCGTTTTGTTTTTTACTTGAATACCACATAAGCCGAAACGCTTTGCAAAAGAAAGAACCTTGAAGAGTTGAACCCACAATCTCTTGCATACAAGCTATGGACTCATCCCCTTACTCCACAGAATCATACACAGAAACTTTTTTTCAAACTTGAGTTTGACAATGGGCAAAACACTTTGCAGATTCAAAATATTTCAAGATTTGAACCTGCCCCCTCTACCACTCCATATATTTATGGACTCATCCCCTGCGCCACAGAGTCTTTTACTTTCATAACTGCCTTTTTGGTTTTTACTTGAGTACCACATCAGCCAAAACACTTTGCAAATGAAAAAACATGGAAAGTTAGAACCCTCAACCTCTTATACTCAAGCTATAGTCTCATCCCCTTACTCCACAGAATCCTTTGCATTTGCAGTGGCTTTTTTAAGCTTGAGTTCAACAACGGCCAAAACACTTACCCCAAACCCTTACCCGAACCTTAACCTATCCCAATTCTAACCTTACCCCAAACCCATACCCTAACCTTAACCTATCCCTAATTCTAACCTTAACTATTAAGTCACAATTTGCCATTTGTGAGGACCGGCCAAAATGTCCTCAATTCCTAAAGAATTCACCTTTATGGGTTAAAAACTCATGACGGTCAGTGCGTGGCAAGTACAAGAACACACACACACACAGACAGACAGACAGACACACACACACACACAGTTTATCTGATGAATGTGCTCCATGTTAATACACTCACCTCTCCTGAGTCCTGCTTTATAAAAGTTGTCTCCTCAGGGCCACACGGTTAAAACCTCAGAGGAGAAAGTGAACGTGTGTGTGTGTGTGTGCGCGCGCACGAGAGACTTCATCAAATACTTTTCTGCATATTGTACAAAATCTCCACAGTAATGTGTAATGCACTCATGAACACAAACACAGACATACACATACACAGGTGCTCAGACAGCTCTGTCTACAGACGTATTATGCTTAATATGGATAATGTTGTTAATAAAAAAATGTATTGCTCTGTTTGTTGATAGATAGAGCAACTTGGATCAACCTTTATCAAAAAACACAGAGTCGGAATCAAAAATAGGAAATATATTGAAATTTGCACCAGAATACACAGCGTCTGTGCCTACAGACAAGGGTCTACTACCGTAAACAAGAATTAGGGCCTTTACACACCGGATGTGTAATGAATAAACAACACAAAAGTGCGAAATGAACCGCTGCTCCTCCGCGTCGAGAGGAGTCAGCTGAGGTGGTTCGGGAATCTCGTCCGGATGCCTCCTGGAAGCCTCCCTTTAGAGGTTCCCCAGGCCTGTCCAACTGGGCGGAGCCCCGAGGCAGACCCAGGACAGGCTGGAGGGACTGTATCTCCCGGCTGCCTGGTAACGACTTGGGGTCCCCAGGGAGAGGTGGAGGAAGTGAGTGGCTGGGGAGGGGGGCGCCGGGGTCTCTCTGCTGAGCCCGTTACCCCCGCGACCTGGAGCCGAATAAACGCAAGACAATGGATGGACGGAAATGCGAAATGTTCAGGTGCAAAATGTTTGGATCAAAACTCTTCACACTGGCTCTGACACGAATTTGTGACATTTACAAATTTACCAAGTTTTGACAGCTCACTCCGAAGAGGACAAAGATAACGGCAGAAGAACAGGACAGAATACTGTATTAAACACCGCAGAACCTCTCAGCCATCAAGCACTAAATATGAATTAAAAATACGACACCGTGCGTCACCATATGCTTAGATAGGTGAGAAGTTAACAGAGCCTCACATACGTTAACATACGTTAGATAAGCTAATGTTACCTCATCCAAAAGTGGGCGAAACTAACATTACTCACGATTTGCAAAGCCCAGCTGATCGGCGATACTCTGCTGTATGTTGTGATTAAGATCATTGTCTTTATAATTTGTGTGTAGTTTGTGAAATAACACTTGGTCCTGAGAGACACAGATAATTAGATTGTCAGCCATCGTTGTTGATGGTGCTGTGGGAGATGGACGTGACCTCTGCCCTGCACAACCATCGTGATTGGCTGATGCGTTTGTTCGCTGTGCGAATGTTTGAGAAAATCGACCTTGATCCGAAAAATAAAACGTTCACTTTTTTGCAGCGTCATAATCTCATTCGGTGTGTAAAACCTCACGCTCAATCAGCAGTTTGAAAAATATATTTTTAAAAACGCATCTGGTGTGTAAAGGCTTTAAACGGACATGAACAACAATAAAAGAAGAGAAAGAAAGAAAAAAAAGGCCAAAGCAGCGGCTGTGTCTTGAAATTGTCCTGAATAAGGCAACAATCTAAGGGCCTGATGTTGGTACGTTTGCGACTGCAGCGTTTTCTGCTACTTACACTGTCCGCATAATGCATGCGCTCCTGCCTTTTCATTTTACATGGTGTGTATCAGGACAGCGGCCACTTGCGTAATCAGCGCATGTTACCACCCATAAATATAATCTGCGACCGCAATTAAAGCGCAGGAATTGCAACGCGGACAGGAGTTTGACAACTGCTGGTATTGGAGTGTGAACGCTGGGTCTGCGGTCCAATGTCATCTCTGATTTGAATGTGAATGACACTATGGCAGCTCACACAGCCTGAATAAAAAAATAAATAAACGAATTGGACGGATATCGGAGTAAAATTGGATTATAACTGTTCAGGCATATCCACAATCAGCGCCGTGTCTTTTTCGCAGTTAGAACATCTGCAGTTGCCATGAGAAAGGTCTGACGTTTGTAAACAAAGGTCACCAGTTAACAGGTGTTTTGGATCAACTGGTTCCCAGTTAACTGGTGACTTTTGTTTATAGGAGTCTTTCTCGTGGGTTTTTTTTTTTTTTTTTGTTTTTGTCGATGAGAATCTGATTGGCTGACGCTTTAAAAATATATGGTTTAATCCTGCCATTAACCAGCCGAAACAAATTCAGTTCACGAGATTGTTTCATGTCTAGTAGTCGTGTAACAACTGTCTTATCGGATAGACCTTTTTCAATATAGTCCGTTCATTACCAGCCATTATAATCAATAATACGTAAGACATAAACAGTCAAAACAAAGTCCATGCATCATGTGTCTATAATGGCTGGTTACTTACTGATTTTGAATAAGGGTAAGTTAACGCCATAGGACAGTTCCAATCTTCATCTTTCAGACGGCGGCGATCATCCCATAAACTGAATTTCTTTTGATTGTTTAATAACAAAATAAATCAATAGGCTATATTAAAAAAGTGTTAGCCGATTCGATTGTTATCAACAAAAACCTAAATCAGAGGCGCAACAAACACAGGTTCAGCTACTATCTCTGCGGTAACAATGGTCACAATTTAATCCAGCCGAGGTGTTTTCAACCAAGAAATGTGTCCAGTTGTTCCTGTTTGAGCTATGTAGTGTACTTGCTGTATGTAGAAGCCGCATTGATCCGGTGGCCGAGCGGGTTAATCTTTCATCTACACGTTACTTATAAAGACTGTCGTGTCGAATCCCGAGTGAAGTAACATTTCTTTTTCTTTTGTTTTTTTTTCTTATTTGGAGGAGCAAAAAGATTAAACTCGATTTTTAAACTCATCATGGCTTTGCGAATATCAAAAGTCAACGAAATACTTGAATTGGATGGATAGATAACAAGTAAAATTGAATTGTAATTGTTAAGGCATTTGCACGGACAGCTAAGGCCAGCGGAAAATCTCATGCTGCATGAGAAACAGACCCGAAGATTTGATCATACAGGTCTTACTAAAACAATGTTCTTGATAGGGAAAAGTAATTCAAATGAATGTCCAGAGTGCAAAGTAACAGAAGATGTGGAACATGTGCTAATGCACTGTCGGAAATATAGAGGAGAGAGGACAGAATTAATACAGAAGATTGCGAAGGCAGGTAGAGTATGGAGCCTTAAGGGTACTCTGGGAACAACAGGAAAAGGGGTACAGGACACACAGAAAGCTGTAGTGGAATATTTGAAGATTATATTGTAGAATTTAAGGTTGACTGAGGTTTTTTTTTTTTAAACTCCTAATTATTTATTAATTATTTAACAGTTAGGTGATATACAGTTATCCTTGTAGTAACTCATGCTACATACTCCGGTACAGTAGGTGGCGGTATGCACCTAAGAAGTTATATCTATAACCCGCCATAATACCAAAAGAAGAAGAAGAGAAAGAGAAGTAGAAGAAGAAGCAGCCGACCCGACTTTTGTAAACAAAGGTCACCAGTTAACAGGGAAACCAGTTAATCCGCAACACCGGGTTTGCAGCGACCACTTTATCACAGGTAAGATCAGGCGATTTATAGTTATATCTTTATTTTATTATTCTTTCTAGTCTTTGTAGAAGTTTATTGATGAAGCAAAATAGTTTGGTAACGTTTGTCTGATAAGCTGTGTCATAGTTACACATTAACATTGTTAGCATGTTAACCTAGCTTTGCAATAAAATACACATTTGAAATAAACTCTAATATCTGCAAGGGCAAACATCAGCAACAACTCACTCAATACAGGAGACGGACTTACCCTGCCGTACATGTGCAATTAGCTGTCAGAACGTCGCCATCCTGCTTGTTGTGCAGCACCTCGGCTTCATACATAGTTGCCTTCTGACCTTGACGCTACTCAACTGGGTTGAAAACATCCCGCTTTCGCTGCGTGCCTTGTGGTTCACATTACTAGACCGGCCAGCCTGCTGACTGAGTTTAAGTTACAGTCAGGATGTCCTCTACTCAAGTTAGGTCGGGTTTGTTATTAGCCAGCTAATTTAGCCCACTTGTACTCTAGAATTTCTTGCAAGGATGAACTTAGTGCAGCTATCAGCTCTTCTACACGACACTAATCACTACTGACTATTGACTGTGGAGAGTGACGACCTGACAGTTCCCCAAATATTAGCGATCAAACGTTGAACCTAAAATTACACTCTACCTGACCCGTTAGCTGAATTAAGCAACTCGCTAGAAAACATAAGTGATGTTACAGCCGTCTCGCAAGCGAACGTCAGATGATGCATCATATTTAACTCCGTTGTATAAGCATAGACTGTATAAATCAGTCTACGGCTCAAGTCCAGATTTCCTACATTGTGCATGAACATACGGAAGATCGTAAGAATATGTCATTGGAGTAAGATTACGACTGGCGTAAGAAGAGTCTCTGCTTTTATTTTGTTCGCTTTGGAATATTCCGCCCTCAGAGTTTTCCAGCGATGCTGAATTTAGTTGGCGCTTGGCAGTTAACACAAAACCAGCCTCTCTCCACTTTTCGCACACATTAAATATATCGTTGTTACGGTGATTTCGCCCATCGATATATTACAATATATTAATGTCTTTCATTATCTGAATGCACACAGTCGTCTCCTCTTCGCATCTCCTCTTCGCTCCAAAAATGCAAATTCCTTGCGAAGTGAACAGGCGCAGACGTGGTTGAATATTCAGTTCGAGGGCATATTCCGATTAAGGTGTGTACATGAGCCAATATTCCGATTAAAACAGGCATATGCCAGGGGTCTTATTCGGAATATTTAGAATCGGAAAATGACCTGAATCGGGTTATTGAACGCGTTTACATGACAAGTACGCAATCTGAATATTTTCATATTCCGATTAATACAGGAATATGATGTGCATGTGAACGCAGTCAATGTCTGTGTGAAACACATTCTGTACATGCCCGCACATTACATAATCATATGCGTCCAAAGACTTGTAGGCGCGAAGTTTTTCGTGGGTGTAACTTACACAGAAGTCTTGTCAATGAGGTATGAGTAGCTAGTGATGGGAAGATGAAGCTTCAAGAACCATTTTACTTATTTTCTGTGCCCACAAGATGACGCTCATAGTTAAAAAATAAGGCTTTTTGAATGAACTTACAAGCCTTTGTCGAACAGAGTGCGCCATCTTGTGGGCACAGAAAATAAAGGAAATGGTTCATGAAGCTTCATCTTCCCATGACTATGAGTAGCTACATATCTGGCCATTGTATCGCAGGGAACTTACTGACATCGTCTATCCACTCTTTAACTAAATAAGGATATGGTAAGCGATGTCCACTTTTCAGTGTTAATTTTTAATGTAGCATTCTCGATCTTGTAACTACAACTATTTCGCATAATCTGACAGCTCATGCCGGTCATGGGGCAGCGCCATTGTTTCTGAGTCCAAGCTGCGCGCGCATCCTAGCAGCGGCCGGTTTTTTTACAAATATGCGAAGGGGTCAATTGTAGACGTTTCATAACTGTCATAACTCATATAAAAGAGAAGTTATAGCTCTCTACATGTGGTCTCAAAGTAAGGGCAGGAAAAAAACTGGGCGTGGCACCCAAATGTTCCAGGGCCATAATGCTGAAATGACTTAAGGTATGAAGCTGGTATTTGGGATTCCTTCATTTGAGGTCAAAAACTAATTATAGAATTTTTTTTGTGAAATCTGAGAGATGTCACTGGGGAAGTGTCTGGAATCTGTGTGAATTGACATGGAATGACCCAAGTAATTGCCTCAATGAACAAATTGCGCCATTAAATATTCCAAAAACAAGATTTAAGAAAAATGTGGGCATTCACCGATAAAATTACAAATTGATATTTTTATTTGTTTCTGTACTTGGTTTGCTGTCATATTTATTCCCCTATTTAGGTGAACTAATATAAAGGCAAATAAACAGCAGAAATATTAAATTACATTTCATCAATTAATCACTGCCTAAATTAGTTTTAATATTATTTTTGGTGCAGTCGTAGGGGCTGTGTCATGAAGACTGCACATGCTCAGACCGTACATCCTGAGGAAGCAAATCTGCTCCATTACTTTGTTTTTGCACTATTTTTAGTGCATTTAATGACATTAACTTATTGAGTCATGTATTTGTTTCTTTATTTTGATTTAGGCAGTTGTGGTCCTCCATATGTTTGTTGTATTAAAAATGATAGCGCTCATATCAGTGTATTGATTAGCATGTGATGCTCATGTGCTGCGCAGCTGCAGTCGATCATCACAGGCTCCTCCTGTCTCTCTCTCTGCAGCCGCACGAGTGATTCTGTCCTGACCGCTCTGTGCAGAGAGCCAGTGTGCAGCTTCTGAAGTCAGACGGTGTCCCAGGAGGAGCTGCGTATGTATGAGTGATTTTTTTTTTTTTGCTTTGTACTGTGCACCACATTTGGTGTAGATCAGTGCATTACTACACACAGTCTGACATACTTCTACCTTCAGGCGATCAAGTGCGTTGCATTTGATTGTGTAGAAGTATGTTTGACTGTGTGTAGTAATGCACTGATGGCGTCTGGACCTGGAACAATTTTCAATTTTTTTTTACTTCAGCTAAAAACAAAGTATAATAAAAATGAGTATAACCCCAGGTGTGTGATGTCTCATTATTCGGGGGGGCAGCTTCGCCACTTCCCCTTCACGCACTCCACACTCATGCCTCCCCCACCCTTGGGGACCGCCGAAGTTGCTCAGGTGTGGCTCTCAGGGGATTGAACCCACAACCTCTACCGCCTGAGGTCTGGTCTCACCCCCTACTCCACGGAGTCCTTTGCATTCACATTGGCTTTTTTTTTTCACTTGAGTTCGACAACTGCCAAAACACTTTACAGATTCAAAATATTTCAAGATTCAAACCTGCACCCTCTACCACTCAAGATATGGACTCATCCCCTGCGCCACAGAGTCTTTTACTTTCAAAACTGCCTTTTTGGTTTTTACTTGAGTACCACATCAGCCAAAACACTTTGCAAATGAAAAAACCTTGAGAAGTAGAACCCACAACCTCTTGTACTCAAGCTATGGTCTCACCCCCTTATTCCACAGAATCCCTTGTATTTGCAGTGGCTTTTTTTAAGCTTGAGTTCAACAACCGCCAAAACACTTTGCAGATTCAAAAGTGCACTCTCAACCACTCAAGATGTGGACTCATCCCCTACGCCACAGAGTCTTTCACTTTCAGAACTGCCGTTTTGTTTTTTACTTGAATACCACATAAGCCGAAACGCTTTGCAAAAGAAAGAACCTTGAAGATTTGAACCCACAACCTCTTGCATACAAGCTATGGACTCATCCCCTTACTCCACAGAATCATACGCTGAAACTTGCTTCAAACTTGAGTTTGACAATGGGCAAAACACTTTGCAAATTCAAAATATTTCAAGATTTGAACCTGCACTCTCTACCACTCAAGATATGGACTCATCCCCTGTGCCACAGAGTCTTTCATTTTCATAACTGCCTTTTTTTTACTTGAGTACCACATCAGCCAAAACACTTTGCAAATGAAAAAACATGGAAAGTTAGAACCCTCAACCTCTTATACTCAAGCTATAGTCTCATTCCCTTACTCCACAGAATCCTTTGCATTTGCAGTGGCTTTTTAAAGCTTGAGTTCAACAACGGCCAAAACACTTACCCCAAACCCTTACCCTAACCTTAACCTATCCCAATTCTAACCTTACCCCAAACCCTTACCCTAACCTTAACCTTTCCCTAATTCTAACCTTAACTAATAAGTCACAATTTGCCATTTGTGAGGACCAGCCAAAATGTCCTCAATTCCTAAAGAATTCACCTTTATGGGTTAAAAACTCATTACGGTCAGTACGTGGCAAGTACAAGAACACACACACACACAGTTTATCTGATGAATGTGCTCCATGTTAATACACTCACCTCTCCTGAGTCCTGCTTCATAAAAGTTGTCTCCTCAGGGTCACACGGTTAAAACCTCAGAGGAGAAAGTGAACGTGTGTGTGTGTGCGTGTGTGTGTGCGCGCGCACGAGAGACTTCATAAAATACTTTTTTGCATATTGTACAAAATCAAATCTCCACAGTAATGTGTAATGCACTCATAAACACACACACACACATACACAGGTGCTCAGACAGCTCTGTCTACAGACGTATTATGCTTAATATGGATAATGTTGTTAATAAAAAAATGTATTGCTCTGTTTGTTGATAGATAGAGCAACTTGGATCAACCTTTATCAAAAAACACAGAGTCGGAATCAAAAATAGGAAATATATTGAAATTTGCACCAGAATACACAGCATCTGTGCCTACAGTCAAGGGCCTACTCCCGTAAACAAGAATTAGGGCCTTTACACACCGGATGCGTAATGAATAAACAACACAAAAGTGCGAAATGAACCGCTGCTCCTCCGCGTCGAGAAGAGTCAGCTGAGGTGGTTCGGGAATCTCGTCCGGATGCCTCCTGGACGCCTCCCTTTAGAGGTTCCCCAGGCCTGTCCAACTGGGCGGAGCCCCGAGGCAGACCCAGGACAGGCTGGAGGGACTGTATCTCCCGGCTGCCTGGCAACGGCTTGGGGTCCCCAGGGAGAGGTGGAGGAAGTGAGTGGCTGGGGAGGGGAGCGCCGGGGTCTCCCTGCTGAGCCCGTTACCCCCGCGACCCGGAGCCGAATAAACGCAAGACAATGGATGGACGGAAATGCGAAATTTCCAGGTGCAAAATGTTTGGATCAAAACTCTTCACACTGGCTCTGACACGAATTTGTGACATTTACACATTTACCAAGTTTTGACAGCTCACTCCGAGGAGGACAAAGATAACGGCAGAAGAACAGGACAGAATACTGTATTAAACACCGCAGAACCTCTCAGCCATCAAGCACTAAATATGAAGTAAAAATACGACACCGTGCGTCACCATATGCTCAGATAGGTGATAAGTTAACAGAGCCTCACATACGTTAACATACGTTAGCATAAACTAATGTTACCTCACCCAAAAGTGGGCGAAACTAACATTACTCACGATTTGCAAAGCCCAGCTGATCGGCGATACTCTGCTGTATGTTGTGATTAAGATCATTGTCTTTATAATTTGTGTGTAGTTTGTGAAATAACACTTGGTCCTGAGAGACACAGATAATTAGATTGTCAGCCATCGTTGTTGATGGTGCTGTGGGAGACGGACGTGACCTCTGCCCTGCACAACCATCGTGATTGGCTGATGCGTTTGTTCGCTGTGCGAATGTTTGAGAAAATCGACCTCGATCCGAAAAATAAAACGTTCACTTTTTTGCAGCGTCATAATCGCATTAGGTGTGTAAAACCTCACGCTCAATCAGCAGTTTGAAAAATATATTTTTAAAAACGCATCTGGTGTGTAAAGGCTTTAAACGGACATGAACAACAATAAAAGAAGAGAAAGAAAGAAAAAAAAGGCCAAAGCAGCGGCTGTGTCTTGAAATTGTCCTGAATAAGGCAACAATCTAAGGGCCTGATGTTCGTACGTTTGCAACTGCAGCGTTATCTGCGACTTACACTGTCCGCATAATGCGCGCGCTCCTGCCTTTTCATTTTACATGGTGTGTATCAGGACAGCGGCCACTTGCGTAATCAGCGCATGTTACCACCCATAAATATAATCTGCGACCGCAATTAAAGCGCAGGAATTGCAACGCGGACAGGAGTTTGACAACTGCTGGTATTGGAGTGTGAACGCTGGGTCTGCGGTCCAATGTCATCTCTGATTTGAATGTGAATTACACTATGGCAGCTCACACAGCCTGAATAAAAAAATAAATTAACGAATTGGACGGATATCGGAGTAAAATTGGATTATAACTGTTCAGGCATATTCACGATCAGCGCCGTGTCTTTTTCGCAGTTAGAACATCTGCAGTTGCCATGAGAAAGGTCTGACGTTTGTAAACAAAGGTCACCAGTTAACAGGAGTCTTTCTCGTGGGTTTTTTTTTTTTTTTGGTTTTTGTCGATGAGAATCTGATTGGCTGACGCTTTAAAAAATATATGGTTTAATCCTGCCATTAACCAGCCGAAACAAATTCAGTTCACGAGATTGTTTCATGTCTAGTAGTCGTGTAACAACTGTCTTATCGGATAGACCTTTTTCAATATAGTCCGTTCATTACCAGCCATTATAATCAATAATACATAAGACATAAACTGTCAAAACAAAGTCCATGCATCATGTGTCTATAATGGCTGGTTACTTACTGATTTTGAATAAGGGTAAGTTAACGCCATAGGACAGTTCCAATCTTCATCTTTCAGACGGCGGCGATCATCCCATAAACTGAATTTCTTTTGATTGTTTAATAACAAAATAAATCAATAGGCTATATTAAAAAAAGTGTTAGCCGATTCGATTGTTATCAACAAAAACCTAAATCAGAGGCCCAACAAACACAGGTTCAGCTACTATCTCTGCGGTAACAATGGTCACAATTTAATCCAGCCGAGGTGGTTTCAACCAAGAAATGTGTCCTGTTGTTCCTGTTTGAGCTGTGTAGTGTACTTGCAGTATGTAGAAGCCGCATTGATCCGGTGGCCGAGCGGGTTAATCCTTCATCTATACGTTACTTATAAAGACTATGTCGTGTCGAATCCCGAGTGAAGTAACATCTCTTTTTCTTTTGTTTTTTTTTTCTTATTTGGAGGAGCAAAAAGATTAAACTCGATTTTTAAACTCATCATGGCTTTGCGAATGTCAAAAGTCAACGAAATACTTGAATCGGATGGATAGATAACATGTAAAATTGAATTGTAATTGTTAAGGCATTTGCACGGACAGCTAAGGCCAGCGGAAAATCTCATGCTGCTATGAGAAACAGACCCGAAGATTTGATCATACAGGTCTTACTAAAACAACGTTCTTGATAGGGAAAAGTAATTCAAATGAATGTCCAGAGTGCAAAATAACAGAAGATGTGGAACATGTGCTAATGCACTGTCGGAAATATAGAGGAGAGAGGACAGAATTAATACAGAAGATTGCGAAGGCAGGTAGAGTATGGAGCCTTAAGGGTACTCTGGGAACAACAGGAAAATGGGTACAGGACACACAGAAAGCTGAAGTGGAATATTTGAAGGAGACAAGATTATATTTTAGAATTTAAGGTTGACTGAGGTTTTTTTTTTTTTAAACTCCTAATTATTTATTAATTATTTAACAGTTAGGTGATATACAGTTATCCTTGTAGTAACTCATGCTACATACTCCGGTACAGTAGGTGGCGGTATGCACCTAACAAGTTATTCTGTAACTCGCCATAATACCAAAAGAAGAATAAATGAAGAGGAAGCAGAAGTAGAAGAAGAAGCAGCAGACCCGACTTTTGTAAACAAAGGTCACCAGTTAACAGGGAAACCAGTTAATCCGCAACACCGGGTTTGCAGCGACCACTTTATCACAGGTAAGATCAGGCGATTTATAGTTATATCTTTATTTTATTATTCTTTCTAGTCTTTGTAGAAGTTTATTGATGAAGCAAAATAGTTTGGTAACGTTTGTCTGATAAGCTGTGTCATAGTGACACATTAACATTGTTAGCATGTTAACCCAGCTTTGCAATAAAATACACATTTGAAATAAACTCTAATATCTGCAAGGGCAAACATCAGCAACAACTCACTCAATACAGGAGACGGACTTACCCTGCCATACATGTGCAATTAGCTGTCAGAACGTCGCCATCCTGCTTGTTGTGCAGCACCTCGGCTTCATACATAGTTGCCTTCTGACCTTGACGCTACTCAACTGGGTTGAAAACATCCCGCTTTCGCTGCGTGCCTTGTGGTTCACATTACTAGACCGGCCAGCCTGCTGACTGAGTTTAAGTTACAGTCAGGATGTCCTCTACTCAAGTTAGGTCGGGTTTGTTATTAGCCAGCTAATTTAGCCCACTTGTACTCTAGAATTTCTTGCAAGGATGAACTTAGTGCAGCTATCAGCTCTTCTACACGACACTAATCACTACTGACTATTGACTGTGGAGAGTGACGACCTGACAGTTCCCCAAATATTACCGATCAAACGTTGAACCTAAAATTACACTCTACCTGACCCGTTAGCTGAATTAAGCAACTCGCTAGAAAACATAAGTGATGTTACAGCCGTCTCGCAAGCGAACGTCAGATGATGCATCATATTTAACGCCGTTGTATAAGCACAGACTGTATAAATCAGTCTACGGCTCCAAGTCCAGATTTCCTACATTGTGCATGAACATACGGAAGATCGTAAGAATATGTCATTGGAGTAAGATTACGACTGGCGTAAGAAGAGTCTCTGCTTTTATTTTTTTCGCTTTGGAATATTCCGCCTTCAGAGTTTTCCAGCGATGCTGAATTTAGTTGGCGCTTGGCAGTTAACACAAAACCAGCTTCTCTCCACTTTTCGCACACATTAAATATATCGTTGCTACGGTGCTTTCGCCCATCGATATATTACAATATATTAATGTCTTTCATTATCTGAATGCACACAGTCGTCTCCTCTTCGCATCTCCTCTTCGCTCCAAAAATGCAAATTCCTTGCGAAGTGAACAGGCGCAGACGTGGTTGAATATTCAGTTCGAGGGCATATTCCGATTAAGGTGTGTACATGAGCCAATATTGCGATTAAAACAGGCATATGCCAGGGGTCTTATTCGGAATATTTAGAATCGGAAAATGACCTTAATCGGGTTATTGAACGCGTTTACATGACAAGTACGCAATCTGAATATTTTCATATTCCGATTAATACAGGAATATGATGTGCATGTGAACGCAGTCAATGTCTGTGTGAAACACATTCTGTACATGCCCGCACATTACATAATCATATGCGGCCAAAGACTTGTGGGCGCGAAGTTTCTCGTGGGTGTAACTTACACAGAAGTCTTGTCACTGAGGTATGAGTAGCTAGTGATGTGAAGATGAAGCTTCAAGAACCATTTTACTTATTTTCTGTGCCCACAAGATGGCGCTCATAGTTAAAAAATAAGGCTTTTTGAATGATCTTACAAGCCTTTGTCGAACAGAGTGCGCCATCTTGTGGGCACAGAAAATAAAGAAAATGGTTCATGAAGCTTCATCTTCCCATCACTATGAGTAGCTACATATCTGGCCATTGTATCGCAGGGAACTTACTGACATCGTCTGTCCACTCTTTAACTAAATAAGGATATGGTAAGCGATGTCCACTTTTCAGTGTTAATTTTTAATGTAGCATTCTCGATCTTGTAACGACAACGATTTCGCTTAATCTGACAGCTCATGCCGGACGAGGGGCAGCGCCATTGTTTCTGAGTCCAAGCTGCGCGCACATCCTAGCAGCGGCCGGTTTGTTTGCAAATATGCGAAGGGGTCCATTGTAGACGTTTCATAACTGTCATAACTCATATAAAAGAGAAGTTATAGCTCTCTAGATATGGTCTCAAAGTAAGGGCAGGAAAAAAACTGGGCGTGGCACCCAAATGTCCCTGGGCCATAATGCTGAAATGACTTAAGGTATGAAGCTGGTATTTGGGATTCCTTCATTTGAGGTCAAAAACTAATTATAGAATTTTTTTTGGGAAATCTGAGAGATGTCACTGGGGAAGTGTCTGGAATCTGTGTGAATTGACATGGAATGACCCAAGTAATTGCCTCAATGAACAAATTGCGCCATTAAATATTCCAAAAACAAGATTTAAGATAAATGTGGGCATTCACCGATAAAATTACAAATTGATATTTTTATTTGTTTCTGTACTTGGTTTGCTGTCATATTTATTCCCCTATTTAGGTGAACTAATATAAAGGCAAATAAACAGCAGAAATATTAAATTACATTTCATCAATTAATCACTGCCTAAATTAGTTTTAATATTATTTTCGGTGCAGTCGTAGGGGCTGTGTCATGAAGACTGCACATGCTCAGACTGTACATTCTGAGGAAGCAAATCTGCTCCACTACTTTATTTTTGCACTATTTTTAGTGCATTTAATGACATTAACTTATTGAGTCATGTATTTGTTTCTTTATTTTGATATGTTTGTTGTATTAAAAATGATAGCGCTCATATCAGTGTATTGATTAGCATGTTATGCTCATGTGCTGCGCAGCTGCAGTCGATCATCACGGGCTCCTCCTGTCTCTCTCTCTGCAGCCGCATGAGTGATTCTGTCCTGACCGCTCTGTGCAGAGAGCCAGTGTGCAGCTTCTGAAGTCAGACGGTGTCCCAGGAGGAGCTGCGTATGTATGAGTGATTTTTTTTTTTTTTGCTTTGTTCTGTGCACCACATTTGGTGTAGATCAGTGCATTACTACACACAGTCTGACATACTTCTACCTTCAGGCGATCAAGTGCGTTGCATTTGATTGTGTAGAAGTATGTTGGACTGTGTGTAGTAATGCACTGATGGCGTCTGGACCTGGAACAATTTTCAATTTTTTTTTTACTTCAGCTAAAAACAAAGTATAATAAAAAATAGTATAACCCCAGGTGTGTGATGTCTCATTATTCGGGGGGGCAGCTTCGCCACTTCCCCTTCACGCACTCCACACTCATGCCTCCCCCGCCCTTGGGGACCACCAAAGTTGCTCAGGTGTGGCTCTCAGGGATTTGAACCTACAACCTCTACCGCCTGAGGTCTGGTCTCACCCCCTACTCCACGGAGTCCTTTGCATTTAAAATTGCTTTTTTTTGTCAACTTGAGTTCGACAACGGCCAAAATACTTTGCAGATTCAAAATATTTCAAGATTTGAACCTGCGCCCTTGACCATTGAGGAGATGAATTCATCCCCTGCGCCACAGTGATTTCACTGTGGTGACTGCCTTTTTTTTTTTTACTTGAGTATCACATCATCAAAAACACTTTGCAAATTAAAAAACCGTGAAGATTAGAACCCACAACCTCTTGTATTCTAGCTATTGTCTCACTTCCTTATGCCACAGTTCTTTTTCCATTAAAATTGGCTTTTTTTAAACTTGACTTCGACAATGGCCAAAACACTGCAGATTCAAAAAAACCTTTAGTATTTGAACTCACAACCTCTACCATTCAAGATAGTCTCCCCCCTTACGCCACAGAATCCTTTGCATTCACAGTGGTCTTTTTTTTACTGTAAAGGTCCGGCGACACATTCGCGGATTACGCCGCGTGTTTCGGCCGCGTGAAGCGCGGCGCTAAAATGCTTTGATTGGAGTAATTGATTTATAATGATCGGGTCAACACATCGGCGGGACAGGAAAAAAGAACGCGCTGTCACCGCCGCGTGAAATTTCAGAAACCTCCGGAGGGGCTTCTGAGCGTATCACGCGACGCGTCCAGTTAAGCGTGTTCCATAGTCAGCCAATAGAAATTCAGGAAACTCTCCCACGTGATGATCTGCAGGCCTGACATGCTTTTTTTTTTCAAAAAAAATGACGTGGCTAATTATCCTGTCAAACTCAGTCACAACCCTGTTCGCTTTCATTTTCAAGCAAAATTGGACGAAAGGAAGAAGACAATGAAACTGAACGTTTGTTTTTCTTCACTTCGATTATCAGAGTGCGAGTCTCCCCTAATCTGGTGAAACCTACTCGTTTTGGTAGAAAGTAGTTTAGAACTATTTTTGAAATTACTAAGTTACCAATCATCAAATAAAGTGCTTCGTCACCAATTTGCTCTTTTTTATTGATTTTTTTACAGCAAGTTTATCCTGAAGGACTTCAGTTCTTTTGTTTTCTCAGCTTCATGAAAAAGTGAGTGACTTGTAGTGATGGGAAGATGAAGCTTCAAGAACCATTTTACTTATTTTTTGTGCCCACAAGATGACGCTCATAGTTAAAAAATTAGGCTTTTTGAATGAACTTGCAAGCCTTTGTCGTACAGAGTGCGCCATCTTGTGGGCACAGAAAATAAAGAAAATGGTTCATGAAGCTTCATCTTTCCATCACTTGTGACTTGGTTTTACCAGATTAGGGGAGGAGTTTCCAGCTAACTCAGAGGACAAAGCGGGTCCACTCACTTTATCTGCCAAGGTGTAGACCGTTCACCATTTGTTTAGAGCGTTTTTCGCCGCTTTTAACGCGGCGTGAACACGCGTTATAAACCGCGAATGTGAAGCCAGGCCCTTATGCTTTATGCAGCTCAGGGGTGGAATAACTCAGTGAGTGAGTAATCTCACAGGGAGCGGTCAATGAGAAGTGGGTAACCAGAATTGAGCAAAACAAAGCATTCAGTACACCAATAAACACTATTTGTGGACATATTTCATTATTGGTCAATTTAACTCAGCATTTTTGGTTTGTGCCTTTATATTTTTGTTCAGTTTAGACTAAAAATCTTAGCATCCAAATAACAATGTAACTTATTCTGATTCATATTCACTCAGTGCTTCTCAATGCTCACACACACAAATGGTGCTTTAGATGTATGATTACTTGAAGTCATAAAATCACTCTCAGAAATTGCAAAAAAAAGTCATAAATTGTGTTTGCAAATACATCTTCGTTCGGCGTAATCTCATCGCGAATTGTATGCGATTAATTTTAGATTGTCAAATGTTGGACAATACATGCCAACAACATGTAACGGCTACACTCTTGTAGCGACACACCAGTTCTATCATTTTAATGAGTATTTTCGTTGCCGGCATTGCTTGGAATACAAACTAGAAAAAAAAAAACAAAAATAAAAATAGATGTCTCCCCCTTCCCCCATTTCAGATTTTAGAGTTATGAAACGGAAATGAGTCCCACCCTTTAATATGCCCAAATCCAAATTACTGCCATGGAAACAGGAAAAATATTAAAGCTGCAAGCAGCGTTGGACGGGTCCTCGCCCTCCCACGCATGTCGAAACGGGGGCGAGACGCATTCGAGCGCCATCGAGCATTGTCATTCGTTGGACAGCACGAGACTGAGGAAAATGCTTTATGTTGAGTTGAGTGCCAACCCATTTACTGAAAGAGATTTTTCTTTAGTA